>VZSC01005071.1:134529-186639 GCA_013398225.1 Steatornis caripensis
CCCGCCTCGGGGAGCACGGCGGGCGGGCGGCCGGCGGAAAGGCGGGCTGGGAGCGCCCCCTGCTGCTCCGCGGCTGCCCGCGAGCGTGTTCTATTCGGAGAGACCTTTAGAAGGGGGGGCCGGGGGTTGGCCTTAATACGGAACTGATTTTTACTCCGAGTAGAAGAAAACCATTGCCTCTCCACATCGGGAAGTTTATTTTCAGATTACTTGTAGAAGGGTAGAGGCTTTGACCACATCACCACCCCCAGCACGGCCCAGCGGGCCCCTACCCTATCCCCCCGTCTCTAGGTGGAGCAGGCACGGGAAGGAAGCGCCGCTCTTCCTCCCTTCCGTCGTGCGCGGAACTACAGGGGCACGTCAACGAAACACAGGGGAAAGGTTCGCGTTTATAGGAAACCAACTTTCTCCGAGCGTGGATCTTGTTTTTATAGGTCAAATTCTTAGGAAAAAATAACAAATGTATCCTGCGACTCATCCCAAAATGTGAAACTCTGGTCTCAGATTAAAACTAAGTGTATTGCAAAAATAGGTAAACCGCTTCACAATGCGGAGGTCTCAGGCCTGAGTTTCTCTTTTTTCTGTTACATGGATGAGGAATCACGACTGTTGTATGCAAGAGAAAGGTAAGTCGTCTTCGTTAAATATCTCCAAAGGTCATTTAGCTCAATCAGCAAACTGGGGAAACGAGCTACTTAGCACAGTTTAGTGACTGACTTTTCATTTCGAGGTTGAGTAATGGCTTAAAAAAGAAAAACAAAAGAGCCTTTGAAATTTTTCCTAACCTTTAGCTCCACCAAACACTAAAAATAACTCCTGGATTCTGAGGAAGTGACCTGTTTGTCAACACTTTAGAAAGCTTAAAAGTCCGTGCAAATGACATTGACAAAAACATGTTTTCTAAGCTTCCCTTACACAGTATGACGATAACCAGTTAGAATATAAACTCTATTACAGGGAAAAGACTGAAAGAATAAAGTCCCTAGATGAAGCGGTTTTTTTGTAAACTTTTCCTTCATTTTATTTCTTCTTTTATAACATCCCTACAAACTGGACTATGAAGAAAGAATTGATCCCCACTGAGTCAAAATAAGTCCATTTGATGGAGGGGTTCAGTCACAATTACAAACACATCAGAAAGTTTTTCTGATCTTTCTCGCCAGCCAAAATTTTCCACCTGCCACTGCCACCACCAGTAGAAAAAGTATTTCGGCTACAAATGGAAGGACGATACACTCAATATTTTACAAGATCTTTGTAAGCACAGCTCACCTTACTTGAATATAAAATGGTACGCAGTACTCGCTGCAGCATCCAGGTTACCTAGTGCTGTCCCAAAACACTGCCAAACACTTTGCTTTTTAGAAGCTACTAAGAAACTACCCCAAACAACTCTCTAAACTACTATTCTTCCTATCAGTGCTTTGTCAAAATCAAACATGAGAAATGATGGAAATGGATAGAATCAAAGGACTGTCAATTAAAAATCAGCTAGTTTCCCCTCACAGTAAATGATAAGTCTTTCTCCAATTCTGGTTTAGTCTTAGACATGATCTCTAGCACCTCCAGTTCTCTGAAGATGTCCAAAGATTTCTTTTTTTCATTTTAAGATAAATAGCAAGTGCAACCTTTTGCCCTAATTTCCATTGCATTCTTTGTTCCCATCTACAGCAATGATATTCCCCTTCCCAGGTCAGATTGATATGAAGAGAAATATTGAGCTGGTATCTTATTCCAAATACACCTGAAAATGAGTGAAAGACAGAAGCAAATAATGCAAGCTTGAAGTCCTTGCTTAGAGTTGGGCAGCATTTCTACACATGCAACATGTTATGATGAGCAGAGACAGACTGATAGTTTTGTGTGATTCCGCTTTTCTTGAAATACAAAGAAGGTCTCTCTGTGTTGTCCGAAAAGTGGATTCGTGCCCAGTGTGCAGTTAACCAATTTCACATGCTCAGGAGAGGTATTGTTTGCTCTGCACAGGGTGCTTGGTGGAATCACCCACAAATCAAGCACACCAAAATCATCACTGCAGTGTCTTTTATACCCGTGCATTACACAATCATACATGTCCCAGTTACAATGACTGGTTAGCAATTAGCATATAATTATAATACCTGCTTAGTCATACCCCACCACTACTGCGCCTGCGCAGAGGAAAGCTTCTCACCTGGGCGAGGGCCTTCCTGACCTATGAGCAGGTACTTTCATACTGTAAAGAAAGTAGTTCAGTTAGGGACATCTAAATTATCTTTCTTTGCCAAGCTGGCCATACATGTAAGAAATTGTAATTAAGTCCTTATGCCTTTGATCTGGACCCTGATATTCCAGGAGATGTTCCAGAAATACTTAAGGTCATTCTACATGTTCTCTTCCTAATCTTCATATTTTGGCTTTAACTTGCAATTGTTTATTATTTTCAAAATTAGCTCAGCCTGCAAAAGCTATGGTTAACTTTTAACTCAGCAATAAGCACGAGATAATTGATATAATCTTGTCATGGTTTAAACGTAATAATGCAGGAGATACCACAGGACACTTCGTGGCATGTTCTGTTTCTCTTGAGATGATTTTGTAGGAAGACGCCTTTTCTTAATGGCTGAGACGTTTGTCCCTGCAGTTCGGGGATGGTGCCTCTCCTCGAATTGATTGAGCCTTCGGGACATTTTCTCCACAGCCAAGATGCAAGCCCACACAGAGGAAGAGACATTATCTCCGTATTCCCAGAGTTGGGTACCTACTTCACCGATGGTTGGTACCCTAATCTCTCCACCTATATCTAATATAGCAGTGTATTGACATCTGATGATGGTGTGTTCTGTAAAACCTTCTGCCACATGGGTTGTGAGCACAGTACTTCATCTGGATCGTCAGGTAACCGTGCATCCTTTGGGTCATAATAAATCAGCTCCCACAGAGCTAGTTCCCTCAGGTAGTGGATACCTCTCTCTTTGTTGGCCCACTTGCCTGGTTTATATACAATGTCATCTCTGAAGGGGTATCTTTCTCTCACACTTGACAAGAGCTGCCTCCAAAGGTTGCAGGCTGGTGCCCCTTTTCCAATCGCCTTAACAGTACCCCTTTCCTTAGCAAGGGATCCCAGCTGCTTGGCTTCTTTACCCTCTAAATCATAACTACTAGCTCCATTGTCCTAGCATCTGAGCAGCAAAGTGGTAACGGGCTCGCCTTCATGACCAAAATCTTTTCTTATGTCATGCAGCTCACGTAGGGATAAGGACAGGGAGGTGGTAGTTATTGTCCCATCTTCCTCTTCCTCATCCCTTCTAGAATCATTAAGAGGCTGAGGTCCTTCAACACTTTGTAAACCTACCGTGGCAACTGATACTGGTTGGGTAGCTACAGTGCATCTGCATTTACACTGTGCATCAGAGGCAGATGGTGGAGTGGCCGCAGGGTCTTTTGTGGGAGTTGGAGCAGCAGCAGTGCTTGTTTTTGGAGTGCGGGTAGAAGTAGTGCTTGGTTTTGGAGTGTGAGTAGTGGCAGTGCTTGTTGCGGGGGTTATGGTGGCTGCAGTGCACACCGAAGCAGTGTATGCTGTAGGAGTTGAGGTGGTTGTATCAGACCTATGCATGCACCAGTTTTTAATTAGACATCCCACCCGAAACACATTTAGGAAAATTGACACTAACAATATGCTACTTTGATAGTCATAATCACATCTGACATTCTCAAACTCAGGTGGAGTCAGTATGTCATGAAAAGGAGAAGTATAATTACCCATAGTAAAATCAAAAGTGTAATTATTAATGAAGTCCGCTAGGTAACGCCCAAAGGAACCCAGTAAAGTCACTGCCCATCTCATCACAGCATAAATCAGTATCAAACACCAGAGCAAAACCCATGCATTTCACCCAGCATCCAAAACTGACAAACCACAGATAAACACTAATGACAAGTAAACAATACCGCAAAGCGTAGGGCAGGTACAGCAGCATGGAGGCACTTAACTCTAAAGCAAACTCTAAAAAGACACGATATAAGATTGTGCTCCACAATGAGATGATGTAAACTGTCTGGTTTAGTTTCCAACCCCTCAAGACTCTGAAAATCTCTTGACTGATTTATATTGGTCTCCTTCTGCCGGTGACATAATTTGAAAAATTCAGGCAACCTGTCAAGAGTCCTGGTTTGAGCCCCACCTTGCACACCAATAAGTCTGTCACAGTTTATAGCTGGGCTGGCTATTAAGTGGATGACAAATGCTCTTTGTTAACCCCTCCCTTCCCAAAAGGGGGAGGGAAAGAGAAAAGGGAAAGAGACTTAGGGGTTGGAAGAGTTAAAATAGCTTTAATCTAACTATAATAATAAGGTATAATAATAATAAAGAATGAAATATATACAAATATATACAAAACCAAAGTAGAGCTTCTTCCCCACCAATCGTCATCCTGGACACTGCAGGACACGCCCTGGGAAAGTCCCAGACTGCACTCGGCAGCAGACAGGAACTGGATTCAGGAATGCATGGATCAGGATTAAAGGTAGAAGAATCGGACAGAGTCCTCCTTGGACGCCGGCCAGAGAAGAAGAGAGAGCGACCCTCGTGATCCCTCAGCTTTACACCGAGTATGACGTGTATGGGATGGAATACTGCGTTTGGTCAGGTTCGGGTCAGGTTCGGGTCGCAGGGGGGACCCTTTCTCTGCTCTTTCAGTTCCAGCGCACAAGAAAGTCAGCAGAAGCAAGCATCGACCTTGGTCTCCATAGGGATAACTGTAAGCAAGAGCCTTTCTGCATACCATTGCTACTGATGTTCCAGCTCCAACTATAAACACCAAGCCTTATGACTGCTGGAAGCAGCCGCTGTCTGGAAAACATGCAGTTAATTTCAGAGAGTGCAGCTGCTCAGAAGAGACTTGACTAAGAAGTAAAGTTACTAAAAGAAAATTGGTCCTGTCCTAGCCCCAACCAGAACACATCTGCAGAGGCTAGGGGAGTTCACGCTTTACTAATAATGAGCAGGTAAATCTAGCAGCAGACTTAAGCAAGAGACAAGCCAAACTCCTTTCCAAATGAGCTTTTTTCCTTTTCTTCCTTTCCAAAACACCCACTGGTGTTGTGCTTAACTATAATTTCTCTGGTACACATAAAGGTTAATGCAGAAACTGTCAAACTGATCTTCCAAAGCCATACCTAAACTTCCTCACAGGAATGGGAGAAAGCTCCAGTGTGGAACAGTTGAAAAAATTGTAGATATTAAAACCTGAGAACTATAGATTCTCTCCAAGAAGACTAAACAGGAAAAGAAAAAAACCCAACTATACATGCCCAAGACAGCTGATGATCAACATTCTTTTTATGCTGAAATGACTTGCTATCAGGCAGGCAGAGGCACTCAGCTGTAAACAAATGCTTGAATTTCACTGAAAACTTTATATTCTACCCTGGAAAGTCAACGTTTAACAGAAAAACAAAACTATATTTTATAGTTTTTCTTTTATTACAATCCTATGTTTTATTAAGTTTTTATTGTTTTACTGACGAAGATTTTGTTAAGGTTTCTGTAAATTGCAAAATGATACTGTGAAACCGACAGTGGATGCAAAATAAAACCTTATGACCCAAAGCCATCACCCAGGACATACCTCGCTGACAGCCCTGAAAGCTAAGCCACTTCAGCTGGGACTATATTTAGTGGGCATTTTCAATGCTGCAGGAATGGTACTACTCAGCAAATTACCTTTCCCTCATTGTTCAAAGCACAAAGCCTGTTCAAAATTCAAAGCCTGATAGAGTGCTGTAGGTTGTATTTTGTTGACTTCTTCATACACCTTTTAATGAGAGCCCAGAGCCTTATGGAAATGAATTTCATTTAACTACAGGATATTCAACAGTTCCTGTGTTCTGCTCAGATGCCAGAGAGAGTTACAAACTTCCCAGTAAATACAGAGGTATTTCTTCTCTGTGTGTCCTGTGTCATCAGGACATCATCACTGTTTCTGAGCTATCAGAAGAAGAGTTTGCTAGGAAATGAGGCTTTGATTGGAAACAGTTCTCACTGCTGCTAGCTGCTGTTACTTGCCTTCCACTGGAAAGATGCCTGATAACAGAAACCCTTTAGCTCCTCCAAATTTGTTTTGATTTTATCTAACTTCTTGCTGCTAATGTAACTGCTCTAGAAGTGCAATCAGACTGCTGTCTGTAGCCTCAGGCAGTGTAAGTTTCCTGTAATGATGGTATTACAAAGATACATCAAGAGAGAGGAAAAAGCCACCAGCTCTTAGTCATATGCAACTGAAAGAGCGATGCACGTTTGTGAAGGGCAGAGGCTTCACTTGGAATGGAATGTCACTCAATAGGAATTGATTAAATAATGTTAGCATTAAAGTGCGAATACACCTCAACGGAAAAGCATGTTGCTCTCTCAACTGCACTGATGCCCTTTGACTCTAGACCGGCTTGCTACAGAAACAAGGCTTCCGAGACCTGTGTCTAAGGGAAGGAGAGAGAGGAGCAAGGAAGAGCCTCTTAGCTTGTTTTTCCCCCAGTAATTTCTTAACATGCCGATGATTTTTGCATCAGATTTGCGAGAGAGACTGACATCTTAAACACAGTTACATCCCTGTAAGACAAATGCAAATCACGAGCAGGTAAAAGAGACAGACCCTAAGGCATCTGGACTAACACTGTCTACCTTAGATAAAACGCAGAAAACCAGAGAGTTCGTGGAGCTTGTAAAATGACTACAGAAGAGTAAACAAGGTCAGTTATGAACAATAGGAAGAAGTATGGAAAACATTTAGTTTCTGTGCAGAACTTAATTACTTACTTTTTTGTCTGCCTATATAAATTCAATGTCTAAACATTTACAGAAAGCATATCTTAGTTGTACATTCAACATGCTGGTCACCCCAATTAAATTAGGAAGGGCAATGCACACCTTCTGAGACGCTCAGCAGGCTTCCAGAACAACTGAGGAGAATAAGAGCTGGCATTACTGATATTTCTAGGATAGAACATAAGAAATGAGTTTAAAGTAACCCTCTCTGAAAACAAACACTTTTATAACCCCTTTTCAAAACACAAAGCATCAAGACAGCAAGTAAGTTTTTGTTTGTTTGTTTTGTAAAATTCCTTTCAGGTCACTTTTCATATATATCCAGTAGAGCCAGTGCAGCTTTTGTTTGTATAAAAACTTGTTTGTAGATTGAAGTGATAAAAAGATTAAGTATAAGCATTGGTTACAGATAGGAGTGCAACAATGCTTCATAAGAGAGATAAAATCTTGAGAGTTGCAGAAGAAGTGGAATATATGACAAACCAAAACATAACAATCCCTGAGCCCCACCTACCAAGCTTCTTTTTTTTTTGCTTCTCCTCTGCAGTTTACATAGAAAAAACACGAGAACAAATCAACAGTGTTCCCCTTTGAAATAAAGCAGATACATGAACTCTTTGAAGAGAGACATTGGACCAAAATACTTGTGCAAAAGAAAGCCGCGATCTCAGTTACAGAGACCCTTCAAGAGTCATGAAGCAGTGTATGAAAAGATACTAATATTAAGGATTCAAAACATCTCCTTCTTATGAATGTGTGAAGAAAACACATTTAAGGAAAGGATTTTGGTTTTCTTAGGTTGCATCTCACAAACGCTTTCAAGGTTTTTGAATTATCAGTCTGTTTAAGAAAGGAAAGTTTTTTATCATCTTCTTGGAGGATGGACAAAATATGTCTCCATCAAACTGTAAACGAGGCCATTCACACATTAAAGATAAAATATGCCCGTGATGCTACAATATAGGAGTTTGCCACATTCTCATTAATGATAATGAAGATTGCCATAATGATGCTTCTATATCTGTATCTATTTTCAAGCACAATTCAGTTCATTGCTTACTATTTGTTATCCAGAAATGCTGAAGTTCACATAGACTGTCATTTTAAGATGTGATTAGATAGTTTTGTCCAGAATGCTGCATTTAAATCTATAATAGTACAATTTATCTTCAAGAATGTCTTAATTGCAAAACATTATTCATCCTGTCATCATGTTTGCACACCACAAAGCAGCTCAGAAATCGTCCCATTCCAGTTTTAGACAAATCCTTTCCTGGCTCTACAAATAACTGTTAGAAGTGATATTCACAGCAAGCCTGCAAATTCAATCTCATCTACAGGAACAGGCAACAACCTACGCCTTGCACACAAATCCGGTACTGTTTTACCACAAGGGTTTTCACTTCAATCGTATTTCTAATAATGAAGACAACTGCTTAAAATATG
Organism: Steatornis caripensis; assembly: GCA_013398225.1. Classification (NCBI taxonomy): domain Eukaryota; kingdom Metazoa; phylum Chordata; class Aves; order Caprimulgiformes; family Steatornithidae; genus Steatornis; species Steatornis caripensis. Next base: position 142,778 of record VZSC01005071.1, read on the forward strand.
ATCGACCAAAGCGTGCCTTAAAGACACTTGCTCTTGCTGTACTGCATGTTACTTGGCACCTTATGGGACCATGGGGAGGAATTCCAGATGAACACGTCTTGCACTCATTTCTACAGCAGCAAGAGCAAGAGCTGTGAAGCTTTGAAGGGTGTAGTTCTTCCCTCTCCACCTCCAGGGCCTTTCCTATTCCCAGTCCCACTTGCCCTTCTAGGGAAGAAAACAAACAGGAGCTTTGGGTCTATTCTTTCATCATTTTCTCTAGCAGAGGAACGCTGCTTTTGGGATCAGAAAATGTTTAAACTGGTAGAGGCTTGGTAATTAGCTCACAGTCACAGTGGGAAATGGGAGCTTTTCCTTGTTTTGTTATTAAGATGCTTTCATGGGTCTTACTCAGTTAAATAGGATGGTTTGCACCAAACCTGGGTGGAACAGAAATCAGAATGATCCACTCCATTGTTACTGATTTGTTTTCATCGTCCTATCAATCTCTCTGCGCCGTAGGGACTTGAACTAGAAAGATGTAGCTGCATTTTTTATGATTTCTGGGTGTAAATTTCTAAAGGCAGAGCAAGGAGGGGATCCAGCATACAAAAATACAGCCATTTAAGCAAAGAAAATGTTTTAAAAATTGGAATCTTATTCATACTGATGTTCTGGATGAGCAGCCTGCTCTAGTATATAAATTACACCATTGTCTACTTCTACCATCAGTACTTACCAGGATCACAAAATCTTGGAGGACACTGTAGGATCCTCTGTCACAAAACTGCAGGCTTGATAAGCTGCTTTCCAAAATGGTCAGATTTTGTTAATTTAACATTTAAGACAGTGAATCACTCATTTTGGCACTTGTTAAGAATGTGCTAGAAAAACAAGTTACATTTTTTGTTCCTGTCAATGGCTGGCTTTAATAGCCACCTCAAAAGCCTTAATTCCCCAGCTGAGTGTTTGCTGGATTATTCTCAATATCCATCACTCTTCATCCTCCATAAGCCTGACCATTTTTCAAGCAAAATGAGGTCAACCTGACCTAAGCAGGATAACTTAAGTGAAGCCAAATGCTTTGACAATCTCCTCCAGGGTGCACTGAAGTCAGTAAACATCCTTCTGTTGACTTGAATGGGCACTGGATCAGGCCTCAAATACCTTAATTCCTTCAGATAAAATTTTAGCTATGATACTTTGCTTTATATATACTCCCTCTTTTTTAATCAGATATACGAATTTAAAATTTTACCTTTATTTTCTTGCTCGAGCATAGCATTTCCCAAATAAATTCTATCTCTTATGCATTTCATAAAACCATGGAAAAAGGAAATTCCATTTACTCATGTAAATTATGCAGTGAGAAAATTGCAAGCATTTGGTAAAATAATACGAGGTATAGAACCATATTTTACTTAGATATTTTTAAAAAGAGAAGTGAAAGTAAGTGGTAACTAATTTATGGAAATAGATTCGATAGTAGCTGACACTGTATTCATCTCCCCTCAGATTTGCTGTAGCACATGAGTTACTTCAGCAATTTTGCTCAATAACTTTTTAGGGATTCCACAGGCTCTGGTATGATTCCATTATGCCGTGACTCACAATGAATGAATGTTCTTCCAAATCTCACTTGTGTAGAAATAAAATGCATGAATGAAGGGATTAGTTCCTAAAATAAGGTTTCATTTCTAGTACTGTAGAATCATTTTGATACTGACCACGATCGACCTGATTATTCTGAATTTAGTAACCAGATCTTGCACAATTTATAGTCATTAGTCGCACAAGTAACTCTCCAGAAAGGAAGGCTATGGCATTTCTGTGTAAAAGAACAATTCTAAATGTATTCCAAAAGCCTTTACAACAAGACCTGTTTGCCCTCTAACCAAAGACATGACAGGTTCTGAATTAATGCAAATTAGTCAAGGATAGATTTTTTTTTCCCCTTAGAATCTAGAAACTATAAAATTATAGGTGTCTTCAGGCACACAAGTATTAAGCAAAACACCTTTTCAGATACTTGGACTCCTTTCTATAAATTATTATCTCTTTCAGCATTAAAGTACAAATGATTACTCTATATAGCCTAATCACTATCAGCTCACACTAAATACTGAATGCAGGAAACCTAACTTAGGATTTCACTAGTACGGCCCACGCAAACAACTTTTTTGGCTGTAAGCAACCAAAAGGGATTCTAATATGTTCCAAAGTCTGCATCCTCAGAGTGTAAGCTGGCTCATAGGGAGCCACACTATGACTTGCATTAATAGATCAGTGATGAGAGAGGGGAGGGAGAAGATGCCTACATCTATTTTCTCTGCAATTATTTCATGAATTTACCAAGGAAGGAGGAAGAACCACAGCCACCTATAACTTCTAGCCAACAACAGAGCAAATTTTTCAAATATTCTTTGAAAAGCCATGGAATTACATGAAATTACATTCTGAAACCTGGATAGTGCCACTTGTCCAATTTGGGAATACACTGTTAAATCAAGACAGACAAGGTTCCTTAGGAGTATGTGATGCCAGATTCAATCTCTGTTCAAATGCTCCAATTTATATGTAATAAATTCACAAGAAATAAGAATTCTGCTGTTTTGACAGAAAATAAAAAAAATGTTTTACTGTATTTTAATGTTTAGTTTATGGAAGTCTCAGTCAATGCATGATTATATCTAAAGTCTGTGAATGAGAGGTGAGAACAGGAGTTTTGTTCTGCTTTTCATCCCTCCAATTTATTACTTGTTTTCTAGAAGCTTTCTTAACAAGTGGACCCATCAAAGCTTTATACTTCTTCAGACTGTTCTACGCTTTCAAACTATGATTGTGGCTCTTTTCAGTAGCTCTCTGACAACTACTGAAGATTTTCTGCATCACTTCAGTTTCTCAGTTCATCAAATTCTGTTTCTTCACCGGCTCAAGCAAATTACTAATGCTTCACTGAAATCAAAATGTGCAAAATGTGTCACTTAAAAAAATGCAAACATCTCCATGTGCCAAACACACTTTTCTAATTAGGNTCAAATTCTGTTTCTTCACCAGCTCAAGCAAATTACTAATGCTTCACTGAAATCAAAATGTGCAAAATGTGTCACTTAAAAAAATGCAAACATCTCCATGTGCCAAACACACTTTTCTAATTAGGCACAGAGAGGGAAAAAAAACCACCCCAGATCCTGCAAGAGTACAGTGAAACCCACTGGGCACAAGGCTGGAATATCACAATTGCTGCAAGACAGGCAGGAATTTCCCGAAGGCCGGGGAAGCAATCCCGCTCTCCCCAAGGCTCCCGAAGGAAAAGCATTACAATGGCAACTTGCATTAACTAAGGAGCTCCAAGCTCAGCAGGGACCACTGTGGACACCCGCAAAGTAAGACTGCAGAAAGCCTCTCAAATCTAGGGCACAAGAGGTATTTCGTAACGACAACTTCCCTCGTTTTAAAGGCCCAAATGGTAATAAGATCACCACCTCCGGATATCCAGTCTTTAATCATCTTTACTGTAGCATACTGCCACTTCATTATTGAACTCGTCTTTATTTCCAATTTCAGCAACTGAATTTTTCCGTATGTTTGTCAGCCATGTGGAAAACCCTAGCACTATTGTTTCTTTTCTGTGTGTAATTAGCTGCACAAAAAATGTTAAGCCACCTCTCAAGTTGCTCTTTGGCAAGCTCTGTTATTATTTTTAATATATTACTCTACAAGTAACAACAGTTGTGTAGAATTTCTATTCAGCATACATTTTTCCATTGGTGTAGTTGGATTTTTTTTTAAAAAAAGCTAAAAATTACCACTATATTTCTTCTTGATTATGAGAAGCAGCAAATTCAGTATTAACTTTTTATAGTATCTCCCACAAAAAAACCTATTTTCTTGTTGTGACGAGACTTAATTCAACTACAAACACTCCATTTTGACCTACATTGCCGTGAAAAGGTGAACCAAAGAACTTTTCAGTAACCCAGTGACAGCTGAAATGGACTTAACATCTTTTACCAATTTGCAATGCAAATGCTAGAATATAATCTCTTCTCTATTATTTCTATATTAGCATTAGATATCCCGAGGATATTCTTAAAATCATCCATAGAACACTTAAGCAGAAGTACTAATAACCTTTAAGCAAAATTGTGTGTTGCCCAAAACACTCTGAAGTAACGCTTTACCATCTGTTTTTTTGTACAAGAGCAATGGGAATGATTATAACTCAATTATTAATGAAGGTGGAATAGGTGCAAGAGACATTCTTTCTTTTCTTTTCTAGAAGAAATCACATCTGACTGTCTAGAGCTTATAAAACTGATGAAAAACTGCATGTGCACATTATTTGCTTTTGCTTTCTTCAACAGCAATAAACTGAGCAGCCGCCGATCTGCATTGCGCACTGTGCTACGGTGCTCAGAACTTCTAATCTATTTTCAAGTCTTTGGTATAGTTCCATTACAATATTTCCCATTAAATCCCCAAATAATGACAGTCTGATACGATGGCAGATGAGTTCAAGATATCTGCTTTCCAGTGTTGTCGTTGAATTACATCCCGGATCTTTAATTTGTTCAAAAAGACTCTACAAACATTGGTAGGGCATTGAGTATAAAACAAGCACTCTTGACAGTTCAGTGCCAGCCTGTTCAGACCTCAATGTAGTGAACCACCTGTGTAATGTACTTTGTTCCAAGTGTCCTTACACATTTCCGACAGCTGTTTATACAGATGCCCATGAATTTGTGCTCTAATGCTTCCATTACTATTAGCCACTGAGTTCTTTTTGCTTGATTGGTGTTTTTAAAGTTCTGGGCATTTTTGCAAATACTCATAACCTCAGCTCTCTGTTTGACAGAAGAAAAACATTTATTTTAACTCTTCTGCTGGAAGTTAATTTGGAGCGGGAGATGACTGCTCCAGAGGAATTACCTTCTGCCACCTTTATTCATGAAGTAATGTTACACTTCCAGATTGTCTGTAGTATCTACAGTTTCTTTATCAAATATTTACCTCTTCAAGCACAATGATTCTCTGTGTAAACTCTTCAGCATCATTAGGAATACAGGAGATGTGCCTGGTCCTTTTTAGGTCACATGGAGCCTAAATGTAGAAGACATCCTGAGCTGCGGGACGTATTGCCTAGGCTGGCTGAACTGGATGCAGAGCACACAAAGGTATTCAACACTCGTCTATCACAAAGGGAAAAGCATTACCCAAAGCTACCCACAGAATTCTAATACCTGGAAGAACAAACCAGATACATGGAAAATGTTGGTTACGTTGTAAAACATTATGCTTGCTGGCCCATGTGGTAATAACCAGGAAAACCAGAGGCCTAAAACTACTTTTTCCATAGCATGAGCTCCAGCACAGCTAGTTCAAGAAATAATGAGATTTGAGGATGCAGCTTCTGTTTCTTAAGAACAGCAGGGAATTTGAAGCATTTATCTAGTGACGATACACACACTAACCTACTAATAGAGACTGTGATGAAACTGAAATAAGGAATCTATTGCTGTAGAAGGATGGTAGGGCCCTTAGAGAAAAAAGCAACAGAAACCTCTCAAACAGAAAAAAGGGAAGTTGTTCTCCTTGGAACAGAAGTGCGCATCTGTTTTCTGGGGGCAACTTTCACAGAATTGAAATGATTCTTCCAGTATTTTTTTGGCAGCTACCTCACTGAGAGTTGATTATGTTTAGTAATCGTTTCTCTGGAATTTCTGAAATCCTAAAACGTGGAAGACTGTGGAACGCCGGGTTCTAGCAAGAGAGAAACTGTCCCAGTCTTTCCAGCAGAACTTGAGCTGTACGGCTCCTTTTACAACATTTGTGATAAACATGTTAACTTTTCTTTGCAAACTATTTGTTTATATGAATGAAGCCGATGACCATCTCCCACTCCAAAGCAGAAGCGGCAATGCCAGATTCCTACCAGAAAGGCCCCTTACATCAACTCTGCTTAGGCAGAGGAGAGAGTTTCTCTGGGATCTTCTCTGCAGCAAAACCTTTTGATGTGTATACACTGCCAGTAAAAACATTCATTTAATGCCAGCTTTATCAACAGCACAGTTTCTCAGGCATAACACCAAATAGAGGTGAAGCACTGGAGATTTACAGTGAGAAAAATGATAGGATGTTCTTTCCATGACAGAAACAACTTCCTTAGTATCCTTTCCAACTGGACTAAAAAGTTAGACATCTCCCCCATTTCTAAGAACCTTCAAAACTGAGTAACTCAATCCAACACAGCCACGAGACACTTTTCAATTGGAAGGCAATCTGTATAAGCACATGTATTTCAAAGCATGTAGAAGACAGTCAACCTTTAAACAGAAAAGATTTCACCATCTCAACATAGCAGAAATAGTGCTCTGCCTATAATAACGGTAATTCTTTCTTTGTTAGCTCTTAAACACCGAAGAAGCGGAATTACAAGGATGACTGATTTCTATGTTTAAATATCTAATTGAAAAATCAAGCTGCTAACCAAGTAAGTGAGCATTAGCTTCCAATCAATATACACACCACACGTATGGCAGACTATGATATGAAGTCAGGTTCTTACAGTGTTGGTGTTATTTCTTGTGAGTTTGTGTCAAGTTCAGCTGTTTACGTTTCAACTATATTGGTGGCATTAAGGTGACAAAAAGGCCCGATCACTTCAAAGAAAGCCATTAATGATTAGGCATTAAGATTATAAATTTACAGGAATCATTTTTCCAGTAGCTACTTTAAATTTTATTTCATATGTTATCATCATACATTTTAAAATCAGTTTAAAAGTTATCAGTGGCTTTCTTCATTACTGAAATAGTGTATGTGTCTCTATATACATATATATATATATATATATAGGTAAGTCTCACATACCAATTTGAGTTGAACTTGCATACCTTCTAGCTTGAAAAGAACAGGCGCAATAAGCTGGTAAATCCCTTCTTGTTTCTTGTTCTATACTTTATTGCTCACACACAGGGAGAGAAAAATCTTCAAGTTCCTTTTCAAAGCAGGAAAGCAGAGAGATTAATCTTGCTTTCCAGTTGGATAGGAGCTAACAGTAGAAAAGCCCAGGTCCACCTCAGCTTCCTCTAGGGGCTTAGGCTGAAGCATCTAAGCTAAGAGCCTTGTCACCTCCCCTCCTACTGTGAAGGGCAAGATAACCAACATTAAGACAGCAATCAAGCCCACTACATATCAGATTTGCCATTTAGTGCTACCTGACCCTCTACAGAGCAAAACGTAGTCCTTAATTACATGCCTCTCATACCTGATGTAAACTAGGATAAATACTGGGCAAAAAGAGATACGTACATCATACCTCACTACAAAGCTGTTTCTTAATACCAGGAGTAAGTAGCAGTGAGCAGCAATAACTACTCCTACTTGTCAGCCAAGCACAAATAGTATATGAATATCTGTGAAACAGAATGAGTAAGTACTTGGCAACAATACTTGAACAACCTGATTTTAATAAAGCCTTTATCGGCTTTAACAGCATCATTATTGCACTTTTACAGAAGGAGGTGTGCCTAATTAAAACTCAGGCTTTTTCTTTTTTGAATGAGAAGTGAGAGATGATCTATTACAAACAAACAAAAAAAAAAGGAAAAGAAGAAAAAGGAAAACCAGTAGCATAAGTGTTGGAAATCCTGAATTAGCAGTTTCCTCCAGAAAACTCTTCAAGAGCTGCTGTGATTTACCCACTGCAGCCTGACCTTCTCCCCACTTGGGCGATGTGCAATCACGAGGCTATCAGTCTCTGTCTTTCTCATCTCATGGCCCATAGAGCCGCACTGACTTCCTTACGAGAAATAAAAGAAACTGGACAACCTCAAGCTCCTAGCACAACCACCCAAAAGAAAAGCAGAAAGAAAGAAATACAAGAAAACAAGTTTCCCACTTCCCATTCGTATCTCATTTTGTCACTTACACTATTTTTTTATCACAATCAACCCTGTGACTTCCTCCTTATAACTTGTCAATGAGCCACACCCATCCAATCATGTTTTCCTCCCTTGTGGTTAAACACAGTTTGGGATAAGGCAGCCCTTTTTCTTCCTCTTGATGAAGTCTGTGAGTACAACTATATACAGAATAATTCTTTATTTATTTTCATAAAAAAGAGTAGGTGGCCTTTGGAATAGACTTATCTTGCCATAGCACTAATTCCATGGGTGTCAACAGCAACATATGGCTATCTACACTAAAACTGGACTGAGCAGATTGGATACTACGCTGGCAATGGAGTTACTTTGATGCAGAAATGGCTTCTGATTATGGAGAGGATGTACTCATGGATGATGACTGTGATTATTCAGAGACCTTCCTGAACTGGTAGCAAGTACAATCGCAAGTCTCCACTGAATTTACAGCAATAACAACCAAGGCAAAGGCTTTTTTTATTCTACAGGGGACAGCCCCGTGACGTCTGGAAGTCTCAAGGAGTATTTTAAGTCTTGTGCTCTAATACTTTCTCCCATACTGTACGAAGGTCTGTACAGAGGAACCTGTTGTTGGCATAGAAAAGTACAGCAACCTGTCTTTTGAGAATGGGCATGGGAAAACTTTTGTCTCATATCTATTGAAACAGTGCATTTGAGAACAATATAGTTGCTTTGTGCCTTGTGCGTACAAAAAACTGTGAAAATCTGTTTCATTTAATTATCACACTACCACAGCAAAAAAACCCCCAAACCTTATGACTAAAATACAGTGGAAGTATCACAAACTAATTTCAAAGTATGAATGTATAAATTATAGTTTGCTAGATCTATATACAGATCTATATAGAATCACATAGTTCATTAAAATCAGTGATCCCAAGTTGAGACTCTAAAGCATGTACTAAAACTCACCCTAAAATAATGACGTGCAAATTACATGACACTACAAATTGCTTTCCACTGATGAAAGAAGATGTCCAAGTTTCTGAATCAGAAGTGCAAAATCATGAAAGAAGGGTAGGCTTTCAGTTTGGCACCTTCAAAGTAATTGAAGAGTGTTCTAAAACACATAAAATGACATAAAATACAATGATAACAATAATAATAATGATAAGATGCTACTAATGTTTTTCTGTAATGCCTATTTTTAATGATAAGGAAGTCACAAAATACAGTGTTCTGCTCCTTATACTGCAGCATCAATTCTTTACTTGGGCTCCAGGTCATGTTGATGAGGAGAATGTATTCTCTCAGTATCAAGCCCAATTTGAAAGAAATTTCAGCCTTACTTTAAGCCAAATCAATTTCTAGTTCTTTCACTGCTCCTTCCATCAAAATCAAGAAAAAAAAAAATCCCACTCCCAACAGCACAGTCAGAGAGAAAACAAAATGACATTGATTCTTGCAGCTTTGTATCCCAGCAGACTGATTAAAAGAAAAAAAAAATCTATGTTTATAAACACATCCACCAAATTCAGGTTACAGTTTAAAAGTAGAAGTACTTCCTCTTCACGAGACCTCAGTCAAAGCAATTTCTAAATCATTAGGTTTTATTTCACAGCTCCAGGCAACAGGAGCTTAAGCGCCTGGAGGTTCTGTTTGGTTTTTTTTCCCAGACTTCTCCAGAGGAGGAAAAAAAGCACAGACCAGTCAGCCTCACCTTGATGGAAATAAGTGAAAATTAATTGGCAAACATCTACCAAATAGTAAAACTTAAAAAAAAAAAAAAAACAAAAAACCCAAACCCCCCCAGAGTCTACTGAAACCAAGTCACACCAAGAAAGGTCAAATCTCTTGATGGGATAACCACTGGGGTGAAAAAAGATGACACAAACTGGAATCTGAAATGGCTGACCACAGCCAGCAGGAGGTGGGACAGCAAAGTACCTTTACTGCACTGACTTCATTCTTTTGGGGAATGTATTGCTGGCCTACAGCAGTCCGAAGGATCTCTGAAAATTCTTAGAGTTGATGTGTAACGGGGTAGACAAAGGAAAAATTGTTCTAGTGATTCTGTTCATTTCTTGTACAAAAGTTCAGGCTTCCTTAGAGGTTAATAACAGATATGATACTGTAGATGTGACATTTTATATAGAAATATTTTTAGCTAAAAGAAAAACAGTATTGCTTGAAACACACTGTTAAGAAGAAAAGAAAGTCCATTCACATTTTCGTGCGCTAAATCAGCAATAATAAAGTTAAACACACAATAAAATTCAACAATGACTCCAATCAGTTATTTCAGAATATGATACCTAGAGAAAGAATTGTCCATTTCAACACTAATGTATTGACAGCATAGACACATTAACATTTTTGGCAGGTGGCAAATAAAAAGACTGTATATATTATGTATTGCATTTGTGTATATTTCATATATACATGTATAACCTCAAAGTGGTAATCAAGCTGACTCACATTTCCTGCTGTTAATGTAAGAGTTTTTCCCATAACTGAATTTAGACAAACTATACTGTGCAGAAATTCAGGTGTTGAAGAGAGAAGACAGCTGCAGTGTGACACCAGTGCTTTTCTTCAAGGATAGAACAATCAGATAAAGTCAGATCACCTAAAGATACATACGTTTCACCTAGTGGAATGACAAACTACATGCCTAAGAAGTGAATTAATTTATCTTGTATAACAGAATTACTTTCACCAAAGAACAAGGTAATGCCGGTATTGCAGCCATTCATATACATCTGCATGGGCGTACAGACACATGTACGGAGACACACATATAGAATCTTAAGTGAACTGAATTAACGAACCAGAATGTGGAGAAGTAATCAGTTTTGGATTACATCTTTAAGAATAAAGTGAACAAATCAGGAATTTTCACCAAAAGTAGTCACGTCTACACAATCCTAAAGAACTACTATGTCACCAATATAATGTAATACGCACTTAGTCCCTCAACAAATTTAGGTTTACATGCTGTTTACTGTTCACTGTGACATTTAAAGGCTGTGGTTTCAAAACTCAAAGTACCAAAGCCCCAGTGTGGACTCAAAGAGCACACAGTTCTCAATGAAACTGCCAACAGTTACCTGAGAGGCTACCTGCCTCCTGATGATGATCTGAACAGTTACAGGCAATAAAAAACTGTCATCTTGGAAAGTGAAACTCATGCGAGAAAGACATAGAGCTTTCTCATACGTTAGCCTAAGACTGTGAAATGCTCCTGCAGCAGAGTTTATGATAGATGGAAATTTCCCTGCTAAATGGGAATAGATTTCTGCAATCTACACACGTCAGAGACAGGAGTGGAAGATTTACTTTTGAACAACAGAAGTTTCACTGATCCCTTTCAGTCTGTCTAATTGAGCCACCTACCCATCACTCAGCCAGGAATATCTCAGGAAGAAAGAAAAACGTTTATTTCCCTGCAGTTCCCAGGCAATGTTAATACCGTATACACTAACCCAAGGGAAGCTACAGCTTCTCTACACGTCTCATATACACGGTTGTAAAGCCCTGTAAAGTTATTAAGCACTATGAGAAAAGCACCATGACATAACAAAGCAGGGGCAGATGGCAATGGTGTGACTGACATAACTCAAATTTCTTCTTTTTTTTCTTTTTTTTTTTTTTTAACTTAACAAGCACCTCCTCCACTAGACAAGTAACACTCCTTCAACACGTCATCTGTTCTGCTAATATTCAGCTTGGCTCGTGTGTAGTCCATCCTGGAGCAAATAAGCATTTTATGCTCAGAAGCTGATTGCTTTTCTGAAACAAAGTACCTCAGTCTGCTCTTTCCAGATCTTCACATGCTGATTAAGGGGCCAATTTTAACATTTCAAGACAGTAAGCGCAAACTTGAGTATTTAGGTGTTTGCTATTTAGACATTTCATACATTCCTCAAAGGGGCAGGGGGTAGGTACCATGGGTGGACTATTGCATTCAAGAAGAATCTCTGCTCCCAATTCAAAATCTTTTAGGGCAACCTTTTCCCAGGAGCGGTCACAGTTCCTTGGGAGCCACAGGAGAGAAAAAGTCCTGTGAGATCTCCAAGGGTTCAGCAGCCCTTTTCCAGACATACAGCAGCTTGGTTAGCTGGCAGCAGCAGAGGCAACAGCTGTGGTTTGCTCCCCTTCTCCTGTTGGCCTTCACAAACTGTTGTAGGTTCCCCATTCTGATAATACAGACAATTGTGGGTTGGTTTTGTTGTTGCTTTTTTAACCTGGACAAAAAGGACAGGGCTCCACTGAGGATGCCTGACATGCAGAAAATTTTCTTTTCTTAATATATTCCCAAAGACAATAAGGAAAGAGAGTTACATTCAAATGATAAATAACGAGAGAAATTCGAAAGGAATTAGGGAGGCAAGCAACGGTACTACCTTTGAGACACCTTGAGGCCAAGGAGAACCTCCTTGGGTGAGCCCCCTTCGGTGTTTTACCACTGACTGATTAGCCTTAGGCAAATGCTCTGATTGCTCCCAGAGAGGAGGACAGATGCATCTCTCTGATGAGAGTAAGCGGGCATATGTCTTGCCTAGAAAGCTGTGAAACTGTGTGCAGCTTTACCTGTTCCCTCCTGATTTTATAACCTGGCGCAATGAAGAATCTTCCGCAACTTTGTTAAAACTTTTACCTCCCACAAAATGCAGATCAAGGAATGTCTTATGCTTAGCCATAGGGACAATTCTAATAATATAAACCAATGTGAAATGTTTAAAACATTATTAATAGAGAAGTCTTTATTGCAAAACTCATGAAAATAAATGAAGTTGGCAGTTCTTGGAGCTGAATTACTATAGACAAAACCTCTGCCTGTTTTGCAAAGGTATTTCGAGAAAGCTAATAAAATAGTAAAGTCTCCAGTTCTTTTCTTATCTTTGCTCTGTGGCTGGAGGAAAAAGGAAAATAAATCTAAATAATACCAAGTTAAAAGTGAGGATTAAAGAAAGAGCAGCGCTGCCATGCGATTGTTAGAGAAAGAAAAGGATTTTGTTGAAGTATATTTCATGCATCGAGTTCTTTTGTGAAATATATTTTTCTTTATACCAGGAAAACAGCACACTTGACTTGATAGTACTTGATCCCACTTGTCCCAAGTATCATGAAGTGGCAGCCAATACTAGAATTTTGAATAGTAACTAAGGGACTTTTCTCTCATTCGCATTCAGACTTTGATAGTAATATAAATCCTATTTCATTGCTGAAATATCAAAAAGATATGAAATGCAGTGCAGATTTTTTTTTTGGTGCCTAATTAGGGATAATTTTCTTTTTCCCGTGAGTTCCCCAAAGTGACTGTAGAATCATGAATATGATAAACGCAAGCACGAGGCAATGTAGTAACAAAGAAGAAAAGAAACAAAAGACAGTAGTACGTCAGAAGACCCCAATACCTTTGCATAGGTGACTATGGTACTACTGTAATCAAAATTTGGTGGAGGTGGTCTTACAAGTCGAGTGCTGAAATCAGTGGCTAATTCAGAGCTAGCACCAAAGACACAGTGACTTACAGAACAATTAATATTAATCTCACAGACAAAGAGGGTCACAGGCAGTAACACTTGCTGAAAAAGCAATTTAAAATACATATGCAGACAGGAGAGGTCAGCAGGCCAGGTCATCAGTACAGCGAAGCAGCTGGTTCAGAGAGATGTTTAGCTTGAGATCCTGAGGGGTAAAGTGATGGCAAATAAAAGCTTTGGAATAAAAATATTAATTTTCAAGGCAACCTCTGGACCATGTACCAGTGACATCAATCTGTCAGAACTGGACAGTGAGGGCTTGCAAAGCCCTGTTCAAGGTCAGGGAATGGCTGGAGCCGTGTATTAATCGGGATCAGTGAAAGCTTATGATTTTTGCTAGGAAACAGAAAAAAGTGAAACATGCAGATGTTGAAGGAAGGTGGGCAACACAGGAACACCTGCCTGGGAAGCCTCCTCTTGCGGGGCAGCAACTGCTGTAAGGAGATTACCTGGGGATACAGCAGGCAGGGGAAGCCTTACATAAACTGAAGCGCTCTCTAGAACCAAAACACTGCGTAACTGACATACGAGCTGGAAGACATCTAACGTAGATCTTGATCCGTTTAAAGCAGAGATCTAGAGTTTCAAAGGCACCAACCCTCCTCCAATCTGCTGATCAGTGAAATGAAATGTTACCAACTCTTTCTTGTGATTTGCAAGGGCATTTCAAACATAAAATCCTCACAAAAAGGCCGGTGCCAGAAAGGTAACAGTGACCTGACAGACAACAGGTATGAGTCAGGTTTTGCTGAAAGCAGTGAGACAGCAGAACAGACCCATGAGGCAGCCAGAATAAGGCAAGCTCAAAGGCAAAAGTCAATGGCTATTACATGACTGGCCCCACTTCTTTTACTGCTTTAAAGACGAGGCCAAGCACCAAGCCAAAATGTGTATCATAGAAGTTGTCTTGCAACATGGTTGATAAAAAAGGAGGATCAAACAGCTGGAAGTCAAAATTTGGAAAGCTGAACTATGAGTTAATACCCAATTATGTAGCAAAGAGAATAAGGAAACACTGGAAGATTGCGGGGGGGGGGAAGGGGGAAGAGACAGACTTAACATTGTCTGAAGCCTGTTAAAAAAAAATAGAAAGAGTGGGATAGAATCTGGCTGCCTAAATACAGGCATCAAGCACCTTTTTTGATGCCCTGGAGTATTCCTCACTCAACATCCATCTGCCACTCAAGAAGAAATCAGTCTCCCATAGGTCCTGACTCATACCTGCAAGTTGCATGCTGATGTCTCATATCCTAGGGCATCTCATACTCTAGAATTTTGCATAAAAGAAAGTCTAAATTCTGGGAGAATATATCTCTTTATGGTTCATGATGACTGATCTTTCAAACTGACAACCTGTAAAGTGATAAACCCTTTTAGCCTCTCCTTCCTCAGGCCTTGGAGAAGGCAGAAATTTCCGTGTTATTCTCAACATATTCTGAGCGCTTACGGATTGAGCATATCACTTAAGTGACCCAGGAAGCCTTTTCTCTTCCACACTATGTAAAATCTATTTTTTTCTGCCCTTCTCTGTAGCATTTAAGTTCAGCAGCGGAAGAACTGTGTGAAACGGTTCACAGCCCCGTGACATTACAAAAATCCTCACTCATAGCTGCCAGACTGGCTCAGTTGACTCATGCTCAGAGACACTGTGATCTGTGGGTAGGAAAGAATTCTACACTTGGTGAAAAACACACTGAAGTTTTTAGCTTTCTCTTGTACCAGAAGTAATTTGCTTGCTCAAAGATCTGGCATATCTTACCATATCAATTCCTCACCAACGTA
Source organism: Steatornis caripensis (assembly GCA_013398225.1). Taxonomy (NCBI): domain Eukaryota; kingdom Metazoa; phylum Chordata; class Aves; order Caprimulgiformes; family Steatornithidae; genus Steatornis; species Steatornis caripensis. Next base: position 157,974 of record VZSC01005071.1, read on the forward strand.
AGGACCCCCAGGCACTAGCAGCACTCCGGTTCTTTGCTCGTGACAGTTTCTAAACTGAGAAATGAAGAAATGAGGTTTTCTTCCTTCTTCCTCTTTTTTTTAAACTTTAACTGAAGTATTTGGGCCTGTTACAAAGCACACAGGCATAACATATCATAGAATCATAGAATGGCTGGAGTTGGAAAGTACCTTAAAGACCATCCAGTTCCAACCCCCCCGCCATGGGCAGGGACACCTTCCACCAGACCAGGTTGCTCAAAGCCCCATCCAGCCTGGCCTTGAATGCTTCCACAGGGAGAGGGCAGCCACAACTTCTCTGGACAACCTGTGCTGGTGTCTCACCACCCTCACCGTGAAGAATTTCTTCCTAATATCTAATCGAAATCTACCCTCTTTCAGTTTAAAACCATTACCCCTCATCCTATCACCACACGCCCTTGTACAAAGTCTCTCTCCAGCTCTCTTGCAGGCCCCTTCAGGCACTGGAAAGCTGCTATGAGGTCTCTCTGGAACCTTCTCTTCTCCAGGCTGAACAACACCAACTTTCTCAGCCTGTCTTCGTAGGAGAGGTGCTCCAGCACCTCGATCACAGAATCATAGAATGGCAGGGGTTGGAAGGGACCTCTAGAGATCATCTAGTCCAACCCCCCTGCTAAAGCAGGTTAGCCTAGAGCAGGTTGCACAGGAATGCGTCCAGGCGGGTTTTGAATATCTCCAGAGAAGGAGACTCCACAACCTCTCTGGGCAGCCTGTTCCAGTGCTCTGTCACCCTCACAGTAAAGAAGTTCCTCCTCATGTTCAGGTGGAACTGCCTGTGTTCCAGTTTGTGCCCATTGCCCCTTGTCCTGTCGCTGGGCACCACTGAGAAGAGTCTGNCTCTCAGCCTTCTCTTTTCCAGGCTGAACAGACCCAGCTCTCTCAGCCTTTCCTCCTACGAGAGATGCTCCACTCCCCTAATCAACTTGGCGGCTCTCCGCTGGACTCTATCCAGTAGTTCCCTGTCTCTCTTGTACTGGGGAGCCCAGAACTGCACACAGTACTCCAGATGTGGCCTCACCAGGGCAGAGTAGAGGGGGAGGATCCCCAACCTCGACCTGCTGGCCACACTCTTCTTAATGCACCCTAGGATGCCATTGGCCTTCCTGGCCGCAAGGGCACACTGTTTGTTGCCCTCCGCTGGACTCACTCCAACAGGTCCATGTCCTTCTTATGTTGGGGGGCTGGATGCAGTGGGGTGGGGTCTCACCAGAGCAGGGTAGAGGGGAAGAATCACCTCCCTCAACCTGCTGGCCACGCTTCTTGTGATGCAGCCCAGGATGCGGTTGGCCTTCTAAGTTGCGAGTGCACATTGCTGGCTCATGTTGAGCTTCTCATCAGCCAATGCCCCCAAATTTATAAAAAAAGTTTAATCTCAGCACAATAATACCATCATATTCCCCTACGTACATAATAAAGAGAGGAGAAAGGTGAAAAATAATGACTGCGCTGGAGGTAAGAGTGACTGGAAAGGTGAGCGTCATCTACAGCAACGGGTACTCAGAAATCAAAGAAGCAGCATTTCAGGAAGATTTCGCCTGGGTTAATGACGTATTTCTTAGCTCCTGATGGTTATTCACGTTAGGATTTTCCTAGCTCCAGCAGTGAACCCTAGAGTAACTGAGATTTTCCCTCCTCAGTTTCTTTCCCCTAACGTACTGTCCTCTCTCATGCATTTATGTAGCCCTTTAGTTGACCACTTGTGCCTCGCTTCCCTTCATTGACTTCTACGCAATCCAATCAGAAAGCTACCATCACAATCTCAGGGCAAGAAGGTGGCACATCAGCTTCAAAAGCCATTAAAATCATACGAATTCTTGTAAACTGCAAGTTGTCAAGTTTTCCTTCATTACAGAGACCTTTCGCCAGCATCCTCCCGAGTACTGCAAAAGTCCTGCAGAGAGTTCCCCAAATGAGCCATGTTCTGAAACACTCTGTTCTGCAGTAGGAGTGGGAATGAAGAGATTTACAAATGGTCATAAAGAGAGCTATGAAAGGCCATTATACATGTGAACTGTGGCAGTTCAGACAGCCTTGTTATGCCTATGGTGTTGCTTCCAGGAAAAAAAATTAATCCAGTTTGTGGATGAAACAGTAGGTGGCAAGTACCAAAGCGTAAAGAATTACGAATGGAACAGAGTCTGTTGAACTGGGTAAATGCGGGGTTGGGTATGGTAGCTCACGGCCAAAATAAATGCTGAAGCATCCTAGACAAACTGAACAACCTACGTCTGGAAACAGATGTGTTTGATTAAAAAAAATCAATGCTGTAAAATACCTTGAAAATGTGTTGATTGTTTAAAGAAAACATCAAGCGATATTACCAAAGAAACTTTGTGTGCTTTAGCAAGCGAAAAACAAATAAAACATTTTCTTTCACAAACCACATGAATTTATGTCTCTGCTCACACTTAGTCTTAAGGAATGTCAACACTGTAAAAATGGAGCAAAATATCCAGAGAGTGAAATTTTTTAGAGTACCTTTATTCTGTGGACAAGAATTATTGAGATGGAACAGGATATGAAGTTTCTTTCATAGACTTTGAAAATTACTTTATGTAGCTGTACGGCTGCCAGGTCTGCAGGCATGTTGTACTACAAGACAGATGAAAAAACCCACAGTGCTCACTCATTGGTCTACCCACCATTTTAGCAGGCTAAAGGAGAACTGGAAAGCCAGGAAACCAACGCCAAGTTAAATTAAGCGTGCCTTCAAGATACAAGTGTAATAAGCGATGCAGACACGTGACACATACTACATCATTATCTTTATTCCTTTCGAAAGCAAAGGATGATTAACATTTTTTTCTTTTTCTATGTTTAGTTACGAAGCAAAGGAAAGGGATAGGAAAAATGGTTGCTCTTTGACCTGCGTCAGTTAGCTGGAAAGCAATTCATTTGTTCTGGATTTGCTGTCCCTTCCATGTGAACGCTGAATGTAACATAGGGTTGCCTTTAGCAATGAGATACACCTTTACCTGCTGCAAATCATGTAACTTCTGATGATTAACACTCTTCCTCATCTTTCAATTTGATCCTACTCCTGTGATCACAGAAATGAGTTGTAAAGTTTACACAAATACAAGTCATTAATTTCCAGTGCCTGCAGGATAAGAGCTCTTTGGCTCTCTTGATATCCAAGGCGTAATAACATCGGTTTCCCACTCTGACCAGTACTACTAATGAAAAATAACCTTTCAAAGGCACGTAAGGATTATCGCAGGATGCCTACATATCAGCTCTGCGGCTAGTGGCCAGAGGAGTCTCTGCCACCCAGCAAAGTTCAAAACTAGCTAACATTAATTTTTCTTGTTAAAAAGCAAGAAGTGATGTTATGATACAGTACATACAAAATGATTTTATGGCACAAGCTTGTTTAAACGCATAAAGTATTACAATACGATAAGAATGAATTAGAAATTGGTGGAATTCCCAGGGCTCACCTCAATAGCAGGGTCCGCCCCACAAGGGCTAGGAGGTGGCAATCCATGCAGCTGGGACACCTTCATGTTAGGTATCAGGCAGCAAAACTGAGCAAAGCAACAATTACTATAATTGAAGAATATTATTTTGCATGTTAGCCAGCCAGTGACACAAATACTTGAATCTCATCGCCATTTATCTTTAGAATATTTATGGGAATATTTCAGATGACAATGGATGATGGAAGGACAGTGGAACCTCTGAACGCAGCGATTAGAAGCTGTCAGGTTGGTTAGGGAAAGACCAGGGAGAGATTTGATTTCATAGATGGGTTTTTTTTTTCCTTTGTTCTCTGTAACCAAGCTACGGGGAGCAGAGCTCATGGGACTCTACAGAAGACACTTAACTGGGATGCATTACACACTTTAACTCACCCTCACACAGAGGGCACAATCAGTTCCCTCCTGTTTACACTGCTTCTGCTGCCCCTTACCTATATGCTACTAAGCAGCCCCAACTCTTTAGGAGCAGATGTGGCAGCAGGACTCCCAATAGGTCTTTGGTTAAGGCATTTACCCACAGAGCTGAAAAAATGCCCTCCTATGCTCCTTCACCTAAAATAATTTAAACCTATATCTTCTACTTTCCTGGAGAATTGCCGACTACCAGGCTAGAGTGAATTCCTGGGGTAGAGGATGCTTGTCTCATGCCATCCTGTTAAACTAATCCTTTAAGTATTGTCTCATGCCATCCTGTTAAACTAATCCTTTAAGTATTTTACAAATATTAAAAAATTAAAGCAAGCGGTTTGCATTGTTTTGGAAAGCAACCAGAAAAGTTCTTAAATTTTTCCTTATGGTTTGGTTAAACTACAAAGCTGGGAAGAGTAATTACTAATAAAGCTCCAAAGCTAATCTCTTGTGGTCACAGTCCATTTCAGTAAACAAATGCTTTTCTTACATCATTCATCTATTTCAAAGACAACTACATTTCTTTCGGTATACTCCCAGCACCAAACTTTGCGATTTTATACTTTATATAGCTATTACATTTTAAAAATAATATTTACTCTTAAAATAGCATAACAAACTGTGGGAACTGTTTGTTATTGTCTGTAAAAAGAAATGAGTTAGTTGTGTTTTTCTCTTCTTGTAATCAATTCATTGGAAGTTTAATGTTCTTAATAGCACTCTATTGCTGAATCGCTACACAACAAAAAAAAATTTTTTAAACTATTTTTTTGTAATTTCTTATCCAGACACCTGGTTGCCATGCCTTTGCATTTCCAACAGTTTCCAATTCAGTTTCCTACTACAAGAAAAAAATGCAAGTGCACAGGAGAAAGTGAGAGAGCAGTTAAAGACTTTAGAGGCCAGCTGCACTGCAAAATTGAGGAGGTCTCCACATTCTGCAAAGGGGAACTGAAATTTGAGTTTGTCAGTCACTGAAATCCATAGCTGTCACAGGAAGTGGAGGAAATCCACTTATTCTGATAGAGGGAGAGCCAGTTTATGTGGGCAGACAAAGCTTGGAGACTGTTTTTACAGTCACATTCTGTGTAGGTCTGTTAGTACATCAGGTTTCGATTCAACAAAGCAGTTACACTCAGGCTTCATTTCAAAATGATGACTGGACTAATTTTATTCAGTAAGATACAGCCCAGCTCAAAAGTCTTTAGGCGCATAAGTTGCTGTCGCTTAGGTGCACACTTGCAGGTACAAAAACTACTGTGTGCTAAGACAGATGTAATGTTGGCAGTGTATTACAGCACAGGCGTACCTCCCAGGGAAACGGGGTTTCAAACAGCAGTAGCAGTCACTTGTGCGACTGTTCAGGCTGTATTTTGCAAGTCACAAAGATGCCTCAAAGTAAACAAAACAGAGATTCAAAACCTGGACTTGCTTAGCGTGTCAAGAAAAAGTGCACGGGCAGAGCACCTCCGGGACAAACAGCTAATGGCTGTTTCTGACAGACCGAGGTTATTAGTCATTCCACTTCATTCCATCAAGTTTATTCACATACTAAAAATAAATCCCATAAATGTCTTACAGGTTGAAACATAAAAACCTAATAGATAAAGAATTTCTCTTTCAAGTGACAGTTCAGATAATCATTCTTTTCAAAATCTGAAAACATTATTTATGTCCTGGCTTGAAAGAACTTTTAATGTATCGCATTTAGAACAATCCCTTCACTGTCTTGCAGCCCACAATACAATCTCCATTTTCTTTATTCAGCATCCAGGCTGACTTTGCTGGCTTTTCCCCAGCCCTCTCTCTTCACGCACAAATAACCATGAGATATAGAGCCAATGTGTAAAAAACTCATCGTTTGCACAGAAAAAAAAAGTAATAAATATTTATACTTATGCTGTGGTTTCAATACAGATCACATTAAATACAAACAGATTGCACACTCATAAATATAACAGGAAAGCTACCTTAAACCTGCAGACTGGAAACACACTACCTCAGCTGCATCCAACCTTTCAGAAAATGGGAAAGAATTTTAGGAGATGGATGTAGCAGAGATTTAGACAGCTCTCCGTGCCTCAGTGAAAAACACAAACTGTTCAGAGCACCAGTGATCATATAAGCCTATCACTGGATAAACTCTCATCTCAGTCAGGATGATCAATTCCTGTCCTTCTCACCTTTCAGCTGAACACCCAGGCAGGAGGAACCAGATCCCTGCTGAGCCCTCACCCCTGTGGATGGTGCCCCCCACCCACTCATCTCTACCAAAGATGAGACACTGCCTGCTGCTGCTCTTGCTACGGCCTTGACTATTGATGGTCTCTCGGTCATCGTCTTGTCACCAATCTTACTGTGTTTCTTGAGAAAACAAATTTGTAGTGGCAGTAAAAGAGCAAAGAAACCTTTCACACAAGATCCTTCATTTCTTAGTAATAGAAGCTGAGCCGTTGCTACTGTTATACTTAAACTTTGAGCCTACTTGGTTGAGAGCTTAAGACAGAATGACATTGCTGTTATTTAATAAAGCTAAAAGAATGACAGTGTGGAGCAGTGCCTGGGAAAAGGAGGAGTCTGTTGACAAAGCCGTGAGAATTAAAAGCAAAAGAGGTATTAAATACATTGAGGTTATGAGAAATGAAAAGGAAATTTAATATTGCTGTATGAGAGAGTCTACATTTATTTAAATATGATTTAAGTCTGTCAATCCCCTTACAAGGAACAGCCTATACAGAGATATCTTTCAAAAAGTTCTTGGGACAGGTAACAATGATGACAAACAACTAGATCCTCCGTCCCGCTCCTCGTCCCATCAGCAGCATGGCAGCCAATTCATACAGACTGCTTTAGCAGCTGTGAAGCAACAGAAGTCATTTTGGTTTAACAAAAGGTACCGTGCAATAACACAACATCTGCAGGGAATACAAAGCAGGCATAACTCTAATAGCCTAAAATACAGCATCACTACATTGAGAATTAAGGTCCTGCAGAAAATACTGTAAAACACCCTGGCGAGGAGGTGTCATGTCACTAACCGTACATTCCCCACCTACGCTTTGCCTAGGAAAGCAATAATTGACCACAGAGCTGTAACTTCAGTCAAGTATTCCGTCTCATATGCTGGAATCCAACTGCCAGCATGATTAGCTTCCTCCGGCCCTAGAGGCAGAGCAAGTGAAACTAGCTAGAGTGATTCACCGAGGAGCCAAGAAAATCAAGTACGTTGAATATTTTGCTTCATCAGATCAAACCCCACTTGAAAAATAAGTGACCATCACTCTGGAAGAAGACTTGGTTGAGGTTCAGCACACACTGTGGGTGAAACGAAAAGCTTGAGGAGAGGTTGTCTTGGCAACAGCATCTGATTCATATTTAAAGGTAAAATCACTCTCCAGATCTAACTTAAAGTGTATGACAGAGACAGGAAAAGAAAAAAAAGTAGGCATTCATAACATCTTCCTAGCAGAAAGCACTGCCTTCTGTCAGTTGCCTGAACTATTTCGGGACTGCTTGGTAAAGTTTCCTCTGTTCATAGTAAAACATTCTTTTTATAGCAAGTATTAAGACAAACAAACAAGTCTTCAGCCTAGAAAAACATAGCATAAATTCCTCCAGGTTACTCATCACGTGAAACATCATAATGTCTCAATATCTAAAGTCCCATCTCTTTTTTTTTTAACACACCAGAGACAATCATAACACTGCAGTATAGCCATGTTCTCATTACCCATTTGTGCGTGTACACACTTGATAAAATGTAGAGACTGGTAAAGATTTTTTACTATTTTTTTTAACTGCTCTTTCTAGAGTCAGCGATTTCAAGTGCTTTAAGTGACAAGTGATTTCCTCTGCAAAGAATTTCATTATACCAGGGAGATGGCTGGGAGATGGGCAGGGAAACCCATGAAATTCCAACAGGCATCTGTCGGGATATGAGCATGCACAGTATAGGACAGAACGGCAACACCAGTGCACTACCTGCTGGATCGATCCCACCAACTATGTGGTCAATCTAGCCAGATACTTCTTTCCAGCAGTAGCCTTTTACGTCAGCAATGCGCTTCCTTTATTCCATCTGAATTATCCCTGCTGTACTTTAGAGATATGAAGAAAATGCCTCATTTTGCTTACTGTTACTTTGTATACTTCCGTCAGGATAATGAGAATTAGCTAAACTGGAAAGTCCCAGGTTATTCATCTCTTTTCCAAATTGTTTAACACCTAAAGGGAGGAGGAATGCAATTTTTCAAAAAGATAATAAATCCTACATTTCTCTGCATTTTTTCCCCTCTAATTAATTTTTTTCCAATGGATGACTTGCACTCAGTCTAAAATTCCACATGAAATCAATTCCAGAAGAAAAAAAAATGGTTCACAAAGGTTGACATGCCATTTCAATCTCCCTTATCAAATACTTCTTTCCCTTTTTCTTCTTTTTTTTTTTACTGAGATCCCATAGTCACACAGGCAATTACAGAAGTGGCTTGAAAGACATCCAAATATTTTTCCCAAGCAGACAGACTTCTCTGTGACCTCAGTAAAGTTATAGTTTTTATGTCTTCCGGTACTCATTAGCTGCCACCCATCTCCAATACTGTTTTCTAGACAACAGGTTGCTCATTTGCCTGGCACCGTAAGGTCACCAAGGAACGCCTCCCTGTCATCTCTGATCTTGACTAATCTACAGCATTTTGTCATGAGCTAATAGCAATTTACTGATTATCACTTTTCTCTAGATCATTAGCTCTAAACCGAGCACTTTAAGACACTCCCAACTTTTTGTAATTTGACAGCTTCTACCATTTCTGTCTCATTGGCACTTTCTATATGCACACAGTGCTTAATCTCTCTTCTCTAACTATTAGTCTCCTGAGTTCCCCTCCTGATAATCATTTTTCACGCCACTATAGAGAGGTTCACTACTCCCTCATTGCCAGGCTCAGCTGAGCACTAAAGACACGCAGCTTTTCCATCAGTCAGGCCACTTTCAAAAGCAACCTTCATACTGCTTTCCCCATTTTGAGTTTCTTTTTAAGAAAGTTGAGTTTCTTTTTATTAGCTATCTTACCTTTTCAGTCCCGACTTCTAGCATTACTGTGCTAACAGATGGCACAATCCTTCCCTCAACAATGAGAAGTCTAACGCTCCTACAAAGGTAGTATTTTCTTAACAGGAATGAACAGGTGGGCAGACCAGAAGGATGCAACAATTACATTTAGCTCGTTGGCAATAAAGGATGATCCCAAATTCCTGCTGCTAAGGCACACTAAGTCTCAGCTACAGCAAACATGAAAACCTGGAGAGCAAGGGCCACTGGTGCTGCAGCCACCTCTGTAATTCTGCAGGCACAGGCAATGTTCTGCCTCAAGTGCGTATCAGACTGAGAAGGAGCTGCAAGGTAGTTGCTTCTGATTGACTGCCACAGAGATGGCCCAGAGACCCTCTGGAGACCATGCTTTTCTTGCAGGATCCTACCTTGACCCCATTCAAACCCCTCAAAGAAAGCTCTGCCTATATTCTCCAGGACTCTGTTCCCACAGGGGAGTCTGCATTTGCAGCTGATTTACGGAATGATTTTATAAAGACAGTTTCCCATTGCTTCTGCCTAAAATTTCTTGCCATTAGCTCTCCTGAGTTCTCCTACTACGCAGGCCTTCCATGGCAAATTAATATAGGACTGTGTGATTTATTCCCTGCAAGCTTTGCCTGTGCTTGAGGTAAGTGATGAAGTGGAACAGATAATTACCTATCTTAACACCAGCAGTAATTAGGGGATTTGGGGTCAAAACAGCTCATACTTGAAGAAGTGAAAAGAGTAGGGGAAAAAATTGTTTGGAAAGTTGCAAAGGAAGAATAATTCCCAAAGAAAAATTCTTTGTGAATGTGTTACAGAGTCAATAGTACTATTTTTAGGTGTAGGAACACAATGCATACCTAAGTAGGTAGGAAAAAAAAAAGTGAGGGGTTTTCTCATCTTGCCTCTTAAATGTAAATAATACATAAAAATCACTTATTATATATTTATTATGTCCTTTACAGAAGAGACTACATCTACTGGTAATTTTTCTTGACCATTTAGCCAGTAGTATGCTCCCAGAGTTGGGGCTGGTCACCAGGCAATCGTCACCGACTCCTAGTCTTCCCCATAGGCATGGTCCCAGCCATGGGAAGCAGGGCAGTATTCCCTCCCACAGCCCTTGCTTCTCCTTTGCAATGAACCAATGGAAAAAACAGCTATGTGATAGAAAGATTTAGGACTGGAGCTTCTCAGGCGTTCAGCTGTTTAATGGTACAGACATGTGCCTCACAGGACTCTCAGAAGACTCTAACCAAGCTACAAAGTAATGGGATTTCAGTATTTGGCCCACAAATCAAGGGCAAAAGAAATCCAAATAGACCTCTGTAATCAATGCTGTAAAACTCAATCCAGCAAACAAAAACTGATGCACTTCATCCAAAGCCCAACTATATAAAAGCTTTGGTTCTTCTCTCCCCAGTTTTCCTTCTATAAACAGAAGAAAACTGTGATTAAGACTAAATAGGTCAAGTGGAATCCACTCCAAATCCTTCTTTTGAAGCCTACATTAATCATGAAGCTTTCTCATTGATTTTGGTAGAAGGGCAACATTACGCAGTTAAAAAACAACAACTAATCACACTGCACCCTCTGCTTGGGCTCTCTGATATTCTGCTAAGGTTAGAAATGTGATTCAGAGGCAGCTCTCGAGTCACCTTGTCACTCTCAATCGCGTAAGTGTTACTGCACGTACTGCTCATTTGAAATACCACAGCAATGGTGTATTTACAAGAATTAAGAAAAACTTCTGGACTGCATTTACAGAATTTAAAAGAACTGACAGTTTTCTTTCTGAAGTACAATATGTAGTTTGCTTAACATGTGAGTGAAATATCTTTAAATAAATAAATAAAGCAGCCAAATGATTTATCCTATCACAAAGTCTGACGATCAAATTTTTGATCGTGGAACCTGCTAGATTTCCTAACAATGCCAACGGTCTGTATGTATGCACGTACAAGTTTGAACTGTACAGAACATACAACATTCTAAGTTAGCGTATGAAGGGAGATGTGTAAACCAAACAGTACATCACCACCATCACATACCAAGATACGTAGTCAACATTCTTCTATGAATATCTGAACATATTTAATAAGCTGACTTCTCTGTCATTCATGTTCAACCCTTTCTTCTCCTGAACGGCCACTGTTCTGTAATTTTTAAAAGAAATTACACATTTGAAACAGATTTTGAATGTAGAAATTGCGCTCAGTTATCCTAGGAGGAAATTACTGAAGCAATGACAAACACCTGACACATCTGCAAACTTCCCATATTTCTATTCAATCTGCGAACAGGTAAAAAAATCAGCAAGTAAACACAAAGCCACAGCAATAAGCTTACTAATATTCTTCAAACACGAGCAGGAGACTAGCTTTCATTTTATTATGTCCCGCACATCTTAAAATACAAGTTATATTTCTGTTTCACAGCATGCTTGCCTGAACAAAGAATTAATCTTCAACATAATGTACAGAATGCCTAGTTTAAATGCTGTCTAGGCTTCAATGGTAGCAGATTATTAAAAGTAAAAACAACTACTCCTAGAGGAGTTAAAACACTGGCCTCATTCTGAGTGGAATATCCTTGCTAAATAACAGCTGCCTTTGACGCTGAAAGATGGCAATGTCTATAAAATTTCACTACAAACTAATCCAACACATGAACTTGTAGTTTGTCAACAGTTCTACAAAAATATATAAAACACTGGACAGAGATATTTTGCAGGGAAATGAACAGGATATGTTTTTATATACTTCAGCTCAGTATAATAAGGGAAAAACCTGTTTCCGCTTTAGCACACTCATGAAGCCAAAATGTAAGAAAATAAACGGATCTCTGAAATTCTAGTAAATTTTTGCCTACTAAATATTATTTACGAAAGATATTTGTCCGAATATTTTTTTGCTCTGTAGGTATTTTATGCAACCTATCGGACTAAGACACGTTATGGATTGCTTAGAATCAATTTAACAATTATATCCTGCATAATATTAAAACTTTGCAAACATTGAATATTCTTTTTAAGACATCTGGTGTTAATGTTACCTGTTTAGTGTATGAAACCAAAGGAAACACATGCTCCACAAAAATCTGAGCAAATGCTGGACAAATCAGGAAACCTGGATCTGACTTCACAGATGTTCTTTTCTATCTTGGCCAAGTCACTGAACCAACCCTGTGCTGTAGTCCCTTTCTTTGCGTACAAGCAGTTGCTTGTGCGATCAGGTAAAGCAGCGAGGTGCACATAAATACATCAGGACTTATGTAGGGAGATAGAGAGATTGTGAATTGCCACCGTTAATGGTGACAATTTTAAGTTCTTCAACGTACATTATTTTATTACTTTAAAAATCTTAAGCTTCAGGTTCAAATGCTCAGTGAAAAATCAATAACATCTAGAGTTGCCAAGATCAAGGTAAAATAAAAACCAATACTGCAAACAACAGAAACAACAGAAAAGGTTTCCATGAGCATTCATTTGGATTTCTACCTAAGTTCCCTTCGGCAAAAGAAGGATACATTTAGTGACGATTCAGTCAACAAGGTCTGTTACTTTCATCCTGGTCGAAAGCATGTTCCAATTATACACATCCAAGAACCGTTGCCAAAACTGGCATCCCTTCATACGTAAAATCTCCATCGTAAGAGGTTGGATTGGTGGGACTTCTCATGAGGGATGGAAAAAAGCGCCTGGTCTTCACAAAATCAAACAAGTGAAACAATAGGCCTGTTTTTCCTATATCGGAGGAATGACATGTGAGAGTACAAACAGCATAGTTTTAGTTTCCCCCCATTACTTCCACAAACCCTCCACTGAAGGTCTTTCCTGTAGCAGTTTATGTTTGCATCATTTGCATAGGAATGTTCATCTGAAAAGCCTGCATACACAATTAAAAATCACAGCAAGAGAACCAAGGAACAAACCAACACAGTGCAGCTCGACAAAACAGTACTGTACAGCTCTGTCCATGGACCACATGTTTTCCTAACTTGTTAGTCAGCCCAGGACCAGGTGTGGAACAGACTGCTCAGATTTTCTTGGTCAGCAATGCTTTCTTAAAAATGGAAAGGAAAACAGCTGGCTCAGTTCTTGATGCAAGCTAACTTTTCAGGCTGTGAGGATGTCAGCAACTTTCAGTGCTGGGATGACCCCACGCTTCTCCCAGACTGTCCTGGCAACTGCCCCACTATGCCTACTCTACTGTTGTGTATCTCATCCTTTTCAGCAGAAAATGCAGAATAAAATTGGGTTTTTTCCCCGACTGGTGGATGACTTGTTATAATTAATGTTGCCTACCTTCTCAGTTGAAATATATTTTTAAATGCAATATACCAAAAGGTTACAGCAGGTATTAAAATGAATCAAGTAACTAAATAACATCAAATAAAGTAACTGTAAGAGAATAAACAAATTACAAATTTCTATGACTCACCACTGTTGCCCTGGATTTCATTCCAGTCCCTCTGATATGAATTTCGTGGTTTATAGTGAGCAAAATTATAGAGTGATTCAGTTATCTGAGTAGGTAACATGAACGGCCTTTCCAACCTGACAAAAGCATCACCCCCACCCCCCAAATCAGTACACATATTCACCCATGCTGCTGCTGTCATTCTTCTAATTTGCCAGTCGAATGAGTGTGTGAAGACTTCAGGGCAGCCAGAGGACTAACTGAAAGAGAACAAAAATATGTTCAGTTTACTCATAAAAAAGCTAACAGGTGCAAGAAGACAAATTAAAATAACACTAATTTCATGAATTCGGTCATAACTTGCTAGAAAAATTTAAGATACTAATTTCCAGATCAATATTCCCCTCTTCTCATTCATTACACTGAAGGCTCTTCAGTAACAGTGGTCAATCATACTTCCTAGAATGTACCCTTCAAATCTTTTCTTTTCTGCTTAGACCTTCATTCACCGTGCCAGCCAAGAATCTGCACCAAAATGTCCATTTGCTGGAAATGTATCTAAACCATTTTATGAGCAGATTCAGATACACTTGCTTCCCAAAACACAGAAACTTATGTTATCTCTTTCTAATTTTCTCATCCTTCATCATTCTCTCCAAACAAAACTTTGCCATTGAAGTATGAAGGTCTAAAGTCCATGCTTGAGTAGCTCAAACACAACCTTTGGGAGAAAAAAGAAAAACAAAACAAAAACACTTGCAAAGAAGATTTCAGATGTGTGTAATGTAGTAATTCAGGAAGCTTTGCTCTCATTTCTACATGAGGAAAGGCATGGAATTACAAGTCTTTTTTGTATTGCTGGAGTTTAGTGGGTAGGCTGCTATGGTTATAGCTAATCATGTATTTAGTAACATTAGCACATAAGGTCAGCAATTAGACTGCTAAGGGAATTGGCATGCATAATCTAGCTACGCGTTAGCAGCCATTAACCAAATAATTTAAGATACGAACTATGGAATCGCCCAAAATGCAGCAAAAAGGAATATGAAAGACAGAAGCCCTGATACCAGCCTTCATCCAGCACAGAGACAACACGAAAGCAATGTAACTGCCTTTGAAGAGCAATTGTTCGGGTAATTATGTATTAGCTGCAGAAATGTCATTCACATTCTGTTAAATAAGCCCCTGTTTTCAAAGATGAGTCGTAGCCTGGTCTCCCACAAAGCTGAGCAAGTCACACTCGAGTTCCTAATTGGGGGTAACAAGACAGCAAATTTGCCTTCTTTTCTCCAGGATCCCAGGTTCATAATGTAATGCAGTTATGTCCCTGAGGAGCTTCACACTTTGTTATGATTCAGAGTCCAAAATTCAAGCACAAATGATTCAAAATGGTGCTATCTAAACTCTGGAGAATAAGAATAAAGGGGGGCTAGTGGGGATGGGGCGAGCATGAGCAAGGCTCCACGTCCACGTGAGCATTTCTCCTCCGAAAAGACTAACACGAATACAAAAAGCAATTCTTTTTCCTCCTCTCTCCATTCCTCTTTGTACCACTGCAAGAACCATTCTGCTCTAGCACTCTCCCCTATGATACATGTATGCTGCCTTTTGAGAAAACTCCTCTCTCTCAAGATTCATATCATGTGTGATTTTTTTTTAATGCCTCTTAAAACCTGTGGTAACAATTCAGTATGTCCCTTACGTCTTCCTTCACAACAGGGCTCCAGTCTAACTACAACCAGAAATTGGATTTACCTGCTTCCTACCTAAACAAAGTCTAAATGAAGAGACTGACTGAAGTAAAACAGTCAGTGCAGCAGGCTGTAGAGGAACACCCCCGCAAGGGCAACTGTATGGCCCACTTTGAGGTGAAAGTAATTATTATGACTTTATTCTATTGCACTATTCCTATTTCGTGCTGGAGTTTCATCATACGCACGACAATTAGAACATATCTACTTAAGTTTCAAGTTGCTTATTTTAATAATTTAAATGTTTAGGGTCTTTTAAAGAAAATTTGTTTTCTGTCACCCGGGCAGAAACCATAATGTTAATGGAGATTGGTTCACACTCATTTGTACAAGGAAATGCAGCTTTTGAAACTTGCATTTTGATTCAACTTTTACAGTTTATTTCATGAAAAGTTTCAAAGGATACACGTGTGTTAGTTACCGAGATTCATGATCTGTCTGGAAACTCCAATTACACTTTCTAATTAAAAGCCTTAAGTGACAAATTTTAATCCTGTACTCTGTAGATATAAAAAGGAACTAAGTAAATGTAGCAACATGATTTTATTGAAGAACCAGAATCCAGTTATCCGATGCAACTCTTGCTACAGACTGAGTTTCAGCTCAAAGAGAATTCAAAATATGTTAGGTTTTAAGAACCATTACATAAAAAAATAAAAAAAAGAGAAATGAATATAAATTTCATTTTGCGAACAGAAAGAATGCTCTAGGGTCAGACACTAATAAAATTCTACTCTGGCTTTGTCAGCAGCCTTTCAGAAAAAAGGAAGCCTACTCAAAACATTCAAATTTTTTCAGTCATGTCTTCTGTACTGTCACTGAAGCCAATAATCTGAAGATTTTATGAAGTTCACCAAGGAGTGGAAAATGTTTTATAGAAATACCTCTCTTATACTTTCATACTGCTGTTTCAAACAAAATCAGCAAGTGACAGACACTGAGAAATGTTCCTGAAGCTGTAAGGCCCGGGCCAGTACCACAGCCAACACCTGTGAACATGGGTACTGCTGCTTGTTGAAACAAGTTAGCTGTTCACGGTCCTGCCTACTTTCTCCTCTTAATTCTCCTTATTGAAAAAAAAATTAGCTGGCTATGGGCATGTCGCCTCACAGAGAACAACCCTGGGATAGTGCAGCATGGCCGGTTGCTGTATTGCTGCCAAGGGTTCACTTCGAAACCTCTTTAAATTGAGAGGGTTTGGGGAAGGATGAAGGACAGCACATAACTTTTCGTGCTTTCCGTCTTTTCAAGCTTCTCCATCAGTCTCCCCAGCTCCTATTCCCTCTACCACCTCATCCCCCAATACTCTTTAGCACTGCAGCACAACATTACATGGGAAAACCAAACAAATTGCAGAGCTGAAGCACCTACAGCCAGTGGATTCAATTNTTTTCGTGCTTTCCTTCTTTTCAAGCTTCTCCATCAGTCTCCCCAGCTCCTATTCCCTCTACCACCTCATCCCCCAATACTCTTTAGCACTGCAGCACAACATTACATGGGAAAACCAAACAAATTGCAGAGCTGAAGCACCTACAGCCAGTGGATTCAATTATAGCATACTAAGCCCTCTACGTTATAGGGAGTAGTCAGGAAGATGACTGCTAAATTAAATAACACCAAACAAGCACAACTATTCTATTTGAGACAGGATCTTAACAGTACAACCAAAATACCAGACCCAGCTGGACAATGAAGTAATCAGAAAGTACTTGTAGTCCTCCTTGCAAAACATCATGTAGGATAAAACACCTGCTGCCACGGCTGCTGGAACTCTTTTCAGACTTGTCAAGCCTTTTCTACAAGTAGTTTCTAGTGAGGTCTTTTTTTTATTGTTGATTTTTTTTGAAGTGGATTGTCTTTTTTTGAAGCCACCTTCCTAAGCATCCCAGCTACAATTCTCATTTACAGTTCACTTAGACACTTGCTTAGTTTGGTGTGGTTTGGTTTTTTGGACAAGTGTCTGGATTACCCATGTTATCTGTAAAAAACCAAAGCAACATAAGAACTTCAGTATCACATCACCTCTACCGCTAAGACGGAAAGATAGCAGAAAATGAAAACATCAGACAAGTTTTCTGGGAGAAATACATCAACACTCAAGCACCGTGTAAATTAAACATTAAAACTATCGGTATCTCAACTAAATACCTACTTAATGCATGCCAGGAGACACAATTTATCCCTAGTTTCAAGTAATTTTAATTTTTCAGCTCAAAAAGAAAAGCCTTTCACATTCATAATACAACACAGAGATAAATTATTTAACCTAAAAAAGTCAGACATTTAAGAAAAACAGGCCAAAGGATGGCAGGTGTTCTGTTGGTTGCTTTACCAAAGTTCAGCAGACAGTCTGGAACAGGATGCTGTGGCTGAATGGCCAGCACCAGGGGCTTCAGAGGAACCAAAAAGGGTTTCCTCAAGGCAGCGAAACAATAAACACCACAATAAAATCTCCCTTCTAAAACTCATATATTAAAAAGTTTTCAGGCATGCAGTCCAAAGATTATACAAAACTTCCTGTACTGTTTTATATATTATATACAGCTTAATATATTATACACAGTTGATGCTCACATAAACTGCTTATATATTTATGAAGGTGATACAAATGGAACATTATCCAGAGATTATATTTTCATAAAGTCATCTACATTTCTGATCCTTCTAACTCTTCTTAACATTTTATATTATGTGGAGCAACTGTCTGAAAATATGGAAGTCTTGATTACAAACGAAGGCATTGAAACACTAAGATTCTTTCAAGCATTTTGAGCTTTTTAGGCTTTCTTTTTATTCATAGTTTTGTCCCACTGGGTTTATAATGGGATATTCTATCTATGAATAAGCATACTTTAAAGAAAAAAAATCTCACTAATGTCTTAGTTTCAGTAAAATCTTGAAACAGCTAAACGTATATGTTGGGGAAAAACAAGTAATTTCCTTTCAAATAGATGCTAGTTCTTGTTTAAATGAATATCTCTACCTCCTGCTGTCATGGGAGATGGAGCAAATGCAAGAGCCCCCTCTCGGCTTCACAAGAACAAATGATAAGAGACCTTTTCATATCTGTTCTTATTTACTGCTTCTCCGTAGTGAACAGTATCAATCTTTTCACTCTTTCATAAAAAGTTTTTCCACATCTCTAATCTTGCTTGTTATCCCTCCCTGGTCATTATGCTTTAATCTGGCAGAAAAACTCATTACGAGATCCAAAACTAGCGAAATGAGAGTGCACATTTTTATACTATGAGAGCAGACACTTGCACAGCTTACAGAGGGACGTATTATGCTTTCTGGTTTCTACATCACGAATCAGTATTTCTAGAGATAACTTAGTTCAGCATTACCAGATGAGGCACTTCAGCCAGGGCTATAAAGGACATCAGAGAAAATTACTCTAATGATACCTGAATGCCAAAAATCTGCTGCATCATCCTCAATCTAAAGAAGTCAGCAGGGAAATCTGGATGTGGCATACTTCATCTTCACCCCAAAATTTGCCTAGCTATTCAGGGCAAGAAGGAGATAAAAGTAACCTACAATAATTTACAATCTCACCCAACGCAATGTCTTTCTGGGCAAAATCTTTGGAAGCAATATGAGGCACCTCTTTGTGCTTTAAAAACTGTTTGATCTTCGTTGTTTCATCTGTGCACATTCAGAAGGACTGTCCTAACCAAGCTGATGCGTAAACATGAAAATTTACAGAGGTAATGACCGGCACGGATGCATCAACCTGCAAATGCCTCCACCTGGGGAAAACACAGAGGACTTTCAATGCTAGTTCAAGGGAATAGACAGCAGAAGTGAAATCATTAGAATCAGGGCAGTGCTTCCCAAATGCACAGGTAAGAAAGGAATGGTTCTAAGATCATCGACCACTGCAGCAGGGGAAGGAGAAGAAAACATTTTACACAACAAAGAGGTTTTGAGGACTATTTTACCATAAGCCCGTTTAGCCCATTTGTGAAATAAGGACAGACTCTGGCCTTTGAAAATCCTGCTGATAAAACCAAGAGCCAAAATCAATCGGGTTAAGAGCACACTGAAATGTTTTACTGAGTAGGGACAGATGTGTGCACATGACTAAATGCTTCACAACACATTTTTTACCAATATCAGGGACTGAAGATTGCATAAGTCATAAATAAAGTCCTTTAAACTTCCACTTAGAAATATAGAAGTAGTACACTGTGCTTATCAGTGAACACATTCCGGATTGGCTCTACACTCCTCATGTTTCAAGAACCAAACACAATTCACGGAACTGGAATAAGATACTTTCACCCTCAGGTGGTATTCTGCATTTTTAAAGATACCTGTTTGATTTTTCCCCCAACCCCTTTGCTACTGTCAAATAGAACCAATGGGGGAAAGGAGGCAGATGTTAGATCATTCAGGACCTCCGCAGGAAATCCATCATCACCATCCTGGCAAGATGGTTTCCAACAGTGAAAGATAACTGCCAGGGCCAAGAACCAACATGTTGCGGTGTTTCTGAACTTGAGGCTTAACCTTCAGCATGCTATCATCCCTTCTGCCACTTGTTTTGACAACACAAACATTTTGGACACTGGCATCGTTAATGATACACACTTAGTTACTTTTTTCCTGCTTTAATCTTTTCATAAAGTTAAAAGTGCTTCTATGATTTGTTTTCGTTAAAGAAAACAAAGAGAGCTCTGTACGAACAGTAGCTTCATTTAGACAGAGATTACCCACTCTGAATTTGTAAGAAGATTAGAAGATAAATATTAATAGGATTAGTCTATGTGGGGAAAATAAAAAGACCTACAAAAAATGTTGCTCTGTACAATTTAACACATGGATCTATCATGCTATTAAGTGAATTTGATTACGTCTAACTTGCAAAACTGGAGAAAGTGAAATAATCAAACTGATTAAATAATGAAGTTGGGCAAAATTATCTGTTCATAGCTATTTGTTGTGTTACACCAAAGTCTGGCATCTCCAGTAATGAAGGGCACGACTGGCACCAAAAATTGAGAATGTCCCACGACTGCTAGCACAGGGGAGGCACCAGGGCTGAAAGCTTGTGCTGGCCTTAAGCGTCCCCTGGCGACCCCTTCACTGACCCACCAAGACTGGCGCTCGGGGCTCTCCTAGCCATGGGGCACGTTGCCTTCACACTCTTACATCCTCCTCCTCCCGCTACAAACATTTTATCATGTTTACCCATTTTAAAGAAAGCCAAATGTAATGTTAAACTACCAAAAAAGTAAACTATGTAATGGGCCAGCTTGAAATACTGCTAGAATATTCCATTCCATTCAATAGAGTCCTGTTAATTCACAGGATTTATTTTATATAAGCCAAGGTGCTTGAGAAGTGTTATGGATGACTCTTCAGTATAGCCATTACCAGACAGGTCAATGGTAACGGCACCTGGAAATGGTCTCTTCAGAGCAGACACTCCCTGAATCACACAAGCTCAGGCATTAACTGACTAATTCCAGACTAGCAGTAAAACAGACCGCCATGTATCCCTAGAAAACTGAGGAGTCTCTTAAGAAAAGAGCACGTTTATTTTCTTTACAAGGTATTGACTGTTCCAGGCAACAATTAAAGTGTGCATAACTACATCAGCAAGGAAAATGAGAATTTTCCATTACCTCTGTAATGAATTTAATTTCCTGAACTTGTTTTTTATTTCATTTAATTTACTGACGGGCACAGTCTTCAGCGATGCAATCTTCATGCTTCTAAAACTGAAGGAGTTACGCCAGTTAAGCCACACTCTTTACTACAGGTTCTTTATTAAGAGTTTCCCTTTTATGGAATTTATTTTCTGCATGGAGTCAAATTTAAATGTAAACTTTGATGGAAGGAAACAAAATAGGTAAGAAAAATGTTACAGTTTCAGATGCCATTAGTAATATCCTAAATTACAGCACTAGCACGATCCCTTATACACTCCAAGCAGGTCCATTTACTAAGACCCATAGGAATGGACAGGTCTTTAAGCTAGGGCAGAGCATTCTTACTACAATCTTCTCTCTAAAAGGATGAATATACCCTCGCACACTTTTGGTGTTTCTTCTCGTTGGGAGCTCCTGTAAACAGATCATCCCTTCAGCATGTTCACAAGCCAAAGAATTGGAGACCATACAAAAAGGCAAACATCTACTCACAATTGCCATTGTTATTAGTAAGGACTCATGCTCTTCTAAGTGATAGGTACTCCTTACTCAGTATACACATTACATGCCTTGACATATCAATAAGCACATGTTTTATCTCATTCTTTTTTGTAACACTTATGGACACTAGCCTCTATACTTTTTCTATTACCTACAAATTCCAGCTAAGAAGGTATGATAGGAGCTCATTTGTACGTAAGATTTAACAGCACAATCTGAAAAAGACAGCTACATGCATATATATATACACACACACATTTTTTTCCCATATCAGATCTTTGGCTTTCTAAGACTCTGTCTGCAAAGGCACAAAAGAGAAATTGCTTTGAGAGAAGTCTACATCAAATGACACTGTTATCTGTCTGCGGAAAACCCCAGCTTGTTACTGCTGCGTGTTGAATGAGTAAGATGAGACCAAGAAGGAAAATGCTGTCTTGCTGTGAAGGCAGTTGTTGAATGATCAAAACAGCAGGGAGGGGGGAGGAAGGAGATTCAAAGATCCTTTTACAAATGAACATTTTCATTGAGGGCCATCACTGAGGGCCACAGTGTTCTTAGTGTTATGGGTGCTGAAACTTTAAGCGGGCTGCTGCACAAGGGAGTCTTTGCTCCTGCAGAGCTCACCTAAAATATCCAACAGCAACTTTCTCTTGCTAAATTATCCTAGAGACTCTGCTGTATTAATATGCGGATCAGTATTTTCCCCTTGTACTTAGCATATCAGAAAATTAAATTCATGAAGTTCTCCTGTCACAGTTTAAAGCTGGGCTGGCTGTTAAAGAGACAACAGATGCTCTTTGCTAACCCCCTCCCTCCCCCAAATGGTGGGGGGGAAGAGAAAAGGGAGAGAGACTTAGGGGCTGGAAAAGTTAAAACAGCTTTAATCTAACTACAATAATAATGTATTATAATAATAGGAAAAAAAATAACGAAAATATATACAAATACATACAAAACAGATATCAAGCTCCACCCCCACTGAAGACAAATACATCACCTGGACGCTGGGGGGGCACGCCCCGAGAAAGTCCCAGACTGGCCTTAGCAGGCAGGAGCTGGATTCAGGAATGCACAGATCGGGATCAAGGGCAGACGAATTGGACAGAGTCCTCCTCTGATGCTGACCAGAGAAGAAGAGAGAGTGACCGTTGCGATCCCTCAGCTTTACACTGAGTATGACGCGTATGGGATGCAATACTGCGTTTAGTGAGGTTTGGGTCCCCTGTCCGACCCGCTCCCCCCCACTGCAGGGTCACAGGGGGGACCCCTTCTCCGCCCTTTCATTTCCAGTGCATAAGAAAGTCATCGGAAGCAAGCATCAACCTTGGTCTCCATAGGGATAACCGTAAGCAAGAGCCTTTCTGCATACCATTGCTACTGATGTTCCAGCACTAACTATAAACACTGAGCCTTATCACTGCTAGAAGCCGCCACTGTCTGAAAAACATGCAGTTAATGTTAGAGAGTGCAGCTGCTCAGAAGATACTTGACTGAAAAGTAAAGTTACTGAAAGAAAATTAGTCCTGTCCTAGCTCCAACCAGGAGAACTCTCATAATTGCTTCGTATCCTGACTTAGCAACCTGCAAACACCTATGAGGAGTACCATAAGCTCAGAATATAGCGAATAGCATTTGAGCATTTTAGTAAGAGCCCACTTTCAGCTAATAACAGTCAGTTTAGAGTAATGCTGGTCACTTTTCCTGTGCTATGCACTCAACAAGATGCTAGAGCTATTACAGAAAGAAAACATGTGTAGCATGTGTAATGGAGGAGTTATGCAGTGTACTGATCCTCTAAATTGTATGCAGGAGGTGTCTGTATTATTAGTTAACAGTATCTGGGTTTATAGGTGGTGCTCTGAGGTTACAGGAACCTTCTCATTATTTGCTCAAATATGCTGAAGTTGAATGGGAGAGGAGGAGCGAGGCAGGAGGCCGGTCACACTAGTCATGACCTAAACCATAGCCAGGTAGATTGTCTTTTTTTGCTTCTTTTCAGTCAAACTAGACAACTTCTTTCTCACATTCTGATAGCATGCCTTGCATAAAATCATTTTAAAAGTCTAATCATCACATAAGCATTAAAGCTCTTTGGGATACATACCATGTTTTCTCATTTACTTAGGCTTTGTAGAGTACTGGCTCAACAAGGCTTGGATATTTACCAGCATCTTTGAATGCCGCAGCAGTACAAACAGAAAATGCAAATGCAGTCACTGCATAAACACTGAGCATGCAAGGAAAAGAATGACCCCGGCAAAATGAAACCCTATTATCAGCAGAGATGGGGAAAACCTACTACTCGAATTGAAACGGTTCAACAGTTCTGAGTATCCCAACAGTTGTTGGATCCATGGAACCAGTTGAAAACCTCTAAGCAGAATGGAGCAGGAAACAGATGCAGCGAGACATTGGAAGAGATTCTCCAGAAACAGGAGAGAAAGAATAAACCCACTGATATGGAAGTAATGCCAACAGTGAAACCGAAGGAAGGTGAATGTCCCTTATTGAAAGTATTGTTTACAAGTTCTATCATTTTGCCAACCTCGCTTCTGACGAAAGAACGCTGTTTGGTTCTTAATGTTCCTGGGAGAAGGTAAACCCCAGATTTCTGGGGATACGACTGCAAAGACTGATGATAACTCAAAACACTATTTAAAACTTGCATGTGTCATCATGGCCATGCTGCAGTTTGCAGCAGTAGTTTCACTGGTTTCCAAAGTGTTAAGATTTCATTCAGTGACATGCGAATCCTCACAGATCCCTGAATACTAATAGTCTAAACCTGGCAGAAAACTCCATACTCGTTGTCATAGCAGGAGATCGATCTAGCCTTAGAGTGGACTGCTCTGTCTGACCGCCATGCTGTGGAGCATGTACAATCACAGACAAAGAAAGCAGGCAGAAGCTGGCTGCTGCTGCAGCCATACTCAGTTTACAGAAAGAGACTATGGCCAAGGATGTTTGCCAGTCTGCCCAGGGTCTTAAAAGGATGTCCTGATGTGGACTGCTCAGGTTTCCAAATCTGACATAATCTATGCTTCTCTCTGCCCCACCATTCTCATAAAGTTTTGCTTATTTAAATACATCTATACATTGTGTGCATAAGCTTAGTGCATAAAGCAAAACCTGTTCAGCACCTTTCAACCTGAAGAGTTTCAGAGGTCAGGGGAGCCAAGAAACAGAGGAGTGCTCTGCTAGCACCTAGTGAAAAGGAGGAACGGGAGGTAAAAAGGACCGACTGGCAGGCATTAACATGCTTGTTTTCATGAGTTCTTTTACTAAGCTACAGATATTTCTTATAAACAGTGATACAATTATCATAGAGCAGAAAAAACTTGCAATGTATAATAATGTATAAAGTGATTATAACTCACCCAAGCATGCCTGGGTGAAGGCCCACCATAATCAAAGCACACAACTTCCAGCATCAGGGTGCAAAAGCAAAGAACCTAGAAAACTGAGGAGGGAGCTTTACTTAAGTGCCTACTCCAAGGTATGAGCTGGGAGAAGCTGGTACAGGGTCATTGATACGCTAGCAGACTGTGTTAAGCTCTCAGTGCTACATGCCCTCTTGCTAAGAGCTGAAACAAGAAAAGCTGTTAGCAAGGCTCTTAGCTTGAGCAGAGAGTGGCAGGGAGCAACAAGGTATCGCTAAAAATAAGCGGGTCACCACACAAAAACTGACAGCTTCAATCAGGCCGTACTACCCAGCCAAGCTTGAACAATCCCAAGCTGGAGTCAAGCGACAGCACAGAAGGGGAAGAAACCAGTTGGTCTAACACTTGTTTCAGCAGACTAAAGGGCACTGAAAAAGCGTTACACCCGAGGATCACAGAGCGCCTGCTACTCTACCATGTTACAATTGTACTGTTGCCCATCCATATAAATCTTTTTTGCCAAGCTAATTTAAGCATGCAAGCACGAAAGGTTACCTCCTTGCCATCAGAAAGCATGGTTAGTTTTTCCCCAGCTCAGCTAATGCAGTCACAGTTGTGACCCTACATCTGAAACAGGCTTTGGTTGCTGCACGCCAAGCGCTAGCAGAAAGGCCACACTTGTGAGTACTTTCAGAGCACCCAACCAGCATTGTTATTTTGCTGGTTTCCAGTTGGAGAGATGAACTGAGTAATTTTAACAGGGATCCCTGGACATCAAACTTGATTGTGCTGCTGGCAGCTAATGCAAAGCAGCAGAATATAAAAGACAAGACTGAGGGAGAGGGCAAAAGACATGTAATTTTAAAATATTTTTTTCTTGAGTCTTAAGCCTAGCTCTAGAAATCCAGACATTTCTCAGACGACGATGACTTTGCGTCACAATACTCGCTACATATTTTCAAAAGAAGCCTTAGTGCCTGCTACAGAAGGACGCCACAGCTTTCATCACTGTTACCACTTCTCATCCTTTCCTCTCATTTCTGCTTCACCGCTGAGGGAGGTGGTGAATAAATTAGTTCAGTTTTCAAAACCAGCTGTGTCATTTTTCTTGAGTGTTAGTTCCTAGCAGTATGTTCCTTTTATGATACCACTATCAATTTCAGGCCCAATTCTGAAATCAGAGAAACCTTCTTTACTGAAGCCAGTGAAGAAATAGAGAATATAATCAGAATCAAGCCTGTTAAATATAGAAGATCAAACTTTGCCTTTCCTCTGTACCTCCTGCCTGATGGAGGATCTGGATAGTCTAAAGAAATGCTCTGGTTCAAATGCAGCCCTGACAGTACTGCGTGCGGGTTCCCAGACATGCTATCCGATCCATGTGATCAAGCAGATGCTCCCCTTACTCCCGAATGGCTCGTCTTATATACAGAGTTCCACCTGATTGAGCAAGCTCATTGCCAACAGCTGTGCACGCATGTGCCTCTACATGATTGGTTGCTCAATGCTGACCATGCGCAGTACATGCGCCTGCGTCAGCCCTCTCTGCTTCCGTGTTTACCTCGGACTTAGAGCCACATGGCCTCTAAGTCAATCAGGTCTGGATTGCTCACAACATGTCTGTTGTCTACCCACAATTCCCCCTTTTTGTTTTTGAGCAACCCAGACACTTTTTATGGTTTTAATTAACATCTGACCATACGCAACTCAATCTGACTATAGAACTAAACTGCAATCCCAACTGTAAGCAGGAGCCATGCACCATGATAGGTGGAATAGTTTGTCCCTCAGTCAAGCGCAAATGATTAAGCACATAAAGTGCTTTTGCAATTCTTTTCGCCAGTATACCCTCCCCCCCTTTTTGTTTTTGCAAAAGCTCTTTAGGTGCGGTATGCGTACGCTCAACTATTGTTTATCCGGTGGGAGAATGCAGTATGCCTGTTTTGTGGTGAATTTCCCATTTTCTGACAGAATTGCCATGGCCAAATCTCTCAAACTTTTCCACCGACACGACGGATCCCTGGGACCTCCGTTTGTCCTGAAACTTCCCCCCGCCGGTCAACTTGCCCCCTGCAAAAAACAAATTCTGGACAGGACTGTTGACACTACTACAACTACAGAGTCCAGAGAGGTCTTGAACGCCTCCAGCTTCTTCACCAGCTCCTTTTACTGGGTGTCCCCCAGTTCTGTCGACGATGTCGCAGTCTTCCGGGTTGGGGAGGGTGATGTGTTCTCCCCGGAGCTCGGGGGGGGGAAATCCTGCAGATCTTCCGGCATCACCTCCTTCACTTCCTTCGGCACAGGCTGCTCATTTTCCAGCACTGTCCCTCTTCAAGCGGGCAATTGCCGACATCTCACCTGTATTAAGCTCCCTGCACTACGGGCAGGAGCCGCTGATTCAGTTCAGCAAAAATAGCACTCGTGGCGGATCCCAGAGCTTCCGAAACAGGCTCTTCCCTGCTCGGGGTAAACACCGCAAAAACGACAGCCACCTTCATCTCTGTCTGCCTTCCTTTCCTTTAACACCGCTGCTCACCTGATCAGGCAGGGTGAGTTTCCTTTTATTTGCATCTAGACGTCTTCCTGAGTGCCAGGGCAGCACTCTCTACGGCTGGCTTCCGTACCTTCATCCCTGGCGCAATTCTCGCTTCCGCAGTTGCCGACCTGAGGGTCCCTATTCGGGCACCACTTGCTGCATGCGGGTTCCCAGACATGCTATCCGATCCGTGTGATCAAGCAAATGCTCCTCTTACTCCCGAATGGCTTGTCTTATATATCCAGTTCCACCTGATTGAGCAAGCTCATTGCCAACAACTGTGCACGCATGTGCCTCTACATGATTGGTTGCTCAATGCTGACCATGCGCAGTACATGCACCTGCGTCAGCCCTCTCTGCTTCCATGTTTACATCCGACTTAGAGCCATGTGGCCTCTAAGTCAATCAGGTCTGGATTGCTTACAACATGTCTGTTGTCTTCCCACATGACAGAAATGAAAATCTACCAAGTTTATGGAGTACAAGCGATCGGTTTTGCTACTAAGACCCACAGATGTGGTTTCCAACCTTCTGTTCTCAAATCCCTGGGGTTCACCTGACTCTTTTCAAGGTATTCAGAAAACCTGCAAAAGATATCTGAGGAGAGTAAGCGATGTGTGGGGAAGGGTATGTACAAATCAGAACAGGTCAACAGTTTCTGATTGATTCCATTAGCCCATTTTTTCACAATTTATGTAAGGGTAGCAGCTATGAGCTGCTACTGAATATTGTTTAGTTAGAGCTACACATATTTATTCTGCTATTGTTTTTTTCCTTTGAGAAGGAGGCATATCCCTAACCCATTGGAAAGCAGTGTGGCAGACATTCAGAGTGAGATCAATTCAGGATTATTACAGAACATAGCTATGAGCAATTCAGCAGTTTGATATTATAAAGCTATGCAGAGTTAAATTAATCCCTAGCCTCAAAAAAATGTTCAGTGCAATCGGGAGCTGTAGCTTGGAGTTTCCAGATTCACTCTGCCACACTAGGGGTCAACAATGAGTTTTCAGACCTGATCCAGTTTATAGTTCAGGAATAAGACAGTCAAGAAATTAATTGCCAGAGGACAAAACAGAAGCAGAGATCTGCTTCCTCTCTTGCGTTTCTGTCACAGAAATATGGCATGAGGATATTTCTTGCTGCAGTGTTGTCAGATCAGAGGTCATCAGTAGCAGCTTTTGCGTGACTTTGGCATCACGTTGGAAGCTGCTTGTAGCCATCTAAACTTAAATAGGGCTTAAAGGCAGTTCACCAAATCAGCGTTGCTTGGGTTTAGTTCTGTGTGAGAGTTGTTGTTTTGTTCCTCTTTCTAATGACTATTTCTCAAGAGCTACACATAAGCTTTCCATCGCAAGTAGAAATTAGCTTCTTAGAAACTAAAACTAACGCCAATCCAGGGAAATCTGCG
>VZSC01005071.1:189166-265640 GCA_013398225.1 Steatornis caripensis
GACAGGACAAGGGGCAATGGGCACAAACTGGAACACAGGAAGTTCCACCTGAACATGAGGAGGAACTTCTTTACTGTGAGGGTGACAGAGCACTGGAACAGGCTGCCCAGGGAGGTTGTGGAGTCTCCTTCTCTGGAGATATTCAAAACCCGCCTGGATGCATTCCTGTGCAACCTACTCTAGGCTAACCTGCTTTAGCAGGGGGGTTGGACTAGATGATCTCTAGAGGTCCCTTCCAACCCCTACCATTCTATGATTCTATGATTCTATTTTACTCTTCATAAGGAAGCTGGTACCAAATAGGTCTGACTGGACTAAAGATTGTCATTTGAAGAAAAGTTGCAATATAACGACATCCACCAACAGCATTAGTTTTTCTTGGAAGCTACAGGGGCCACAAAACTAAAACTTGTTTCAGTTCAAACCTCCATCACACTGTTTTTCATGTAATTTCATTCGTATTTATTTGCGGATATGCAAGTCCACTAAAAAGTAAATGGAGTGAGGAGTCTAACAATGCTTTCCTGCGTGAGGACTTTATGCCAATATTAGTCTAGACCGAAACCTAAAAAAAAAAAAACTCCGACCCTCTTCAAATACTCATCATGTCTCCTCTGTCACTGACCTTGAGGGTGACTCAAATAATTTTTGATGCAATCAATGCTTTTTATGTTGTCAAATGTAATGACAGCATAGCTACAGCAATGATACTTGCTGATGGGCGATGCAGGATTTGATTTGTCAAGACAGATACATTCCTACCAGAAAGCAGCCTGCAATCAGAGTAGGTAATACGAGCAAATTCCACTAACCTTTCCAAATCACATGTGCAGCAAGCAACAGCAGACAGAGGACAAATTTTTGTGAAACTTCATCCATGAAACCTATGTAAACCCACATCCAAAGCTGTGTTATGTACTGCAGCTGAAGACTACAAGAGTGGTTTGCCATCCAGTCCTGAAATGCATCTAAAAGGCAAAAACCTTCGACACCGATAATATCAGCTGAGGCAGTGCACAGGTGAATCCCCAGTTCAGTCATTCCTCACGCTCACTGAGTCTTCTGCAGGGAGGCTCTGCAAGATTCATCTCTGTGCACTTTACATACTTGTTTCCAAAAGGTAACGTTGAAATCTGACAAGTTCAAAAGCGTAAACAATCTGAAATGAACATTTTCCTCAGGCTTGATTGTGGCTGTCATTACACTGCCAAGAAACTTTACTTTTAAAGCAGCACAAGCAACGCCAATCAGAGTAATTGCAAAGGTATTAGCAAGACCGTAGACAACTGATGAGTAAAAAGATACTGATATTGACAAAATGGTTATGTTTGTCAGCCAAATTTAGACTTTGCATCTTGCATAATCCAGCACATATTTAACCAATCAGCACGTAAAATGGCACATGACAATCCGTAAGGGAGCATGTGATTGATTACCGTGACATGCCAGGGTAAAGGCTGCGAATATGTAGGATTTTTTGAGGTGTTACAGATGCCTTAAGTCTGAACTGTCAAACTGCTTAGTCCTTGGCAACTTTATTTGCTTTTGAATCTCAAAGCTGGGTGTTCTGTTATGTACATCATTTGCTAATTAGAATACTTCCCTACAGTTCTCCTTCTCAAATGTATTATGCAAAAATCTGCGCCGCCGCTCATGCTGTAGTGCACCTGAAAACACAACTGATTATCATTCAACAGAATCCTTTTCAGGCAACACAGTATGGCTCTGGTTATTGACTTTCACAGTCAATACTAAGGAGAAAGGCTTTTCTTTAACTATTACTAAATACTTTTCTAAGCATCAGTACAGTATTAAATGTGTGTATTGAGAAATCCTATTTAATGGCTTGTCTTTAGGTACACTGTTCAAATAGTGGCTTGTATGTATTTTGATTCCTTCTGTAAGACACTGACCTTCAATTATCAAGAAAACTTTTGCCGCTTATAATAGCACTGGAAACAAATGTAAAGAATAAACTGTCAGAGAATTTCAGTGAAATGGCACTGACTTCTAATTATGACAAATTAATCAAAACAACTGTGTTTGTCTCATTACAAGTTTTGCCTTCCCATTTAAAAAAGCTGCCTCATGGGAGAGTGTAGAGAAGACAGACCCAGGTTTGGTAGTATGAACAAAACAGTTATGTGATATCTGTCAATAAAAGAGGAAGCCTTTCTGGACTAGTTTTCATACATGAAAAAACTATTCCTCCTCTTATTTGACTACAGACAGGTATGAGAGATGGACAGAAGTGTCTGGAAAACTCCAACATTTAAAACTGGGTTCTCAGTGCAAATTGGAACATCAAGCTCAGCACACGTTGAACATGTTGTCCTAATCAAGCCTGTCTAAGGACCAGCCTTAAAATATCTTCAATTGCCTAAGAGTAGAGAGAAGTGCTTCTCAAGGCTTTAAAAGCCCCATTCTGTAAAATATGGCTCCTCAAAGAGCTTCAAAATAGGCTCCAAAATCACGTAGATCTTTTAGAAGTATTTTAGGTGATTTTGAACCACAGGCAGAAGTAATACTTCTAGCACTACCAAGCACTTGGACAATTTTTTAAGGATAGGTTATTTGTAGAAAGAGCTGGAACATCTTAAATAACAACAACAGTAATAAAATCCCGATGTCCAATATTGAAAGCCAACAGATTTTCTTAGTCCAAAAGCCAACACGCAGAGATAGGTCTAGACCTCTCTGCAGAGCCTTGTTTTTCTTAGCCTTTATGTTTCAACTCATTAAACATTTCTATAGTTGCCACTAAAATAATTACATTTTGTAGTACGTTGCCAGCTGGGAGGAAGGCATTATTTAAGGGGATGCGAATCTAAGGATTCTTGTAGTTCATGAACCTTAGCATAAATTACAAGCCAAAGCTAACTTTTTTATTCCGCCATCTAATATTTTCTTGCTAGTCCCAAGCAACACAAATTAAAATACACTTGGAAATATGCTGCTACAGACACAAGACAAAATACATGCTGTAAAGAACACAGTACAAAGGAAAAAGGCTAAAACCCATCTCTTTGATAAAACGTATTCCTTGAGGATAACGCTGTCTTTCCAAAGATGAAGGAATAAGTACAGTATCTATTGACCTGGGGAATGACTGGGAAAAAGTAAATGAAAGGAGAAGGCAACTTCAGCTTCATTTAAAAATCAGTGCTCTACCTTTGCTGTTCCTGGCACGGAGGAATAAGGACTTCTAATTATGTCCTCTCAAAACAACAGAATGAAGGCTTAAGCTCAAGTCAACAACACATCAGATATCTTGCTAAAATAAAGGCTAAAATAAAGTACGGAGGATTTTTAGCTTAGTTTTCCTGGGACCTTTCTCCATTTTCTCTTCAAGAAAATTCTTTTTCCTCTACTCCTCTCAGTTTTCACCATACTAGAACCAATAGTAGCATTAAATATTACTTGTAGGTATGATGAAAGTATAACTTTAAATAATACAGTTACTTTCTACAAACATCATGCCTTTCCTATGCCTTCATTTAAAAAGAAAATAATGGTTTCCGACAGCAAACGAGTGAGCTGACAGAACACATGGTCTGGGTCTTAAACAAGAGATGGCGGCAGAATAAGACAAACAACTTCCTCATTAAAGTAACTTTGGCACCATGACTGGATTATTCTTTTCGTAAAGATAATGTTTACCTGCTGCATAAGAAAACACTGTTCACACACTCCAAGCAAAGAACCTGACGAGCCCCTCTCTGTATGCCACAT
Organism: Steatornis caripensis; assembly: GCA_013398225.1. Taxonomy (NCBI): domain Eukaryota; kingdom Metazoa; phylum Chordata; class Aves; order Caprimulgiformes; family Steatornithidae; genus Steatornis; species Steatornis caripensis. The sequence continues at coordinate 192,899 of VZSC01005071.1, forward strand.
CCACCCAGCACTACACCTCAGCTCAGCCGTGTTACAGGCACACCAAATAACTATAGAAAAAGAAAGCAACTTTCAGCCCCAGTTGAAATAATACAGCTTAATCCATATACTCTTCCCCCCCCCGACCTGTATAATCTAGCTGAGAACAAACAAAGCAAAAAATAGCCACAGAATTGATTTTCTCCTGCTGTTGCTTCTTCAGCGCTATTGTCCTTTTAGCAAGTTTTGTAACACCTCTGGAGGCCTGAGCAGCACGTTCCTTTTCTAGCAAGACCTCTTCAGAAATCAATAGCACCTATTCAAGGGATTTATAGCGTGATTCTGCAAAATCCTTTCACGGTGGATTGCATAACTTGCTAGGGAAACTTTGTGCAGCATTATCTTTACACATGCTCTTCTAAGATTTTTTTTTTTAAAAAGTCAATGAAGGTATAGTAGCACAAACAGCACAAAAATATCCTATGAACTGATGTAGGACTTTAAGATAATTTGAAGGCTGACATACTGGGGAGACAATTCTTATCTCTCTGGCTTCAGGAATCGCCACATAAAGGCAGAATATCACTTTATGTGACTGGGAGTACTGGATTCTTTATTATTTTAAGTTCAGCGCTGCTGTATCAAAGAAAGGATGAGACAACACTAACATTTCTGATCAACAGCTGCCATCAGCAAATTCTCAGTGTGATGCAACTGGAAGTGATGAATCTGGTAATAAAACATTTAATAATTTCTCTACTGAAGAATGAAACATCACCCAAGCACAGCAAAGTCACGGCTAAACCCCAGTGAGAGCAAGTACGTAAATCGTCTTTAGTTCGTAGGTCCGTCTGCTGCACTTGGAAATTTCCTCCCCAGTGCAGAGCGGTTGCTGCTCTGCCTCCCTCTGATTGTTAACAGTACATACAGCAGCCGTTATTTAATGCTCACCGCGCAATTGAATGATTCCAATACTTCGAGCACAGGAGCTGTGCTTCTAGGTTTCAGGTACATCCAGGTGACACTGCAAAACACAAGCACAGAGGTCCATGTAATTTCCTCATTGCTGTGAGGACAAGCGATCAAGTGTTGATTTGGGGCATACAAACCATGGGGTAGCCAGTATGAACTGAGAGTACCGGACAGGCAGCTCTGAACTAAATTCTTCCCTTTTTCCTCAGAACTCTTTCCCCCAGTAATCAAACGCAACTGGAGAATTCACAGAGATCTGTCTGTAAAGTACTAAATAACCCAACAGCAAAACCTTTCACAGAACCAAAGGCAGGATTACATTACGCTAATAGCATTGTGTTCTCTACTAGCAAGATTCAGAGAGAAGAAATTCTGTTTCCCCAAGGGCAAAGAGTCTGCCTGCAGACAAGACAATGCAGCTGAGTGTGAGAGCATCCCAAGTTTGCTATAGCTTTGAGATGGAGCTGCCCAAATATTTCCATATATGAGCTTCTGCAAGAGGGCTGGAAGATCACTAAACACAGGAAAAGCCAAGCTTCACAATAACAACAGTTTCAGTCCACCATCGTTAATCAGAGAAACTCAAAGTGACAAACCCCCCCCCCAGAAAAGTAAACCAAAAGGTGTACATGACTCTCTATCTGCTTATTGTGTCCTCAAGACAGGTCCTTGTTTAAAGCCAAATGAGTGATAGGTGTGCCCAGTCCCCTTCTGGCCCCAGCAATTTCTTCCCCCTATCAATGGGACCAAACTCTGTTGGTCCCACCTGAGCTGCAGACTCCCAGCATGGAGCTGTGGGTCCCTTGCCTGCCACCTCTTCCCTTTGAGCAGGATGAGTACTTCACTAAGGAAAGCCAAGACCTTGCTCTCTCCCTTGAAGAATTTGCATGTAATTGGGAACTAAGTAGGGGGAAAAAACCCAACATCAGCCCCCTTCCCCAAAATAACCCCAACTGCAATCATCGTCCATCATCTCAAGTGTACTTAGCAAGCATTTGGTTTAGAAAAACAAACTACCATTACAGAATATTAATGGAAAGAAAAGAAGTCTTTGGAGAAAGAATATTTTAAGCGATAGAGTAAGGTGGCCATACGTATGTATTTCCGATAGTAGTCTCTTGTGCAAAGTGGCAATACTGATTTAACTTTTCAATCTTTGTTGTTCCTCCCCCATCTCATTTGTTACAATTTTACTGATAGAACTAATCATTAATTCACTTCAGATCATTATCTGGAAACAATTTTAAGACAGCAAAAAGCTCTCCAGGGGATTGAAAAGCATATTATTCCAAGAGTTCCTCTAATTATGCGAAAAGTAACAAGGATAACTCAAAGAGACAACTAGCCTGAGATGTTAAAATAACAAATTAATAGGCTGCATTCAGAAATGTACAATATATTGATCTCTGTTCAAGTATTAGCGTCCAGGGAACTAAAGTATATGAAAATAAATCATTATCGCTTCTCTTGCAGAATTCTTAAAGAAGGAAAAATTATTAGTATCCTCTGCTGTAGAAGTATTGTTAATTATATTTAGCATTTTGGGACTATCCCCACATGCATTCATTCCCAAGCACTAAAACTTCATAGTGAAATATAGCGGAAAGTGAAAATTAAAAATAGAGAATTAGACATATAAAGGTACTGAATAACTACTGCATTCGTCTTTCATACTCAGTGTATGCTAATGAAACTGCTACTGGCTATAACTGTTACTGTCTGCTACAAAGAACGCACAGACACATATGCGCGTTTCTTAATCCCCCCATATTCCTACAGCGGATGGAACAGAAAGGTTTATGTAGAACAGCATGGCAAGAAGCAATATTATGGAGAGGATTTTAAGGAGACAGGATAGTGGAGTAATTGCAATTTGTCCCTTAATACTTGCACTTACCTTCACAAAGGAAACCTTTAAAACTTAGTATGTGCCATATCTGACGGTGTTGAAAAGTAATGAACTGTAACAATATGTGAATAGTAGATGTGACATGGTCAGGGGTTCAATCAAAACTAAAGTACTGGGTACATCACTTAGTAAACATTCTGTATATATCCAAGAGAATTCACTCGTTTGGTTCATTACCTAATCAAAAAAACTCTCAGAGAATGAAATGAGTATAAGTAAGGGAACAGATCATGTAAATGTAATGTCAGGGAAATGCACACACCTAATCAGTAAACAGAGACCATTTTTAAAAAATAATATACAGCCAACTATGGTCACCCTCTTTGTTTTGGGTACTTCTGTGCAATGAAATTAAACCAAATTATTTAATAAAGATTTTCATAATCTTGATTTTTTTCTTGTTATGTTTGCTATAGGAAAGAGCAGGGAGATGTAATCAGTATATTGGAGTTGTGTTCTTTACAGCCAGCATTATTCTGGCTACCAGTTAGAGCTGTGAAAACACACGCACACATAGACTTGGCCGGCAAGAAAAGCAGAGCATAGTGACCCAGTCTTTTCTGAGGTAATATGATATGAATTCAAAGGAGCTCAAGAGAGTGAGTTTATCTCCCAACATCAGAAGGAGGGCTGGGACCTCTCTGCTAAAACTGTTAGCCATACACATTTATCTAGCCTCTTCTTAAATGCCTCAGGGGATGGGAAGACCACAAACGTCCCAGGAAACCTATTCCCAAGCTTTAATAATCCTATTATTGGTAAGTACCTAGTCTCTAAATCCACATCGCTGCTCTTTTTCCAACCATTTAGGTATGGCTACTACACAGTATCCACCTCTCCCACGTTGTTTTTATGGATGTCACATTTCCTTAGCTTGCTTATGAGAATGTCACAGCACACAGCGTCAGAACTTCTGCTGAAGTGAAGCTATGATATCTGGCATTTAACATTTCTTCCACAGCCACAAGGTCTATTAACCTGTCATCATTAGTTTGACATAATTTCTTTTTGACAAATTCATGTTGACTGCTACTTCCCACTGTATTATTTCTTAGTGTTTGCAAGGCCTGAACATTTGTTCCAGTGTTCTTCAGAAAATGGAAGTCAGGCTGGCTACTCAGTCCTGTCCACATCCTTCTTTTTTTCTTTTTTTTCTCCTCCTTTTTCTATGATCGCATTCATGCTGACATTCTTCAGCCTCTAAAACTTCATGTTTCCTTTTCTTAAGGGCCTAACTCTAAATAAAATGTGACAATAAAAATCAAATAAAGTGAAATAACAAAGCCTAAAAGGATCAGTTCCAAACTCCAGCTAACTGCATTTCCTTTAAGTTATTCTCTAAAGTGTATGTCAGCAAGCATCCCTTTTAAGGGGTCTACTCTGCAAGCCATCTGGATTAATATTTAAAATACATTCAGCTACAAGACAACACATCTGTAACGTACCATCTTCGTATTAGGGAAGATGCATTTATGTATTCCTTTATCTCAACATCCATCATAGACAACAACATGCCAATTATACACAACACAGAAATACAGCATTTAATAGTCTATTCCTCCCTTGGTATACATATCACAGGCAGAAGAGTTTCTCTGATGCCACTTCTAACTTAAACACCAGCCATGCTGAACCCTGTTTCTAACCCAGATGGCGTTTTAGATCATATGGTCCTAGAGTCAGTCAGTTTGGTCAGAAAATCCTACGGTGTCGCTAACAAAAGCGATTTATCATTAACAACAGTGATTTGGATTCAAGACCCCAGAAGTCACTTGAAATACACAATTATATCCACAAATAATCAAAGACTTTTCTACCTCTATTGCTTCCATTAAAGTCACAGTACCAGACGGTTACAGGAATACTAGAGAGCATGAAAGCAGAGTAAAATGGTCTCTTGTTATAAATTGCTGAAATGCAATATTATTGCTTCCCATTAGAATGCCTTACATTTTAAAAGCAATTTATAGTATTTCCACTGGTGACTACATCACTATGATTGAACACGTTTAAATCATAGTGTTTAAAAATAACTTGCTAAGAAGGCAGAAAAAAAGTGGTGGTGTGAGGTTTTTTTAATGGTTGTTTCCAGCAAAGACAAAGAGATACTAGACTATGCAACTCTAAGAAAGTTCTTTAAACTCCTGGAGTTTAAGTCAAGTAGCATGCAAACTGCTTCCCTGTAAGTAGGGAGTTTGCCACAACGATAAAGTGAACGTTGTGTTTCCCTATTTTCAAGCATCCTGTACCCTCTTACAGTTGACTAGACTCTTACCCAGGGCAAAGTTTAAAATTTTCTCTAAAGTTTTGGAAGAAAAGACTTCAAAGTAACCTCCTGTCCTAACGATCTTTCTTTTTTTTTCTTTTTTTTTTTAAATGAAAGAAGACATGAAACAATGTAAAATATTAAATTAGTTTAAAGACTAACATCTCTCAGTAAAAGGGACACCCAAACACCCACTAAAAACACTGCAGTAAGCCGAGAGGTGCACAGCAAGTCATTTTCTGCCACAATCTCTGTAAACCGCAACAAGCTTTACAGCTGTGTAAAGATCTTGATTAAGCCATGGGGAACAAGGTGGAGTGTTGTATTGAAAGATGAGTTCCTTTGTGCAGTTATACTAACAACAATTTAAACTGTGCCTCACTGTGCAGAGACAGATGATGCTGTTTTGACAGAACCAAGCATGGAATTTATTAGGGGCTTAGTAAAACGTCAATCAAAAACAAAGTGATAGGAGATTCAGCTCACTGCTGTATGCTGGGGAATGATGAAGGTACGTGCAACTTGAGATGGTGTATTTTGTTTACGAAATGAAAAAAATCCCCAAAACCTCAGAAACTAACATGCTCTGGATAATATCATCAAACATCAATGTCATAAACTAAAAAGGAGTTGAGAGATGTGTACCAAGACAATTACTGTGGCAGCAAACCACAACAAGAGCAAATTGCCTGGTCTATCAAATATGATGTTAGGATCATAGCAACACAATGAGCTTCAGAGGAGACAAATTGAAAGGCTCAAAAAAAAAATCAATATTATCTCAGAACTTTATTCACAAAAAAGTGAATAATAAAGGACTACTGAAGAAAAGATTTGAGGAGGTAATAAATGCTGAAGATGAATGAGGACACTTAGGTCAGCAAGGCACTTTGCTGGTGACCAAAGAAATTTTGATCTATGACGGTTCCATAAAGTTCAGTAAACGATCACTGATCTGAACCAGGCACTAGTTTCTTCCACTTCCAGCTATGGGTGGAAAAGGAAAACCTACTCATATACATATCCAAATCCTGAAGGCCTCCAAGAACAATGAAACTGGTCTATGGCGCTTTTCAGAATAGGTTGTTTTCATGCCAGATTTTATTGCCTCCCCACAACACATACTCTTCCAATCTGTTAAGCTACTAGCAAAGAGTTGCACAGACTTTCCTTTTGACGAACGAACCCAACCCCCATCCAGTATGCTCAAAATCCCTAATAAAAATGGGCCACTTGTAAAAGGCAACCCAGTAAGTTTCTGCAGATTACAAGAAGCTGAAAAGGGTGATTACAATGGAGATTGCCGTACGGCCTCTACTCTGCACATTAAGAAGCTTGTTTGTACAAAGCCTAACAGAAAGGGTGCATAATGACATTACTTTCATCATCATCTGCTCTATTCTGCCCAGTCGTTTTCCTTGCCTCTATTTGATTTTTATGACACTTCTAAAAAAACTAAAGTAGTAACTTACATATTCCTCTTCCGTCAACGTTCAGTGCTGATTTGGTGCTAGCCAACAGTAATATTTTTTTTCCTGCCAAACCCACTTTTTATTCTGCAGACCAAACTATGCTAGCATAAAGCTGCCAAGGTGCTGAAAGCACGAAGCTTTAAAGTAAGCTATGGAGACAAATACAGACAGAAAATCCAGGTCCCATTAAAGTCGTATTTCTTAGGTCCTGAATTTATGTGATGGGTAAAGCACTTGAAAAACAGAAGGGCGAGACATGACTGAATGCCTTGACCCTATGACATTTCACTGGTCAATGTGGGGGAAGGCATTCCTCACACAGCTTTGTAGAAGTCATTTATGGCCTAACCTGCCCTGTTAAACGTAGCTCAGAAAAACCTCTCGGGTATTAACCTCTTACTCAGCACAGCAGTTCAGCACTCTAATCTTCTCGGCCTGTGAAGATGCTACAGATGGAAGAGTAATCCGGCTGAATACTCCCATGAAGGATAAGGGACAAAGTCCAGGGACAATATTTTAACTTAAGCTAGGTGTTGATAATAAATACAGTTTTTGTAAACTCTACAGAAAATATCTTCCCAAACCTTGAATTGAAGCAATGGCAATCAGTGCAGGGACCCAGTGCCCACAGAGATAGGCACTGGAGAGTTTTGACACCCCCACTGGAGAACATTGGCTTCCATGGGAGGGTTCATTGTGATAAATTTAAACTCAAAACCCCCAGCAAACCTCTTTTTCAGCCCACTGATGTAGGTTTTGGTCACCTTGACATCAAACCTAACTAGTCAACAACAAAAAGAGAGCAGTTATTGCTCTCCTTTAGCAAAGTACAACATCGTTTATCAGATATTGACGGCTCTACTCCTCCCCTGGATTTACTTTTTTAAATCTTACCTTTTGCAGATAGCATCTAATAAAAAAGCATTAACAGAAAGCATTAACAGCACCCTGCAAGTCTACAAAATACATTAATTTTCTACAGAATACAAGATTACAGATGCATTACAAAATAACCAGAATTCATTAATAAACACTATGGTCATTCCAGGATATTGTTTTCAAGCAGAAGAATGCCAAGATGTTTTAAAAATACTTCCTTAATAATTAATTGTCTACAGAAAAGAAACAAAAATTGTCAGTCGACTGGAGATCCTCACAGACACTTAGATGCTGGAATCATCACATAATTACAGATGCTTGAAGATTTGATGGCTTATTATGTAATTTCCCAAGTCAAATGCTAAGACTAGAGGATCTTTTTGCCTCCTCAGCTGTCTAACCTATTGTAAACCATGGCAGATTGCTATTATCCTGCACAGCCCAAAACAAAAGAAACAAAGCCCAAACCTTTGAAAAAAAATTCACCGCTTTTTTTCCGCATGAGATACTCTACTAAGCCCTACCCTTCCACTAGGCTTCCCATAATCTGTTGAAAAGGAGCAGAGGTGTCCCAAAATGAAACAAACTACTTCTAATTTTTGGAGGCCGATTTTCACAGCAGTAAATCTCAAAATAACTGGACTGGTGGGAATTTTTACACTTTCTGCCTCCTCTTATAAGGAGGGCTTTTCCTAAGAGCAAAATGATCAGTCACCAAGAACTTCCATATGCCCTGTTCCAGATCAGAATTTCCCCATACACTCACCACTGTCACAGCCTCGCAAGCACATTGGCTGTTGGTCAGACACACAAACATGCACGAAGAAAACAGTCTCTGTGACTCAGTTTTCCAGAATGTACGCTTGAATCATTTTAATAAGAATTTACTGTTGAAATACTATGATGAGCAAAAGATCCCCAACAGATGTTGTCTTTTCTCCAAAAATAAAGTTAATTCCATGTCAAAGTTTGTGTTGACACAGTGCAGCAACTGTGGAACAGTTACTAAATTTTAAACCACAGCTTAATTATCTAAACAAAATTTAACACATAAATGATGAAGACAATATCATGAACTAATCATTATTCTTTCCTCCTCCCTTTTCCATGTTCACACTAGGGATATTCAACAGTCATGCATTAATGAACTTCGAAGAACTGTATTGAGGGGAATAAGTTAATAATTTAAAAAATCCCATCAGACAAAATAAATATACAATATGAAAATGGATTTGACAGATGTAGCATATTTTCCTGCTGAATTTAAACCCCATTTTGCCATAAACACTTTAATATTACAAGTCCTATAAACACACACAGCTCCTCTAGGTTTATGTGAAGATGAAAGAAAGGAAGTTCAATTTCCAAAAATAAAGTAAACCTCTTTCATTTTCCAGCCCGAGTATTTTGTCCCCTTACTGAACAATCCAGAGAGCCTTAGGTCCACCGGCACATTGAGCTGTTACGAAGAATGAAGGTATCAAACATGAACTTGACAGGAATAACTATGGTCTGCCTTCAAAGAAAAAGTATTTACTGAATAGCTGAAAATTAACACGATGTCTGCAATTAAAGTGACCATGTATCTGTGAACTGTGTTTTCATTATTTTTGATAAGTTTGTTTTAGAAGCCACACTTGGCTTAATGTATTCTAGAAGTAGTAAAGAACCTCGTATTTTTCCAAGGTTGTTTCCTAATATAGTTACCCATTGTCATTAAAGTGTCTGCATCGGCAGTAACTCCAAATAGGAACTCCTGTTAGCGAAGATCATGCAATCTCTCTCTCCTCTTCAAATAGCAAACTTTTCCGGAAAACTTGGGATCATTATAGAACCAAATTCTGCCTTCAGTACTACCTGTAAATTAACTCGCACCTGCACGCAATGCACATTTTAGAGGACATGTAGTGATATGCCTCCAGTGTAATTCAGGAAAAAAAGGAAAAAGGAATACAGGGATTCTTGTTTTGGAAACAGGATTTTTCACAGAAATTCCTGTTCTAAATGAAGGTTGGGTTTGGGTTTTGGTTTTTTGTTGAAAAAATACTTTTTCACTTTGCAAGAAAATTAAGCTTTAGTGAAATACATATAGATCATAGCTGCCTTTAATGGAATCCATAACTTAAAAAGAAGGAATCTGCCATTCCAAGATGAGCCAGAGTAATGAGGGCCGTGCAGAACAGCCACATGGACCAAGACCCACTACTGTAATTAGGAATAATAGGTTTTACAAAGCTCACTGTCTTTCTTCCACCAGAGCATTAGTTCATTTGCTAAGGTTTAATAGTTTATTATATCTTTAGTTATAAACAGTCTTTCCCATACCACTTCAACTTTGGAAAATTATCTCATATGGTGGCTGACTGAAATATTTACTCACAGAGAAAACACTGGCTGAATGAGATTTGGGAACTTATTGCTGTGTAAATGAGGTCATGAAAGTCTCAAGAGCTCCCTGCAGGATGACTTTATAGTAGAACAGCAATTTTGGAATATACACGCGGGTGATAACTCTAAAGCCACAGAACATTAGACCTGAAACACTGACATGGGATTTTGGTGGAAGACAAAGGTGAATTTACTAGAAAATAAACAGAAATAAACTGCATGCAGATTGGCTGTAATTACTCAAGATACCTCAGAAAGTTATCCAGACTACAGGCAACGACTCCACATAAAGCATGAGCTCACAACTATAAAAATGTCCTGCTTATATTGTTCTACAATAGCTCTAGCTATTGCTAGAGAGTCACAAGAATTCATTTCTCAACTTACAGAAATCTCAGCACAAGAAATTCATGCCGCAAGCTATATAACGTGTCTGGATTTGTAGGATATCCCAAAGAGAGAGCACTCGTAGATAGGCCCTTCTAATCATGCTTTAGACGGAGAATATTCTTGTAATATCTCATTTACTTCATTGCAGCTAGTGATGCTTCTGAGACTCAACAAGACTGGAGGAACATTTCCCAAAGCCACAAAGGGCTTGCCAGGCAAAGCAGCGGATCCTCTTCTCCATATGTGAAGGTGTGTTTGTCTTCCCCTCTGTCAAAATAATATGCCTCAATCACACAATTATTTACCCTTGTAGGAAAACGAACACAAACCTTCATTCTGCAGCTTCCTTGATCTTAAGGGATCCCTGTTGCCTCTTCACTAGTCAAGAAAAAAATTGTCCCCAACTGGAATAAATCCTCTGCAAGGGAAGTTTATCTCACTATCTGACAGTAGGCCTCAAATGCCAGCTAAAGTCACGTTCCAACCCCGCCACAGACATGTCTGTGAAGAATTCTACATCATCCTAGTCAAATCACATTCCATGCAGTTTAAGGGGATTGATGCTCTAAAAATCTAAGCAGTGTTACGTTTTAGTTAGTAAGCTCCCACTCTTTTGTTTGTTTGTTTGTTTGCATGTAAGTTTCCTTCTGGGATAACATTCCAAGGAAAAAGCAGAGAGGTATAGAGAAATAAAGGATAAAAGCAATACGGAGAAGGGAGAAGTGATAGGGAAAAAATGACAGCAGACAAGCAGGCACAAACATATGCCTTCAAATTCCAAGCTGCATGCTGTCACCGGACAGGAGCTCATTACTGCTTTCTCGATGCTCAGCTCAGGCTCTGTCTCTCATAAACCTGTTTTCTTGTGTTCATTTTTGCAAGCAGCAGACCACACTGTTCTGCTGAAAGCAATCAGAGATAACTAAGCACCTGTCAAGAATAACACAACAACAAATGCTGGGTGACAGTAATGAATTAATATAGCCTTGAAATACCTGGAATAAGTTAAGGACTGGGAGGAGAAAACTAAGGGGTATCTAATTGCTTTCTTCAGCTACTCAGTGGAGGAGACAGAGTTAGATTCTTCTCAGAGGAGAGGTAACACTAATGTTGTAGAAAGGGAAATAGTGGGTTGAGCAAAAGCGAAAAAACCAGCCCCCAGTGAGGGCACTGGAACTAGTTTGCCCAGGGGCATAGTGGAGTACGCAACCCTGGAAATACTCAAAACTGAGCCCGACAAAGCCTGGAACAATTTAATCTACAGTTGGAATCAGCCCTGCTCTGAACAAGAGGATGAACCTCATGACCTTCAGAGGTCCCTTAAAGCTGAATGAGATGCTTTATACTCCTAATGGAGGGCTAGACCCAGAATTTTCTATGCCTTGCTTGCCAGTTGCATTAGAGGGAACAAACTCCTATCTTCAGAACAAATTAACTACTCCTTCCTGAATCAACATCTGATACGGGGAATAAGAAAGTCGAAATTCAAGCTACTAATCTCTAACCAAGGATACTGTAAGTGTATATAAGTGATTAACTAGGCTAAGCGTGGGGTAAGGCAACCAAGTGTACCAGAGATAAAAGGAACTCTCTGCAAGAGATAAAGGGATCATCTGTGAATTGTAGGCGATGTGATTTGGTTCTAACTGGCCTCAAGGTTTGGGTGACAGCCAACTCAACATACCAGGACAGAGGTGAAAAATACACCACGAGGAAGACTGCGAGCCTTCATCAGAAAGACCCCAACCCACGACCACCAGAGAGCAGCACACATGTGTCAGGAGGAGGGACCCTATGATAATGAGTTCCAAGAACTGATTGTAATAATCACACCTATTCCTAGAAATAATTGTACTAATCCAGCCCATACCCATGAATATGTATATGTTACAAGCATAAATTAGTATCTGTCTCAGAGTTCAGTGTGCGTGTCTTTGGAGGAGCTATCCCCCACGCACCCGGCGCTGCAATAAACATACCTGCTTTATAACTTCTCGTGAGTTATAGAGTTTGATTCCGCGTTTCACATCAAGTTTATACAACACCTCCACCTTCCTGTCTCTCTCCTCCTCCCTCTTTCTCGCTTTCTCTCTCATGCCCATGATAAGGAAATGAGTTTGCGTCTTAACACCTTCTGTTCTGGGAGGGGAGGAATGCTATTCCAGTGGATTACTCTAATTCTTCGGTTTTCTAGCAGAAATAAATGTTACTGCAATAAATACCAGTACATGTGTTCATTAGTCAAAATGCACAAAGTCACTGAATGAAGTGAGGGATAGAAACTCTGTATTCTGCTGTTGCTGTTTCACTGCTTGCAAATGAGTCACCCAAGATGACCAATTATTTTTATGTGAAATCAGTAACAATCTCTCAACAGGCAGTAAAAATTTTAAAAAAGAATATGAGACACTAACAAAAATAAAGGATAGGAGAGATCCTGAAAACACAACCGAGCCAAATCTCAATTACACTAAGGACTTTTCAGCTATGAAATGAAGTGAAAACTAGCCTTCAAGTCATTAACTGTCTGCTGTTATCTAAGAGGTGCCCAGTTCTCACCCATGTGTTGCTCCAGACTGGCTGCCACCATCTTCACTTCCACCCTTGCCAGTACAGCACTTGCAGCTGCTGTTGAAAGTGCTGCGCAATTTCAGTGGAAGCCCAGTCCTTTGAACGCACAGTAGAAAGTAATTACTTTGGCAAGCCCCCGGAATTTTGCAGAAGTACGAACTTGACACTGAAATAAAATGCTACATAACCATTTATTTACCAGGAAAATCCTGAAGAGTACCTTAAGGGACAAAATGAGGTAATCTTACTAATTCAGCGGCATCTCTCACTTTCTCCCTTTGTGAGAAGCGTTTCCTGAAAAAGACACAGGTCCTGTGAGGCCGTAACAACAAAATTATAAAGGATTTTCCAGTGCATAACCAAAGATGGTTCTCGTCAGTTTGTCCTGAAGAAAGGAAGACAGCAAAACAAAGAATCTTCCCTTGTGGGCATATTACACAGGAAGAGACATGATGTTAAAGACAAAACCAGAAAACTTACACATCATAGAGGAAAAGCATGCTTTTTTACACTACACATTTAACGTGAGAAGCTCACTGACCTAACGGATCAGTAAGGCCAACAGCTTAGTAAGACTTAAAAGGAGGTTCAGCCTATTATGTAGGCACTAAGAATTACCACGGTTAATTCTGATAACGTTAAACATTTATAGCATCTATTAATCCTTATGTTTCAGGTATGACTTAGCCACCTGCTGCCAAGAGTTAAGAAGGAATGTGATCTACCTGAGCACCAGGGATACTGGACTAGATGGCCCAACTTTTTATGCTAATTGCAGTGCTGGAACAGACTACATTTGTGCTCTTACTGAAGTCTATTCCTTCTCAAGGTGTTGTACCTTGGTGGGGTGTAAGAGGGCTTGTGAGTGCCACTGACAATGCATATTATACTAATGGCAATCAAATGGGAAAATGCCCATGCAAAGTACCCAAATTTTGGTGTGGACTAGGCTAGAGTAAGGTGAAAATAAGATACAAAAGTAACATGGAAACCTTCTCAGCAAGGACCCCAAAGTAATAGACTATGTGGTCTTGATGAGAGTGTTCAAACCAAGAGACAGTGTGAGGGGCTTTCCAGAACAATAAACAAACAAAAGACACACTGCGGTTGAAATGAATTATCATAATCTTTGAAGTCCTTGGAATACATTAAGGACAACTAGAAGCTGCTAAAAAAGAAATTAAAAAAGAAAACAGAGTTGTAACACAAAGAGACAGGCATTTATCACTCAAACGGAGCACTAATACAACACCTTTCAACTCACGAGGAAAAGTAGTAAACACATTTTCCACAATTACCAGCAAATTCCACTGAACTGGCATTCATACAGCACAAAAATGTAACTTCCATACTAAGTCGTACAAGCAAGAGAATAAGCTCATTCTTCTAACATTCAAGATCACTAACAAAATTCCCTAGACCCGCATCTGCTTGACAGTAGGAAAATTTCAGCTCAAAGGCTGAGCACATTTACTAAGAGAATAACAACAACTGCCGAAAAAAGCCATGGCAAAACAAGGCTTTTTCCTAAGTCAGAACGGTGACATTAGATCTTCTCACTGAAGAAACATACTGCTTCACAAATACATCTATAGAATCACCTGGAATTCCCTACATAGAACTAGTCTGAAATGTATGTAGACGGAGAGAAGTGTTCATTAATCATTCAACATGACAGAGCATGAACAGATGCCGGCCTTGGATCTGACCATGGTTTTGGCCTAAATGGCAACTCTCTGGGGTTCCAGCTGCTGAGGCCACAGTCTGAGCCACTACACAGCCGCCACCTGCAAGAAGGCCTGGGAAGCCCTCTGGTCCACTCTAAAGGAGGTTGGGGCTAGGCTGGGGAAGAAATTAAATGAGAAACCCTTACATCGCATTGACGTGGCTTCTAAGTTACAGCTTAACCAATATACAAAAAAAATCATTGTGCAGCATAGCAAGGAATAACCAGCATGAACAAACAAATCAAGGACAAACACCAGCAATATCATCTCCAGATTCACTTTGCAGAGCAAAAGAATACAAGTAAGGAGTAAGTGCATCAATCTACACATCTCAGCATTGATATATATATAATAAGTTCTAGCAAAAAAAATAATGGCACGTATTACTAAGGCAGTAGAGACATTTGCTTGCTTATACAGGAATTCATCAAGAAAATTTTCCTTACCGCATGATTATATTGTGTATGTGGTCTGGATTAAACTCCTGCTGAGTTTGTCAGTCCATCCCTTTGGATGGAAGAAGCCTACTCTGCGTTCAGACCCCTGCACTGAAACAGAGATTCACGGGAGATCCACTGTGGCTATTTACAGAGAGGTTGACAAAGTATATGATAAAAACTGTTAGCGTCCTGGTACAAATTCACTTTATGTTTGCTACAGCTGCTGCCTGAGGCTTTTCAACACACACTGCTGGCTGAATTCAAATGGCCAGCGACTGTCAGTGTAGAGGGAAAGGACAGATCCAGGCAACAAGCCAATGCTGTTTAGGACAGATACTGGAGAAAAGGGGTGACTTGGGAATTATATTCCATTACTCCCCCCCACAACTCCCTAAAGGTTGAAGGTGTCTTTCAGCAATCACTACAATTAATTCTTGTCCTTTCATAGTAGTGATTCGGTTCAATTTCATCTACTGGATCTCATAAAACCATTTAAAGCTCAAGTGAACGCAGGGAATCACAGCATTAACTTCAGAGGGGCCGGTGCTTTCAAGGCCCGAGTGAGGGTATAATTCACCTTGGGCTTTAAAAGTTTGTTGAGGAAGACTGCAGATTTGAACTAGGCTGCAAGGGCAATATAAATAAACCCTTTCAAAAGGTCTAATTTTAAAAATCTATGTGCGTATTATGTATACCTGAACATATGCAAAAGATGGAAATCTACTGGAAGCAGTCAAAAATGTCTAAAGACTTTTAAAGAGGAATTTCTGAAAATAGGTGGAAAACTGAATTTTGTCATTGATTCCAAGACCTACAACAATCCCTCACCTGAAGCTTGCTTAGAAATACAAATTAAAATATTGGCATGTATGTTAAATCCACATCAAAACAACTTCTTAAAAAATTTTAAAAATCTGTCATAGGCCTGATACTTTCTTTCTGCAAATAACTGCATGAACTAAATCTTGAATTGAAATGATATTCCAAAGTTACAAAAAATGTTTAAAACCAAGTTATATCATAGAAATTTTCAATGCAGTTCACATATCTTGTCTCCAAATGCAGCCAGTATCAAAAGATACAGGCAATAACACAGTTTTGAAATTACCTGCTTCCTAAAGATGTTTCTTCTTAAGCTCCAGTAATTAGAGTTTGGCTAATCTGCAGAAGCACGAAATACTTCTCAACTTACATCCCACTACTTAGCCAGGTTAAAAATTCATAGTGTTATGTATTTCTACTCCTTTAGTTCTTTTTCTCAGAACAAAGGGATTTGATCAGATAATAAGTAGTATTAAAAAAATATGGGAAGATCTACAGTATAATACAAGATACACAAGGGGCTGAACTGGCTACAAAAGGCAGATTCTACCCAGGGAAGCGCAGAATAGACAATTTGTGGTGGTCTTAATCTCATCTAATTTTTAGATAAACTCAGTATGGGGGTCTATATCTGAATCAGTCTTCTGGATTAACTTTATAGTCAGTGGATACAGACACTTTTTTGTATATAAAAAAAGCACAAACGACATCAACCTTGTAAAATGACTCATATTCTACAGCCTGGGATTTTTGCATGAATCAACAAGAACTGCAGAATGTGGGAGTAGATCACTATCATTTGAAGACAATTATAACTTGTACCTTTAAATAGTAATAACATGAAAGCAGAAAAGACTGGTATAAATAATGCAGTCACTGCATCACTCCGCCTTCTGCTTAATTCAGAATTTATCCTCACTCACTGTCATCTTAGACTGGCTACACTAGAACAAAATCTCCCAAACAGTGGCTTTGGAAAGCTACACAAATTTCCTTCACTAGACACACTGACTAAGAAACAGGATCTCCACAATGCAACAGGCCTTACATCAACTATATGTTATAGGTTAATTATGAAGTAACTTAAAGCAAGATCCTTCAAATTTCTTTCCATAAAAGACAGTTTCCCTTTTTGCTTAGCAAATATTTATGAACTAATGTAAGAAAAATCATTACTATAGTAATTAGGAATCCTCTGTGGATTAAAATCTCTGGAAGTCTGTAATCCTGAGTGCTAAACATGTTTTTATTGTGTTGCATTAGTATCCTTAGTCTTAGGCATGAAAAGAAACCTTTAATCTCCTCATGGCCTAGGGATCCATCATTGTATGCTGATTCTTAGAACAGTCTCAACCTGTCTAAGCATTTTAAGACGTATTAGCAAATAAAATAATCTGATCTTGAACCTTGACTTTTCTTCATTGGCATTTGCACTAGCACTACACTAGCACAACACCAGCACTACAATCAGCACTAGCAGCATAAATCCACGTATGATTTCTATCAAAAAAATATACAGGAGTATCGCTCTTACATGTCCCCGGACATAACTGTATTAAACTTCTGTTAAGGGTCCCCAGGATTACTACGTGAGTCCTCTCACAAGGTACATTTCCCATTCTCTCCTCGCCCCGGGATAAAGCTTGTGCAACTATTCATCCAGTAGGTCAATTTTTGCACCGTACGTACAAAGAGGTAAGACTAGAGGTAAAGTCTGCTAACACAAGCCTGCATTTGGTCAAATAACTGAAAGCATCTTTTAAAATTTATTAGGTGTCATACGCCGTATCACAACACTTCACACAGAGATGGTGACAGCTTCACTTACAGTAACCAGTACCTGAGTTTATACCCCCGAGGAACACTCACTGGAACAACTTGGGGTTTCTTTTCCCAAAGGTGTTATGTGCAGAGAAGACTTAGAATCTAATCTTAACTTCAATGGTTAGAAAACCCACTCAGATATGGGCCATGAGAAGTGACCATGTAGACGAAGCCAGTACTTAATTCCTTATGCAGAAGCCTAACAGCACAATCCAACAGTTGCTCAGACAGACAAAACGCTACGTCAGCGAAAGCCTGCCTATGGACAGTGCAGTCAGTAATCCAGTGACTCCCTGGCTTTCTGCATGCTGTACACTGTGGGAAGGATGTTTGCATACACATACACCCCCTTCAGACTATTGAGCATTGTGGCTGGAGGCACGGTCACATCATAAAACCCCTGAAAAAGGGTATAAAGTGGAAAGAATTGGCCTGTGTGTCACAACGTACATTACATTAGATGAAGAATGAAAGCAGGGGAAATTTGGCTTCTAGTTGGAAATGCTGATTTACACTGTCACACTTAATAATCATCCTTGTTATTGGAAAACTATCAAAATAAGCAGCTTTCCTAGTATTTCTGAGTCAGGTCATTTCCAAATGTCACAGTGTATGACAACAAAGGAAAAACAACTCTCTTCTGACAATTTAAATCTTTTCCACAGTCTTTTAAGCATCTAAAGAAGATGCAGACAAAATGACATTTAACTACTTCCTACGAAGGAGAGATTTTTGTTCTCATCTGCTAATATGTTGGCGCTAGTAACACTGTGACCCACAAAGTCGGTGCAGCACATCCTAGCGGGTCTATTCAGTGGCATCGTGCTCCATCCTGGTCGAATGTTACAAAAAGTTTATTAGCGAAATAACTTTAAAAAGACACATCTTAGGATCCATTCTCAGTATCTGATAGGCATAGGTGATTTTTACTGACTCTCAGCTGAAGCTATACATAGGTATCTGAGAACAGAATTTAACAGCAGCAGCAGATCAGAAGAGCTAGTTTGAGAAGCTTCCTGTGAAGTGATACAAAAGGGAGAGTAAACTAAACACAACATCACCAGCAAGATATATTTCTTAATGCAGAAGGGTGCAAATGCAGAGCAATCCCCAAAACCGACAGCTACCCTAGTGGAGAAGGAGGCTCAAGGACTGTAAAGAAAACTAATTGAATAATAAGCACCTAACAGAACTGATGGGAAATGCCAGAGTAAATTAAACAGTGTACAGGGGTATAAAGGAAAACAAGAAGCTTAATAAAACCAACTTCGCTTGCATAAAAAGCAAATGAACTAGGGAGATGAAAAAATGAATAGAATATTCAGTCTCTACGAAGAAGCCACAGGCCATTCCACAGAAGCACGCACTTTTTACCTGAAAGAATCAGTCCCACAAATACCTTCAAGGAAATGTCTGCAACTCAGAGAAAGAAACGGCAACACCTCATCCCGCCACCCACACTAATTTCTGCACTTACCTTCCCTGCAGAGCAGGTTGATTCCCTGGCTACCCCAGCATAAACGTCTCCTAAGAGATGTAATGGAATAAATTATTTTGAAAGAAAAAGTTCTACTAAGAGGAAGATAAGAGTAAAAGGAAAATTTAAAAACACAAATATAAAAAGATAGATAGAAAAAGACATCAGATAAGTAAGGGATAACTGACAGGAGGAGAATAAAATAACAGGAGATTCTGGAAGCAGCAGGAGTTACAGGTTTTGTTTATCCCTCAGCCAGACGCTGTTCTGATCAACCCCAGGCAAAGGCAGAGATCTGCTGCAGGGATGACTCCATGCGCGGGCACCTCAGACAGGTACAGCTATTGCCCCAACCTTCCCTCTCACCTCTTCAACACAGACCAGCTGCAAGCACCGCTGCAAACATGCAGCGCTGGCTGCGTGCACGCTGCCATGTCTGTCCTGCCCCTGGCAGGAGACACATCCCACCTTTCCTTCTGCTGCTCCTAACTGGAACAAGTCTACAATCCCTTCCTAATCAAGGGCTGGATTGTCCATTCTTCCGGGAGCATTCTGGGAATAATGAAGGCCTTTTGGCAACTAGGTGGTTTTATTCTGCCATGTTTTTTGGAAATGGAGTAATTTCGAGGTCTAAATAAACAAGCTTCAGATGTGTCAGGTAGTTCAGGTATGCACCCAAGGTTAAAGGCTGCATTTGAGTAAAAGTTCAGGTCAATTCCACGGGGAAGTGACAGGACACAACCAGAACTTCCTGCTCTCCTTTTCAAATAAGTGGTAATCTCTCATCCTTCTTCTTAGGTTTCCCAGGGACAAAACTCATTTATTGATGAGTGACATGTACATGTAGGAGAATGGTTTTATAAAATACAGAAGATGCACCAAAACAAATTAAGATGCCTATTACATAAAATTAGAAAGTACTGGTTAATAATTAATGTAATAACTAATATAAATAGTTAATGGTGGGCTCAAGTCGTGGCCGTAAGTTTTGCTCTTATTCCGGTCCGTCAGACACTGTGCTACACATTTAAAAAAGCACTAACAGCTATTTCCATTTCGCCTTGTCACCAATCAAACCTATTTAACTTAAAATAGGATTTAGAGAATGCCGTCATTTTACTGTGACAGAGCGGTCAACCATCTGAACAGAATCGATTAACAACATGATGAAATACAAAAGCTTGCAAATGTTCTCCAATCATCACCATTAACTGTGCAGCAAGACGTAAAACAGACCCATCAGCAGCAACACACTGGCAGTAATGAGAGCTTAATGAAAATGCAAACTCTACACTAACTATTGCAAGGAATAATTTGGAATTACAAACTACTACAAATATAGCATGTAAAAAACACGTTCAGCATTCGCTTCGACACTCTGCTGTGATGACGTGTAACTTTTGTTACAAAGTAGAACTAATAACTTCTACAATAATTATATCACACTGGGAATCTGTGAAAATTTTCATCAAAAATGGCAGAGCCCAAAAACATAATAACTAAATAGTAATTAAAGTTACTTGAGTAACTTACTTTCTGTTTACAGCTGCATTTCATCTCAGAAGCTTAAGGATGTAATACGTGTGGTCTTGGAAGTTTTATTCCTGAAGAAAACTGTAGTTAGGCTGCTGCCTGCCTCTCCGCTTTTGATGCTGAAAGTCTCTGCAAGAGTTTTCCAGCTCCCTAGTAACTGTGTAACAACAACCCGCACCATTGACACGCTGCTCCCTCTTCTCCATCTTTTGCCTCTGCTCCTCATCCAATCTCGCGTTTCTCTCTGACATCTCATGCTCTTGTCTCTCAAACAGCTTTTCATGTACAAGACTGAGCACCAAGCCAGTAGCAAAGCAATGACAATGACATAGAATTAGGAGTAAGGCCGAGGATACCTAAGCGTAAGCCCGTAAACGCCACAATTCTGCAGTGTCACGACCATGAGGGGAGGCCACAGTGGGCCACAGCACGTACGCAGAGTAACCAAGGGAAACACAACAGAACTTCACTGCAGCGAAATGATGCACCATTTTTTCTGTTTATTCAGTGCTTGGACTGGAGTTCAAAACCATATGTGTCTTCTCACCTTCAATTTTAATGCAGCCACAGCCATCAGCAGCATCATGTGACAGATGACTGACCTGCACTTAAATCTCCATCGCATGCAGTAGAACAGAAAATTTGTATGTTTTCAGACCAACAGCCAAATGTATTTTCCATGTAAATCTCACATTTTAATGAAAAATACAGCCCCACAAATTATGTATTTACAGTTATTCCCCTATCCCTACGTTTCCTCGATGTACAGAAGTTCTCACAAGCCTATGCATCAAGTTTTACTGCACCTGGCCATCATCACTCTTCTGTGTGGCAAGAACAACAAACTTGCCTATGCTTCTGCAATGGGTCAGCTTTCTAATGCCATTGGGTGTATAACACCTTCTGGCAGATTTGAGTGGAGTCTGTTTCCCTCCTAAAATAGGTTTTCTGGGTGCCAGCATGGCCAATTCACAGCTACAAGCACTTCCTTAAATATCATGTTCTTTACACTGGGTTCTTTATAATGGCTGAGAAGGTTCCCTGTTCCATTAACCTCGAATTCAGAGTGATACTTACAGGGGCTGCATGCTAGCTGGTCCACTCCATCAACAGGAGAATGAGTACGGAGCCTTTTGACCAGCATGTCACAAGTTCGTCCAAGAATTCCCAAATCTCTCAAGACAGAGATTGTTTTTAAAAATACCTGAGAACTTCCCGTTCAGAATCAAACCAGCATGTTAGACTGAATCTAAATAAAGGAAGAAACAATTACTTTCTGCTTATGGCCGTGGAAAGAGTACAGTACATAATGTCAGTACATAATACAATGGCACGAGCCTTGCTGGCTTGAAAAGCAGAAAATGATTATCAGTTATGTCTTCAAAAAATTACATTCTAGTTATTTTATTTGCACCTTTCTTGAATACGTACAATAGGTTCACACAAACATGCAGATACAAACATAAGAATCTCTCTTTGCACAAAAAAAAGGCGTGCAGGAAGCTTACCTCAGAATTCATATTGTCCTATCAAAAGGAGGAAGGAACTTGATACACTTGCCAAAGATCAGTAGTTTCCAAATTTTTAGAGACAACACTGTTAACTGTTTACTCTTTTCCATGACCACTTTTCATGAACTACTTGCTATCATCATCAAGTTTTTAATGAAAATAACAAGAAATTGGTTTCCCCTGTGGATTGGCTTTGAATTTCATTGTACAGTCTCAAGGACTGTCCTTTGGGAATGATTGCCTTTAATGGTTAGAATAATATAGCAGATACGTTCAATGTGAGTGTCAAAATTTAGGCAATCAGCTTGAGTTTTCAAAAGGCTATTTACTGACAGCTCATTTTAAAGTTAATTTTGAAAAATGAGGCAATTTTGGGTCAGATCAATGAAAAAAATGCCACTTTACTCCCATGGAAGCAGAACAGGTCTTTATTTAGGTACCTCCATTTAGGCATCTGTGACTGAACATTGTTATCTTATGTTTTAGGGGAAAAAAAAGAAAAAGAAAAAGAAAAAAGAAGAGACCTACTTGAAGTTCTATGAAATTTATTTTCCAGAAAACTTATTTTTTAAACAGGCATTTTAAAAAGCAAGCAGTCATTTCCAGGTGTGTCATCTACCTAGTTAGGAGTACTAAATCGTGGACATTTTAAATTACTTAAACGGGCAGTTTGCCTCTTCTTTACAAATTAAGTATATGTATTTTCCAGTTGTATCAAAGTGACCTCCATATCGAGTCACGCTCTTGACATACCTCTCCCCCAAACAGGGATCACATTACAGCACAGATATTCCAGCTCCTTCATATGTTTACTTCCACGAGTCCTACTGCAGCATCCTAATACTAAGCAACGACCACAGTCACCTCTCAACCATTTCAAAGCTACAGGATTACAGAAGTGGATATAACCTGTAATCATCATGGTATGCATATGATATCCTCTCAGCTGCACATGACCTTAGCAATAAACTGTGAAGGGAGCATTTGAAACAGGCTTGGTAAATTGCCTGCACAAACTCACTTCCACTTAGTTTCATCTTCTGCCGCTCTAAATGGATTATCAACTGTTCGATACTGTCCAAATCTATCGAGGGATTTTGTTAAAAGGATGAAGGTTGCAGAATAGTATAGTCCAAGAAAGTAACTAGCATTCAATTAAACAAATCGTCCAAGACAGGGAAAGTAAAATATGCGTGACAGTTCCTAGAAGTCCCTCCATTGAATGCCTTTACAATTTTCCCTGTCAGCAGACCAGTTTTTCTCTGATACTGCAGTATTCCAAGATCAAATGTCTAAATATTCTACTCATAATACATAAACTAGCCCCTTAGTTTCAGAATCTTGCCAGGACAGGTTATAACATAGAACGGTTCAAAACAATACAATTTATCAGTAAAATACTACCCATTAAATTCCTTCCAGAGACAGAATACCACATACTAAGTATGGCCAGAGGAATAAAAAAATCTTAAAACTGTTTAAAGCAAAGTAGTGAAAAGTCTTCCGGTATCTCAACAAGACTTCCTAGCATCATTAATCTGGAGACCATATACATTTGAAGAGAAGGTTCCTCCAACAGTTGCTACAATTGTCTGTGCTACAGCCAATGTGAATCAAACTGAGCTTCACAAGCCACAGCTTATTTATGAGACACAGCAGCCTGGCTGCAGGGAGGCTAATCTTTTCCCCATAGCCCAAACCTCTATTCTGAAAGCATGACAGTTCCCAAAGATGCAGCCCTCCATCAACATCTGCTTGGTGGGCCAACTCTACGTCACCTGCAAGTCCTACACTACACCTAGCAGGGTTCACCCAGTTGGCCCACTTCTTCAGCTGCTCCCTGGTTCCAGTGCGATAAGGCTCCCAAAGGCTGTGTGCTTCCTAGGCTCTTCCCAAGGACAATGCAGGAAGACAGATTGGGGTGGTGGGGAGAGATGGAAACATTCATTGCGCTTCAGCTTCTTACCTAGCATAGATCTTTTGTGAGGAAGGAGAACAGGTAGGACACCGGGAATTACCTTCCTTATTTAATTCCTCTTCTGAAAGATTCTGCCAGAGCTGCTTCTAAAGAGTTACTCTGTTTCACAGAAGTTGGAGGATGAGCAACAAAGGGAAAAGGCACTGACACAAAGAATAGGGGCATTGACTTGACATACAGAAGTGCAACATTCGAGACACAAAGTTAACTGTGTGATTTTAAGATGGGAGACGGGTTAGACAGAGAGTAAGGCTCCTTTAGAGGGAGCAGTGTTCTGCTTGACCAATACTTAACACAAGTCTGTAGTCATCCTTGCTAGGACATGCCACGAAACTCTGAAAGATGAGGGAATTTTTAAGTTGTGCAGCAGAAACAGACTTACTATTCTGGTTTGCTGAATAACTACTATTAGCCTAGCCAGACCATTATCCTCTTCAGCAGCAGAGCCAGTCACATTAATATTGGAAACAACATATTCCTCAGATGAAGCACTTAGCTCACAAAATTTTGCTATTTAAAATATACATATATGTATATATATGCGCTTCATTAAGTTTTAATGAACATATTTGGGCCAACTCTTGAGAACTGTTGAATATTTTTACCCAGCAATTGCAATTAAATTTCAGTCCATGTGGCTGGCTAGATGATGTGCCATCCATTTCTGCTCCTTGTTGAGTGACAGGAACAGTTTCTGAAGAAACTTTTCAGTCAGACAGACAGACAGATTTAGAAAATGGTATTACCCTCTTCGGTTCTCTGCCCTTCCAGCCCACCCACTAGATGTTCAAAATTTGTCTCGGAGATTTTCCTTCAGCTGAGACGCTAACACAAAATAGCAGGTATTTATTGGCCGTTACCATAGCGACAGTAGGCAAGGAATTTTCTGACAGAACAGTGCTTGACATAATGCTGCCTCTTTAGCTTGCTAACAAATGTCTGATTAAACATTCATGTTCCCACAGACATTCAATCCGTATGGATAACTGACTTCATAAACATTTGACCCAACTCCTAGTTGATTACGTGGGTGAGGTAAGAGCAAGGCGGCGCAGGAAGAACCTGTCACAGCACAGCTTTGCTGCAACAAGATACGATTCTCATTTGGAAAACAAACGAACAGCAGGAATGAGACCGAGATTCCTGTATCAGCATATACTACTTGAGTGAAATAAATCGATATAAGGACACACAGGCACCCAAAATGTGTTGAAATCACCATGTACCACACAGCCAAATGCCTTTCGGAAAGGGTCATAACGATTTCTTTGATTTAGATGGACTCTCAGACCCTTCACTGATCTCCTGCTCCAGGAAGAAGACAGAGATCGTTCTCTGCTGGAGGGTGCCACACAAAGTGGTAGAATGGGTGCCACTTTTCCGCTTTTAACATCTCAGATAAAGATCCTCCTCCTCTTTGCCCTCACACAAACCCTTCCACTGTCCTGCTGCCCCTCCAGGAATTACACAGCTATCTCCTATCTGATCACTGTGCACTGCTAAAGCGTTTTGAATACAGCGTGCTGCCTGCTCTCTGCCTCCCAGGCTGCAAGGAGGATGCCATATACGTACTTCTGAGGAACACATGGTTGGAAATGAAAGCCAGGGCACAGGGAGAATTTACGTCACTGTGGAAAAGGACTGGGGGCAGTAGCACAGAGAGGGTACAAAACAAATTCTGTAGATACTAACATTGGTGCCTCATGACTTCAGGGATTTTTCTTGTTGTTGCTGGGGTTTTGTTGTTTTATTTTACTTTTAGAATCTTATGTTATTGATGTATTACCCTCTGCTAGGAGAGACTGCACAGTCTCCCTACAGAAGCAGCCTAAAGGCTGAATTGAGACCATGGTTAAGTCACTGAACATGCTCTATTGGTACGCAAAATATTTTCTCTGCCCTCTTCCACAATAACAACAAAACATACTTGTTACTATCTTATTTCCCACCCTAAAACAGAAGTTTAAGCCACACACAAGAACCATAGGATCTGTTTAAGGATAACTTATCCTACGTTCATGCACAGAATCAAAGAATAACTCACAGAAGTGGGAGATCCAAAGAAGATCTCATCTCATTTTGATCTTCGTTCAATGTCATCTTCGTCTTGCTTTAAAGATCCCTTCTGCCCGTCCCTGCTAGGGGTCACACTAGCAAGCATTGGCTGGTGACACTGTGATCATATATAGGGCTACTAAATCACAAACGTGGCACCTCTACTCCCTAGCACTCTGCTGGTATTGGAGTCTGTGTGTTCCATTAGCAGAGGGTGATCACTCTGGTGATGAAGTAGAGTGAAACAATAGCTGAAAGGACTTTTCTTGCTTGGTGTATGGCTCTCACAGCACAGCTGCAGCAGTAGGAGGAACAACTTCTAGAAACATGGCTTATGTAAATATTAATACAATTAGCATCAAAAAATAGTCATTTGTTTGTTGTTTTATAACAACACTTATTGAAGTCAACTTCCGTGACAGTGGTAACGCCTAGCCCTTGTGAAGCTTTAGAGCAGCATTCATGTTGGACTGTTAATATATGGTATGGTTGCCCATTTTGACTTGGACCTATGCCAGACTAGACCCAGCACCCAGGAAAACCGAGCCATCATACTGCCTCCAGTCTAACTACAGTTCACAGGAATTTATGCATACAAGTCACATCAGTCATAAAAGTACTCACAGCTGCAAAATATACTGAAAAACCTTTGTGACAGCCCTCCACCTAGATGACTGCAGGGTAGAACTTTAAAATATAAGGTTTTTTCCTTCAAATTGCATTATTTTGCTCTAGATGGAGGTTGCCTTTGAAATGTTTTAATATGCAATCACCTCGTGTTATCTCTTACAAACCTAAACTACTTCTCTCCCCTTTAGTTTGTCTTTATAAATAAACAGAAGGACTTTGTCTGCTTATACATGAAATCACATAACTCTGCCACTTATTTTGGAAAAGGTTATAATTTAATTTATTTGGTAGCAATTTGTTGAAGAATACCGAATACTTTACAATCCCTCATCAACTAAAACTCCAGTATTTTAAAATAAAAATATGAAGGCAGAAATTGAGCACCTCAAAGACAAGGCTCAAAACAGAGTCAGGTTTAGCCACCAGGAACTACACAAAGTCATAAAATTAATAAGAACAGCATTTTTAGCAGCTTTTAGCCATCTGGGGATAGCATAACATGTAGACATATTTCAAAAGCTGAACTTCAGCCACTTCAGTATCTCTCAAAGAAAACTAATTAACTCAGATAGACTTATGCTTACATTTCAGTTCTACACATGTTAAAAAACCACATATTTTTCTGTTATGTGTGTTTCTGTCTCAACATTACTTTTAAGATACAAAAACATTGCAGGAAGTGGTTGACTCAGAGCCCACTCCTCCTACGTGTATGTTCTGCCTACAATTATCACTGCCAGGTACACATCCCGGTTTTCACAAGTGTAATTTCTGAGTGGTCCTTCAAAAGGTTCTCGTGTCTGTGAGATTACTGTGCCAGCA
The DNA here is from genome assembly GCA_013398225.1 of Steatornis caripensis. Taxonomy (NCBI): domain Eukaryota; kingdom Metazoa; phylum Chordata; class Aves; order Caprimulgiformes; family Steatornithidae; genus Steatornis; species Steatornis caripensis. The sequence goes on from VZSC01005071.1 coordinate 220,544, forward strand.
GCTGACCCTTTCTTCCCCTGGAACATTTTTGTCCCTGAAGGTCAGAGACTCCATTTGAAGAATTTGTAATGAAAAGACATTTGAAGAATCAACATTTCTTGGTGCTCCAGACAGGGCTACTCTCCAGACCTCTTGCTGACAGCTAGTATTAAACTCTTGAGCTGCCTCTCTTGTGTCGGGCAATTGAGAGGCAAGGCAGGCTCAACAATCAGTGAAAGGAGAAAGAAGCAGTTTTGAAAGCATTAAAAATCCCAGAAAACTCTCGAGAGATTCTGACTATCAATCAAAAAAAAAAAAAAGAAGAAGAAAAAGTTTTCAGACAGATCTCAGGCCTGCTAACACAAACATGTGAAAAATGCTAACAATCTGCTAACCCATCATCTGTCAACAAACATGGGTGACAGCCGGGAGGTGGAAATAAGGGTGAATTTCGTTTGGCAAGTAAAATATGACTTAAATTGTGATGAATTCCTATGTCTGCTTCTGCCCTCTTCCTTTCTTGCATTTAGTCACCAATCACAGTACGAATGCTTATGCTTGTTTTCTTCTTGAACCGTCTTGTGAATAAATGGTCAGAATCACAATGAAATACTTGTCTAGTTTCTTCTGCACAAGACACACCACCTCTGTAATCCTTGCTCACAGAACTAACTAGGTATTTCTGCCTAAACATATACTAAAATTTCACTTCTTACAATCAAGCTAGGCTTTTTTCAAGCGCTTACATTACAAGAGTTGAGAGCAAGATACCAAACAAAGACACAACACAGGTCAGACCAACAGATGCCCAGATATCCCAAGAATGCAAAGATAACAAACACCAACTCTGACAGGTGACAGTGTTCATATCCTGCTACAACGCAGTAGCTCAGAAACTCAACACCGTCCTTCCAGCAGGATTGCATTCGCATGGCCTTCTGCCCTCAAGTAAGTCGATGCGGGAAGAAAACAAGACATCAAGCAGCACAGGAAGATCATGAGTGTACAATTTAACAGTACTTTTAAGCCAATCTAACAGCTAAGTGCTGATGAAGAGGTCTCCTTCCCAGGAGCTCCAAACGTACCCCCCTGCAGATGACTCCGAGCAGTCACTTCCATGTTTTCCCAGAGGTTAGCTTCTGTGAGCCAATCCAACAGAAAAGTAACTTGGTCAGTTTCCCAGGAAGTCAGGCAAGTGTCAGTGCAAGGAAAATTATCGGAAAACATGTCTAGGATGAAATCTGGGCTGCCTGTTCAGTGGCAGCTGTAGCAGCTGGTTCCTCAAGCTATACCCAAAGGAAGCATCACATTCGAGACTGCCTTGCACTGTGAGATACACTCTTTCCCAACCAGAGCTATCTTTTCCAGTGCTTTTATCTTACTTGTTGCCTCACAGGAAACAGCTTAATTCTACCAGTTCAGATCACTTCTAACAGGGAGTCCTCAATAATCCTACATATGGCCAGCAACTTCATGCTATAGTCGTACACAGTAAGGAGAAAAGTCTAAAAGTCAAAACCTGATGGCTCAGTTCCACTGGATGTGTGGCCATCTTCATACAAAATTTTCAAAAACCACCAGGATCTACTTTGCCTCAACACTGCAAGAAAGCCCATCATGTTAGTTCCTCTCTAGCACACCCAGCTCACAGCTGTGATCTGAAGAGAAAACAAAACCCCCTCAGTCTCGGACACATCCCCGCCTCCTGGGTTTCACATACAGCTTTGATTGCATACATCTCAGGGACCATCTACTAGGTTCTCTTTTTGAAAGTCGTTCCTCTAGATCTCAAAAAAATGTAGGTTATCCGATTAATCCACTTTCACTGGGCCCTCAGGCCAGGAAACAACTCAAAAGTCCGGCCTTGGGTATCTGTTGCCAATACACTTGCCTTGGCCAGCCTTTTGCCTCCTCCTGTTGCTCTCCAGACCTGCGAATCTGGATGAGAGGTGTCATCGTCACCTTCTCCCAGAGGACCAAATGCCAGTTTTTCGTTCCTGAACTGTTTCACCATTTCCACCCACACGTGGAATGACTCTCTATCAGTGGTCAAGAGGTAAAGTGGGAATTCCCAACAGCACAGTTTTTGTGCACGAAATCAATCAGCAGAGACTGAGAACTTCAGCAAGCAGAGGCAGCTACCAGACAAGAGGAGGACAGAATATTTTAGGAAGACAATGCAAACTAATTCTGAAACTGATGTGCACGTGCACAGGTGTGGGCACCTGAGCAAGATGGGGAGGCAGCTTCTCCCAAAGCCACAAGAAAGAACACCTGAGGTTGTATCAATCTTAGAATATACTACATAAAATACAAAGGTTCAGACCTTCAAACATGCACTGGGCTGACAGCGTCTGAAATACTGCAGCTGTTCTTTTTACTTGGATAAATTTTTCATTTATATCTCCTCTATCAGTCATTGCAGAAGGCATTTGTGAATGAATTAACCAATAAAACAAACTCATACTAGTAATTTACTTCCATATTTACAAGCAAGATGAAGTGTTTAAGGTGCCATCTGATCAATAGTATAGGATTACACAGAGAGATTAAAACAGAAAACAGAAAAAATGAGTCAAGGAAACAGTTTTGAGAATTCATGAGCCAAGTAATTCTTTTCATCTTAATCAGACTAACTTAAACTATTGTTACTTTTCTAGTAAATAGAAACTTCTTTGATGCTGTACCATAGCAACTGACAGTAAAAATCCCTTATGACACAGCACAAAGCTTACACTGCTGTCTCCAACAGTGCCATTGATAAATATTGGTGGATGCTGCAGAAGCAGCAACACTTCATGCTTTCATCCTTCCTGTCCCAAACAGGTGACTCCAGCATCACAACTCAGTCTTTCTTCCCACAGTGCACCCCAAACTTGGGCTCCTGCTTCCTGCCTGTGTCTTTTCCTGTTCTCTTTAAGACATGGCTCTGCCGCCTCAGCCTAGGATCCCAGCCCCAGATCTTCTCTCCTGACTCCCTGCTTCTTCAACTCTACCTCAAGATCTGAACGCATAACTGCTAATACAACGGAAGCCACTGCTTGATAGCACTTTAGAGACATTACCCTCACAAAGAGGTGTCTAAAATGGAAACAGAGCTATTTTGGAAAATCGAGGCTTAATTATGTTTACACAGTAGTTGGCACCAAAATCTATGAAAATGCAGTACCAGCATTCATACAGCTCCAAGTACAATTCACCTCCACTGCCGAAGAGGACTTTTGGACTCATCTATAACATAAATTCATCATTATTATTCCTAATGCATTTAAATTGCCTTTTATACCCTCAAAGGGGCTCAGTAAAAATAAATCAAACATTAGCATATTTCTTACAATTAGATATTCATCACATTGCTAATCATATTCATTCTAGTGAATAGAGTTATTTGAATACTCTTAGCTGCAATCCTTGTATTGAAAGAGAGACAGGACAAAAGAAATTTTCTGTTGGAACTAGGGAAAACATACAAAATGTATAATTAAGTATTTCACAACCACTCACTCTAAGGCAGAAGTAAAAACAAAATGATGGGTGTTTACTTGGAAGCGTTGTCAAAATATGACAGTATTTTAACTAAGGACAAAAAACCTTCTGTGTGAAGAGCTGAAGGAAACAATAGACTAACATATTAGGACTAAGACGAATAGAAGTAAATATATATATTTGCAATAAATCTTTGACTATGACATTATATGAAGTTCTAAAATAATTCAGCGATTTGATTAATATATAGCTGCAAGAACTACTCTAATATTCTCAAGTAATTTTCTCTTCCACAAACACTTTCTAATGGGTCATTTCATTATATGCCACTTCTTGAGAATTCAATTTTTCCAACTTTGTAAAAATAAGTCCCCCTTACGTGCCTCAGACTTGCTTAGCGTGCCACATGAGAATGATCTGCACATAAGACATAATAAACACATCAGTCCTCATGCACAGGTGCAAACAAACAGCACCTGCACACTAAATCCAGACACACCACTTGCCTGCTGCTTTCTTCATTGCAAGTGTTGTGTGCAAACAGCAGCGCTGAATTTGGGCCATCGAAATCATTTCAGTGCCTGGGGATTACCATGTAGTGCTTGACTGAGTGAAAGTAAAATTAGACAGCAGAGATAAAGCCAAACAACAAAAAATATTGGAAACGTAACTTACTTTCTGTATAAATCAATAGTCCAAAGTTTGATCCAGTGGGAAAAAATCCATTCTGTGAACCACTACAGAGGTAAAAATTTTGATGGTGAACTTTGGCTGATGTAAATTAACGTAGCACCATTGTCTTTGACATTTCTAATAGCTTAGGTATAGTCTGATACACTTCAAAAAGAAAATGCAGGTTCCTATCTATGTGGTTCACCAACAGCACACAGGATATACCAGAAAAAAATGTACTGCAAGTTGGAAATGCTGGTTCCAGCTAGGAACATGGACTATTTGATGTTTAGCACTGCACACAGCTTCGACAGCAAAGCTAGCTGGTCACTCACACGTTTTTGATTAAATTCACCCTCACCAGCATAGCATGTGCTGACCACTTATACTGGTCTTAACAAAATTTCCAATGCCAAGAGAAAAGACTTGTTCTCCAACTGCATTAGCAAAAAGAGGTTAAATAGGTGCTACATCATGAGTCAAACCGATTTGTTTGTCCAACATTATTATAGGGACAAAGCCAACATTTTTCAGTCAATCTTCCACCAAAAGTTATATTTGCTTCCCACAGGGCAGTCTGTTCCAAGACAAACAATGCCACTTAAGCTACCTTAATAGAGGAAAGGACTTTCAAATAGGGTCCTGCAGAGTTATATGTGTGCCCTACTTCTATTATAACTTTTGCCAACAGTATAGATGCTGGAACATAGAATATGTTCATAAAAGCTATGGACGGCTCCAAGCTGGGACAGATTGTAAAAACTTTGGAGTACAAGAACAGAATTCAAAATCATAGATCAGGGAAGTGGTCTCAAATCAAAGAGATGAAATTCAATTAAAAAAAGAAAACAAAACCCCAGAAACAAGAAAACAAACCTCTTGAGAATATTCTATTTGGGAGGGAGAAGCTAATGCCCACATGTGCTAAGAGCTAGATTGCGGATCTCAAAAGATGATACAATAATTGCACCACTAACAAAATGAATGCAGAGGAACAATATGTTGTTGATAATGTCAATGGTCAGGCTGCGATGCACTAACAGAAAGGCTGGGAACCTGTTCACTTGTTCTGCTAGGGACTCAAGAAGCCGTTTTAGAGAACCACACTGCCATGAAATTATAAACCAAATGGATAAAGTCCAAAGGGAACGACAAATGATTAGAAAGCATGATCAATGACAAAAACATTAGGATTTTAAAAGAAGACTAAAGATGACTACAGCCCTCTTAAACCACTTAGAATGTTCAATGAATGCTGTTAACCGCAGGTCCTCTGTGATGACTATGCTAAGGACAGAGAAAAAAGACTCAATATGAGGGAAAAACCTGGTTAAACCCAAATGGTGAATCTCTCAATCCAGACAGGTGGCGGGACCTCCTTTGTTGTAAGATTTTTTAAAAGAGATTACATAAACACCCATCGCTCAAAAAATCTAGGACAGAGCTTCTCAACCACTGGTTTACAGACTCCTGGGGTCTACACACGTTTTTAAGGGGTCTATGGGTAGTAATCAAGACAGTTAAGCCTGTGAGCAATAAATGGAACACACTACAACGGGACACACTTCCATAACAAGAAAATGGCTGGTAGTTGGAAAGAGAAGAACACCTGGAAACCCATGGGGTAGCTCATTTCCTGACGTGCACTTCTCCTTATTATCAAAAAAGAGAACATTTAAATTCCGAGAAATAAACTCAGAGACGTTTGGGCCAGTGAACACTCCTGATTCTGATGACACTCAAGAGAATTTTCCTTTTTACAGCTATTATACAACTGCACCTCAGGATCAAAGATCTATTGGCTGTTAGGCAAGCAGGGAACTTTGTATGTTTTTTCTTAGTGTAAGAGGCGATTAAAGTACATGTTTCTTCTCTGAATAATACGAGGCTTAAATGTTTAGAATGTTCACTTTTATCCCACCCTTTCAGTATTTTTAGAAAACGTCAAGTCTCAGGAAGGAAAATCTTATTTGTCTTCTGTGCCAGTGTAGACACAGGAACTTTAATATGCTACTTTCTATGGAGAAATGTCTGAGAGAGACAGATGGCCTATTCTGATAGAACTGCAAACAAAAGCTCAGCTCTTCTACCTGAGGAATTTTCAGCATCTGACAGTCAAAATATTTAAGCTACAAGACTTTTGAAAAATGAATGCAAACCGGGAAATTTTTATGACATTAAATTTCAGTTAATGTGAACATGGCATTTATGAACATATAATCCAAGCATAAAATGAAAGAATGAGGGTCAATTTGAGGAAAGATCTTGACTGACTGAAAAATGGCTAAACACATACAGATATGTCAGGTGGGAGGGATGACAGAAAGGTCATTAGATCTCTCAGCACGTAATATTGTTTTTAATCTATTCCCACAACAGTTGAAAGACACTGTAATGGTTTTTGTCTTACAGCAAGACAACAGTTCTTCCAGTGTGTTAGCTTTTTGCCCTGTTGCCTCTCCCCTGTATCTTACATTCTCATTCTCTCTCCTCAATGTCCCAGCAAGTGCCAACAAAATTTCTTGTTTGAAGTATTTCCTCTAAACCTGTGGTTTTTTGGAAACCTTGGAGATTCAGAGTGAGAAAAATGCCTCAATTACACCATGTAAGCAGGAAAGCACTGCCATTCTTATGATAAATGGGAGAGAACCAGTCAACGCTGTCAGCATCAAAGAACACATAACTGGCCATACACAGTTTAGACGCTCCCTCTTTCTCACACCTCACTGCTTAGAAGCATAACCAGCTTTTCTTGGTTCTGATTGATCTGGTGTCACTAATTCAAACAGGTATATGCCCTTCTGCAAAGGGAGTATAAACGCACTATGAAATCAAAAGAGTAAATGTTTAACTTGATACTTATTTTGTGCCTGTGTAAGTGACCAATTTGAAAGGAATAAATCAATGGAAAATACAGTCCTTTCTCTTACAGCGTCCAAACTTATTATCCAAAAGTCAAAGAGGAAATCTACCAGTGGGTTTAAAATAACATAAGGTTTGACAGCCTATAATTCGCAGTGACTTTCACCTCTCCCAATAACACAGGCGCTTTCCTGTGAAAGGATGCACCACAATTCCTTCGGTTTCCTATCAGGAAAGGCAGACTCTGTGGCATTTGCACTAGGTATGCTTACTGGGCATTCCCAACACCAACAGACTCCTTCAGAGAGGAGCATCATGGGCTTATGCACCCCGAGGGACCTGCAGCAGGTCAGAGCTGCCACCAGCTCCAGCTGCCTTCTGACCCTTCTCCCAGAAGCTGCTGTCCTCCTACCCAGCGTTAGCAGAAGTGAGTCAATACCCACAGGACAAGTGTTCTAGCTCATAACCGGGTGACTTTGTGCTCTACCTGCAACTGCAGCTTACTCAATAAACTGAGCCACGAGGCCACGCTTCAGTCCCTGCTATGAGAGGGACTATGCAGGCTGGGGGAAGAGCCAGAAGATTCACCAGAAGGCAGCTATTTGTGATGGGTGATACTACAGAACCCTACGCAGTGTCAGGTGTGAAAGCATTCACTACGGAAGGACTAGGGAGCAGGCCTTGAAGTGCAGCAGCCCATGTACAGATTGTTCTGCGTGTGCATTCCTGATGGCCACAAATGCGCTGTGTACTGGTTATTCTCTAGGTCCCCTGGATCTGAAAGCACAATCTGACTCAGCACTGAGAAACCAGTGCTCAGCACTGGCACTTCTCCCATGGTTTTTTAGCTTTGCCTTTGCCATTATTCTGCCTGGAAGATGACAACTACTTCTATGATTTTTGTTTATTATGTTTTAGATACCTTAACTGCAGATGGCAACTGTAACAGATTTTTGGTTGGTTTTGTGTGTGACACAGCTCCACCTACAGTGAAATGCAGCCTAAACTCCACTAAGAAAATCACAGGTTAGGATGCAGAAGGCTGCTCTCACAATGCAGAACTTATTTATCAATTGTCGGAGTACTGCCACGTAAAATAGGAGTAAGCATCTGTATCTGTTTAACTTTTGACTTGATTAAATATACTGAAGTACATAGATACACCTCTTGTTTTATGAGAGGGATTTGCATTTTGCTAACAAACCCAGCATCTAAGACCTGCAGTAAAAAACCCCAAAACTAAACCCACAACCCCAACAAGAATATATTTTATGCTGAACAAAGTTCAGCATACCAATCCCGGAAAGAGATGCCTTTTTTTTGGTAGCTTAGTTGAGCTAAAAATTTACTTTCAAAAGAGTAAGTCATACAGGTGATAGATTGGCAATGAAGGAAAAAAAGATAACAGAAGGAAAATTATAGATGGTGTATTCTAGTAGAATTACAAACAAAAAATCATCCTTCTTCAAAATGCCATCATTTTCCTTATCATTTTAATGAGATAATAATAAGCATATGAAACATATGGACTAGATAAATAGAGAATGGAGACCAACAATTAAAATATCAAATCAGAGATTTTGCTAAAAGATCCTATTATCTTAAAGGACTTTCTTATCGGTCATTAATTTTGAGTATCTGGAGAATAGCTTTCAACAAGAATACTGGGTAATACCGAAGACAATAATAGGGAGTGACACTACTGTAATAAATACCAGTTGTAAACAGATACAATCTGATTCTTTGCTGCCTAAAATTACTGTAAAAAGTTAAATCCAGTATTAAATGGTTATATAATAATTATGTAGCAAAATAATGAATGTAGATAACTACTCAACAGGCACTGCAATAAAAACGTATACCTATAACATGACTTGTTACTTTAACAAACCAAATCGCATTGATTAAGAGAACTAAAGCAAATTTCATTTGTGGCTCTGGCATAGAGGGAAGAACTGAAAGACTGGGATTTTCTTTCCTCTCACATCCATCTTTGTCAAAAGGCTACAGAATTTGATTATTCCCCTAGAAAGCAGCTCTCGGAGATCAACTGCTGCATAGCACAATCTTCCTAGTTACTTCTTATGCTGGGCAACAATCTCCCATGTTCACTTCCTCTACCCTAGTACAGTTCAGCACCTCTCTCTCTTTCCTCTCTGAAGACACCTACAGCTGCTCTGAAGAAAAACAGAGGACCCCTCACGTGGCCTCGCAGCACTCTGATTTCTGATTCAAAGGATTTCATCAGGTAACAGATCCTACTATCAGTTTGCTTGGCTCATGTCTTCCAGATGGAGCAGGGTGGAGCAGGCAGAGAGAACAGGAGTCCCCAAAACTCTGTAGTTTGAAAACTGCAGCCAAAGAATGACTGTCTTGCACGCTTATGATGCCCTTTCAGAAAAGTTCCTATGCCCTTTGTATATGGCTTTGTTTTTTACCACATGCTTAAGCCGTTCCATGAACCAACATAAAGTTCTTGCATTTCTCCTTTAGGTTTTATAATTGTTCTGGAATCTGCAATTTGATATTTATAATTACACATACCAGACATGGCAAGAATAATGGTAGATCCCATTTCTTTTAAGTTAATAGAGCTGGTGAAATAATCATATCATTAACCAAGTCCAGCTTCAGCATTACCAGATATATTCTATATTCTTAGATATAAAGGGAATTATACCGTCTGTCTCTAAGCCATGATTTGTAAAAATGCTACACAATGTTATGCTTGTTTTAACTTTACCGAATGTATTTAAACTATATCCAATTTACAGTAGAAACATGCACGATCTCCGAGTATCCTTTGATTAAAGAAAAAAATTTAAATTAATTCTTGAGACATTCAGGGAAAAAAATTCTTTCAGATTTTTAATACTTTACATTAAACAAGAGACGATTCTCTGATTTTCAGGATCGCCGGAGAGTTGGAAGATAAAACCATGAAGGCTCCATTGGTTAAGACCTTTGCCTAGGACTTTTAGACACGTTAGAGGTCCCACTCCATCACAGTCTTCTGTAGGGCTTTGGTATGACTGGTATCTCTGTGTCTTCATTCCAGCTCGAACACGAAACAAGCACTCCCTAACTTCAGAGGAAAATGGTGAGGATAAATTCACTGAATATTCTAAAATTCCGATATAATACACTAACTGATTGTATTAGTCTACACGAGATGAACATGGGTGGATTGCACAGGTGAGCTGATTTTAGGTCACAGGCACTCCCAAGGCCGCAGGAGTACAGGAACTTTTCCTAGGAGAGTAAATCAGGATGAAGAGACACAGGAATCGACAAAGCAACCAGCTTCTAAACTCCTACTGTCCAAAACCAGAGAATACAACCTTGTCTCAACTTGCACGTCAACATGGATGAATTAAGTGCATGCCCTCAAATTGTGTCCCATTATCTACCACAGATGCATCATATCTCTGAAGAATTTCCGTAGGTTAGAGATAGCATTGCTTATTTTGTTCACATCTGTGCAAACATTTGTGAGCAAAATGATCTGATGTACTACACACCTGCAACACTCTGCAAGTATAATTTTGCTTTTCTTAGCTCGTGAAGATGTATGCATTTTTATTTTAGGGGAAAAAGGGAAAAAACAAACAGTTCTCTAGGCTATAGGAAAAAAACCCATAGAAAAAGGAACTGGAGGCAAAAAAGCTTCTGAAGTTCTTGTAGCTTCAGTCTGGACCAGATAACTTCCTTTGCCTTGCACATGCAAATTACTTTGAAAAAAGGTTAATTGTGATTCTTCCATACTCTCTGGGGTTTCGCTACTGACGTCAATTGCAAGCTACCAAGTACTCTTCCACAAGCAATTACAAATTGCAATAATGTCTGCTCAGTCTTAGATCAGACATTATCTATATTTTCATCTTTTTAATTGTACTCTCCAATATTACCGGGTTTGTGTTTAGTTAGAATGCTGTGTTCCTAGACTACATTACAGGTTCCCCCCACTTCCTCAGTTAGCTGAAAATCATGAAAAAGATAATAAAAACTAACAAAGAAAAAAACCCCATAATATCCAGTTTTTCTTTTTTTTTTAAGTTATTACTTTTAATCGAGAATACAGTGCTGTTTACGTACTTTACAAGTATTCTCCCACATTCACACAAGAATTCTCAGAGGATTTTTGTTTCTGCGATTCTTTCACTTCAAGATTTCCTTAGGTTGCCCTAATCCGAATACGATGAGCTGCTGAGGAATTACCTTGAGTCCCTTCACAGGGAGGCTGTTGCACAAGAATAAACAATGGACTTTTGGACATTAAAAAAAAAATATTCATCTGCCTTATGCCAGTCTGTCACTTAAAGGGTGCCCCAGACCCAGAGCTGTAGCTAAAGATCACCTTCCACCAATATGAAGATACATACATGCCCATTATGAGACTAATGCATATTTTTTCCTCTGTACTTATTGCAAGAATTTAAAATTATTTAACACGGAATGTACTTTGCAATTAGTTTTCTTCTTTTCCTGTGCTTTTTTTAATCCTCTGATTGTACTTACTGAAAACATCTCTTTTTAAGCCATCCCTTTGAGAAATACTAATGCTCCTACATGTGTCTTATGAAGGACTTTTGCTGACCTTGTGACTGAGAAAATCACTTTCTTTCTGTACCAAACAAAAACAGAGTCTTAAAATAAGATATTAACTTTTGACAATGTCAGAATATCTTGAATTGCATAAAGCAATGAATAAGTAAGCCTACATCATTTATCTTAATAGGCAGTTTGACAGAGGTTGAAATACTCATTTCTATTGAATAGAAAATATAAAACTAGCTATATACTAGAATGAACATCTCGGGAAGAAAAGTAGCAGCCTGCCTCTCAAGTTACTCTCATCCTCCCTTCTGCCATTCTAAGCTCCTGGCAGGTGTCGTCTTTATTAAACCTTCAGGCCCTTACAGAACGCTTAGTCCTGCATTAGCAGCCCTGTGACAAAGTCTTCCCCACACAGCCATTCTGAGTTATCCTCTAAGCCCACTGGAAGCACTCCTTTGAATAGCTCAAGCTTGAAGTCAGAAAAACTGGCCAAAGGAAGTTAAATTTATATAGCTTTCTGATCCAGCCTTTGAACTCAGGCTATGGCTCAAGTAACACCAAAAACCCAGTTTTAGGGCTCCATGTACTTCATCAAAAGTGCCATGGCTGTGTAGAAGTACTGATCTGGAATAAGCTCACCCTGCTGATTGGGTACAAACTCACTCTGCCAGCTCAGATCTGTTCAAAAACTTATGAATGGTTAAGTTAGCGCCAACAGCTTTATACAGGATTAAGCATCACATGCCCACCTGCAGCCAGTGTAAAGGAATAAAGCCAACACAAACTCCATCTCGAGCACTCCAGCTAATCGGAGAGAATGGCTACCATATGCACAACCCTGCTTCTGCTCAGATTTGTTTCGCTGGGGGCCCTGCCAGTGCACTGATCCAAATGAATGAGCATGGAAATCAGAGAGAGAAAACTTCAAGGGAAATTTACCCAGGATAAGAAAAAATGGTTCTTCCGGACCTCAGCACCCAGGATGTACATGGGAACAACTTTAATTTGCACTTCAGTTCTTTGGCGTTTCACATGCAAAGGATAACGATAGTGACAGAAAACTGAAGGAAGATGTATTACATGGCAGCCTGCAAGACAGAAACATCATGAGCGCAGGAACTTTCAATAGAATTTCTCCTAACAGAATAGTTCACTTGGGACACAATGACCTCTCAGAAGAAAGATTTTTGTCACCGCAGCTGCTGTCCACACAGACTTACTGCTTCTGGGGGCCTCTAGAGGATTCAACTCAACAGAAGCTAGAGTAAAATCAAGGCTCAGTTGAGGGTAAGTTAAACCTCTACAGACAGAAGAAGTTGATGTGATCTGTTAAAGTTCCTAGCATTCAGTTTTCAGGTCATATATCTTCCTACACTTCACTGCTTAAGTAAAATATATTACTGAACTCAGGAAAAAAAAAAGAAAGAAACAAACAAAAAACCTACGGCCTAGCTTCCAGACATACTTTTGGAGTATTCAGACCACTGCAGCACTTTCTTTTCAGTTTTAAATTCTTTGTTTCCTAGAAATAAAACAGTTGTTGACAGGCCCTAAATGGGATGCAGGCAGCAGTCACATTCCAGAGCAAATATGCACAAGGTCTATCCTCAGCAACAAAGCAGTATCAAATGCAAGTACTCAGTCTCCACACTAAGCCCATAAAGCACAGGTACAGCCACAACATGCATGAATTTTAAGAGATTAACTATGCATTCTTTATTTTCACTATTTTCTGTCTGTTATTTTACTGGTTTCTGTACGACAATTTACAAATTGTACGACTTGCACACCTAAAGCAAATCAGATTCAGGTAAGTATATTTACATAACTTACATACTTAATAATGCATTCCTCATTCAAACCAGTCATTTCACTTTTGCGTATGCCTGCATGACTACTAAACTTGTAATAAAACAACACCTGTTTACAGCAGTACTGAGGCACAAGGTGGTTTCCTGAATTTTCTCAGCATTGTGGTATGCACGTTCATCAGTTCATACCTGTGGTGTGTTATTACAGCCTAAGAAATTCAATACATATTTAACTGGTATTGATTATTTCATATATGCTCCATACCATCAACTTCAACAAATAGTATCATCTAATTCAATTTGATTTAAAATGAGGTTTTGAATCTTTTCCTTGCTCTTAAATACCTTCTGAAGTACTATAGCAAAATCTTCCTTTAAAATTTATTTTGTGGATCTTTAAACTGCAGGGCAATCTTTTTCCAACTTTACCACAAAAAAATAATCCCCCCTCAAACCAACAAATAGTTCCAGTGGAGCAATCCGCAGCAACGTAGTGCTGAGCCAAGTGTGCACTGCTGTACGCCCAAATGAAAGGGAGAGGCAGAGACATATATCTGGGTTTAAGCCCAGCTAAATTACACAATCAAACCACACCTAAAGGGTCCACACTGGCTGCCAATGTTTCCCGTTTAAAACAGCATTATCAGTTACAGTCCTCCTAATCAAACAAGGATGACACAGCAAACCATTGCAGACACCTACAAAGAATTTCTCGGCAACTGAAAAAGAGCTGTTTGTCTTCTGTTACAAAAGTGGTTTTCAGATTCAGTGCTCTAGAAACTACTACCAACAGTGTGCTAACCTCAAGAGTAAAGCAAAGTTTGTGAAGAGAGATCACATGTCTTTTTGGACTCACCGACAAAAGACACAGCGGTGTTTGGTCACCCAAGCGCCTTGTCAGGTGTGGAACAGGAAGAGCAATCTTCAAGTTAAATGCCTGTTGAGAAAATCACTCTAAATTAATTACATTGCTCAAGCAGAGAATTCTGAGAAGCACACCGGTAGTAGCAGTGAAGCAGGACTATGTTAGGGTCAGAGATTATGCAGCTGTGGGCAGGAGAGCTGGTAGCCAAGGAAATGTCAATAAAGTCAGGAAGTGAAAAAGGAGTATTACGTCTACATTGCATCAGGTTATTCTGCACACAACTAACAGCAGTTTCTCATTAGTATTTCAAGCCTTCTTTAGCAATCAGTAAAGTATTAATTTTCATTCTCTTCCACACAGTCACACAGAGGCTAATTTTCAGTGACAGGTTAACAATAAATAATTTTAAAAACTTTCAAGCGTGTATAGGGTTTTGGACTGCCCGTGTAGTCAATTTGACAATTTGAGAAGCAGGAGAAAGCATTGGCAAGGTTGAGATCCTATCGCTGCAGCAAGGAATCAGAGAAAGTGCAAAAGAAGCCTGTAATAATCTAAACACAAAGGTACATGAAACAGCCCCAGATCAGCCCATCAAATACATTTATACAGCACAGAAATATGAGACAAGGCTTCGCTTGCCAGGCTGACATTGCAGGGCTGTAAGGTTTTAGGATGCAGGCTGAAAGGTGGTGTGAGGGTAATACGCACTGCAAATGTGCCTTTTATATTTTACAGGGAAAATTAAAGGCTCAGAGGTGAATAATGTTGAATACCTGCTCCTCCCAACAATTTTAGTAGAGGCTTTCTCTCAAGATCTGTCATCAAGTATATAAACTACTGCTACATCACCACTGGAAATCCTGGCATATTTTTTACCTTCATTGAAAGATATTTTTCCTATGCTGCACAAAAATGGGCTCCGTAGCGTAACCATTTCAAGTATCAATCTTCCCTTATACTGAATTCAAAAATACAGCCATACTTTATTGAAATGCTAAGGATTTAGTCTCTACTACCTCTCAAGGCTTTTCTTGCAATTGTATCAAGAACTGGTGCCTTCTGCCAAGTGATTCATGGTTTGTATCGGAACTGATTTCATCGCATCATAATAATTTATGTTTTATATATACAGGATAGTGACTGACTGACTGGAAGGCACATTCCTTTCTAGTGTCCCAGGAAGCATATTTTTAAAGATAGTTTCAAATCTCAAAATCAACATCTTACTGTAATAGTAGAGAAAGCACTAACCACGAAACGTACTTCTATATTCCTTTTAATCAAAAAATCTTGTGATTTTATTAGGAGACTTCAGCGCCTTCTTGACTGAGAAGGACAAAGAGAATGGTTGCATTATTTTGTATGATTAGAAATATCATGCTAAGTTTTTCATATCTCTTCATCCTAAGCTAAGCTTTTCTGAGATGGTATACGTACAAGGATTTCAAGGTTTTTAACGCAGAAGCACACACCCCATTTTTTCTATCTAAATACCAAATCACTTTTGATTTGGTATTTCCTAAAGCAGAAGTCTTCTGTCTTTTCACATAGTCTCTGGATATCATTTTCCCTTCTCTCCCATCTTGTAATATGGTTTCAATCAATTTTAAACTCACTTACAAGATGCTTTTGTGCCTTATAAAAATCACATGTGCAGAACTTGAATTTTTAAGGGTCTGCAAAATAACATTTAAGACAGTAAAATTGTTCACTCGGCATGAAGTTAAACACAGGCTGGTATTCATTACACATAACCTTAATCAAAGGCAATAATTCTCCACTATTAACAGAAAATTAAAGACAGGCAATTGACATTGATGAACCACTGTTTAGTTTAAAATTTAATTTAGAATAATTTTAATGAGGGAAAAGAGAGCCATTTAACTGATTTCCAAGCCAGTCAACCTCAAATATCAAAATACCACATTGGTGTGGTGCTTTTTATTACTAGTTATCTTGGCCATAGCAACTTCACCCTATTCCTCATTGCTCTATACAAAATCCCAGTAAGCAGGTAAACACTGGCAATACAAAAAAGGTCTGTCTGGATGATGCAACGACTTGTAAATGTTTCTTGTCTAGCATAGTTCTAAGATTTTGAAGTCATGTTTATAGGACAATCTCTATAAATTCATCCAAGAGGACAAATTCTGAAGCAACTATCTATGTATCTCTGTATTTTTGTATATTATCATATTCATTTGCATATTATGTCTAATTCAATGGTAGCAGTGGCTCAGCAGACCACTGTAATGCCCGATATTATTTAAACCATGAAACATTTAAAGAAGGGATCCTGAAAAAAATGGAAGGACTCAAGTAAGAATAAGGGAAGAGAATTACTTTGGGGAGAGGAATAACTCACTGTGCAAATACAGGGACAAGAACCACTGGGCAGATAGCAATTCTGCAGAAAATAATCTAATCCATTATAAACTGAATATAAATCAGCCTGCTGTAACACTGGGACGGTCCTTCTAAGCGACTTGTACTTTCCTCTCTGATTTTGCAGGAAGATGCTCAATGTGTTGCTGCATCTCAGCTGCAAGATGTAATTACTGGCAAAGGGACTGTACCTTCTTAAACTGCCTTTGGCAGCTCCTGAGTATTAAAAAACTGCTGTTCTGTTTCAGTGCAAAGACAAGAGGGGTGGGGGGTGGGGGGAAGGAGCAACCTTAATCTCGTGTAGTTGCTTTTGGCCAATTTCAGTTCAGGTCATTCACAAGGTGAGAGGGGATAAAGCAATTTTCTAANACAATGTGTTGCTGCATCTCAGCTGGAAGATGTAATTACTGGCAAAGGGGCTGTACCTTCTTAAACTGCCTTTGGCAGCTCCTGAGTATTAAAAAACTGCTGTTCTGTTTCAGTGCAAAGACAAGAGGGGTGGGGGGTGGGGGGAAGGAGCAACCTTAATCTCGTGTAGTTGCTTTTGGCCAATTTCAGTTCAGGTCATTCACAAGGTGAGAGGGGATAAAGCAATTTTCTAAAAGCTTCTTGACTCCGACTGCTTGAGTACTTTTCAAGCCTGCGCCGCTGCAGAGTCAAACATGCAACCTGGAATCAGCATTTTGAATTGACCGGTTTGATTTTGTATTTAAGTGTTGTAAGAGTAGTCATACAGGCTGTAACTGTTCAGAAACAGGTTAAAGTTTAGTAACCTCTGCTTGTGAAGATTTCAAACACAGTCTCTCCTCCTTTCAAACCTGTATCACATGAGGCATGGGAATTCAACGCACTCCAGCTGCTGGGCCAGTTCACACACACACAAGTGTCTCTAGATACGTGCTACAACTGGTTTGAAGTTGTACTGAATATTGGTCTAGACCCATTGCCTTTTGTACTTCCTCTTTCAAATTACCCTCTTTTTTGATACCCTTCTACATGCTATCACTGCTCCTAAAAAGGATTTAAAAATAAAATAGAAATAGTACTTTGAGATATATTGTAAACTTTTGGAGTCATTTTCTGATCTGAACATTACATTATTGATCCTGAAGCAATTTCATCCCAACCTAATTATGCTACCATACCTTATGCTACAAAGAGCTACAAAAATTTTTAGCGTGGTGGTCCTCTGCATTAGCTGTAAAAGACTTCTGCAGAGATTCATCATGAAGATTAGCAGTTACTAGATGACCATACACAAGTTCATAGGTACTAAATTACAACATCAATACATTTACAGTTAAGACTAAGAGAGACGTCCTACTCACATTTTGATTCTCTGTGATGTGTATACGGAGTCAGCACTGTTTCAGCACCTGTGATCCACACACAACATACAGCAAATGGGAACTCCATAAGCCTTGTACTCACTTTACTCATCTCAACATCCAGGCTTTGGCTGTGCAAATTGCTTAGGCTCCAATTCAGGATGCCAATTGGCCTCAAATGACTCCTTATTCACTTAGGTATGGTTAATTAGCACTAATAACTTCACTGAAGTGATTAAACAGAGACATTAAAAATGAATATTTACATTTACTGTTAGAACTTCCAGATTTGTTCTTTTAAAGATTACATTTACATTACATAACATAAATAAAGAGGGAACTGGCTATATCTCACTGGGGAGGTATCACATATAGCTTTACATATTCTCACCCATCTTCTCTGGGAATTCAGAGTACCCCTTTTTCTGAAGTCATCAAGAGTGAAATAAAACTGTCTGCACAGGCAGAAGGCATAAAATACACATAATACACATAANTTACATTTACATTACATAACATAAATAAAGAGGGAAATGGCTATATCTCACTGGGGATGTATCACATATAGCTTTACATATTCTCACCCATCTTCTCTGGGAATTCAGAGTACCCCTTTTTCTGAAGTCATCAAGAGTGAAATAAAACTGTCTGCACAGGCAGAAGGCATAAAATACACATAATACGCATAAATATACAGAAATAAAGCAACACTAAAATAGGTCTGCCAGAATACTGCTGCTTGAACAAAAGCTCTGTGCCCCATGCGCATTGAACTGGTACAAACTGCCATTTGCAGCATCGTGTACTGGGCATGCATTAAAACCTTCCGAGTAAGGCTAAAATTAAAAGGGTTCTTAAGGGAAAGAGGGGTTCTGATATGCCAGAACGGCACATAATTTCTGTAATCACAAAGTATGCACTTTGAAGTGTAAGGCAAAAGCTTTTACTTGGATCTGTCCCCCAACATCACTCAAGAAGACTTACAGGTACAGACAGACCCTGAATTTGCATTATTTCATAATGTGTATTTTTTTCTAGCATTTGTATTTTCTTGGTTGGCATTAATGAACTTCTTTCTACACTCATAAATTTGGAGAGGATTTTCTCTAAGCTCTTACATCTCTAGCCTACGTTAAGACATTTTAAGCTTTAAACCTCTAGTACATTTAATGGATTTAAACCTTTTAAGAAGGAAGGAAAAAGTGCTAGCAAAACGTACCCAAGCTGAACATTTTTTGCATGAACTTTCTATTTGACACAACTTAAAAGTTGTTTTAAGATAGCCTAAGAACTCCCAAATTGGCCCAATTGTGACAAAAACGTACTTTATTTCCCATGGACTAAAATCTGGCAAGCTGGGAAAGAAGAAGATAGGGAGCATAAGAGATGGAACAGAAAGAGCTAACGTGAAACGAAACTCAAATAGGCTGCAGTAAACAGTCATCAAAAGGTCTCCTTCAGAGAAGGAGCTTCTTCAGTCCATTAAATTAAGGGGTTGAGCTATCAAAACACGATGGGAAAAAAAAGAATATTATAAAGAAAGAAAATTATAATGAAAGGTAATAGTTACAAGTGAATGTTTGAAAAGAAGCACAACCATTAAAGAAAAGAGATGTTTCTGTAGGGTACATGGTGGACCTGACTTTAAAAATTCATCTCTCTCCGTATTATATTTCAGAACATTTTTTAATCTACAGTGACAGAGCAGTTCTCTTCTACTTGCTGTCTAATACATAGAGCATTAATAGTGTAACCTAAAGCATTACCTCCTTGCCTGGAAAGATAAGTCTTTCCACAACACGACAGAAGTAATTCCTGCATATAACCTTCCCTTTTAATCTGATAGTTCAAGAGAACTGAAGATACGGTCCCTACTGTCTCTCCTTTCTGCTCATCTCCTCATTTTTACCCAGGCAGAGATCTTCAACTGGACGTAGAAACCTGAATGGTGTTGGTACCAGCTGAATATATGGCATGATAGATACAAGTCCTTCCCACCCCAAGTTGGGCAGGAAGAAGATACGTATCTTGAGGATCAACTCCATACAGATTTTGGAGTCCCACTCACCCTTCAAGCAATAGTTCAAGTTCCTTTCCTCCTTTTGAGGAGGTATTGCTCTCTTGTAAGTACACTAAGTCTTGACACTCTCTCTCTCTCTTACTTTGATAGTAACATGGCTGAAGGAGCACAAGAAATACTGAAAAGGAATCTGATCTTCTACCATTCTTGTCCCCTGAGGTAACCACAGACACAATTTTTTACTTTTGTCCATGCATCTATCATTCAGAAAGGAGCTATGGGCCGTTTTGTGCTCAGCCATCTAAAGCACCATGAAAAGCACCATGAGTCAGTTGGACTCAATGATCTTAAAATACTTTTCCAACTTACATGATTCCATGAAAAAAATGTGCACAAGATATCTTCCTGACCTTAGCTTTTAGTATTTAACATTGTAATCAGAATGCTGTGTTATATAAATCGTAATGTCTCATTTAAACTGTCACCTTTTTAATAAGTAATTACACAAGTGTTATTTTATTCTTCTAATAATTCTATGAATTGCATAACATACACATTTATGAATCGTGTAGCTTACACAAGTGTTATTCTTGCAAACACAGGCAAAATATACACTCCATAATTGAGCAGCCTGGTCAGTGCCAAGATACAGAAATAAAGCCATGGACACACCAAGTGGCTGTGTCAGAGACATGGAATATGGTAATGCTTTTTTTTCAAGCTTTGTGTTTCTTTTATGTGATGTGTTGCTTGTTACAGTAATTCAATTGAAAAAAATGCTTCAGTGATTAAAATACCACTTCCTGAGAGAAGACTTATTACGTTAACAGAGTAGTGAGTAGGATGAAATCTTTCCGTATGTGACATAATGTGGAACTGAAATGGATTGGTAGAGGATACACAACAATTAGTAATCTCTGGGTTTAAGTTATATGAGTCTGCATCTGTTGTTAAAAGACATGTTAGGATCCCAATTTTAAGAAAAGTCAAAATCACATGTTGTTAGTCTTACTGATAATCTCAGATATCAACTGGAATCTAAACAGACAGAAAGTGCTGACCCACTATTTTCTGCCGATGCTGTTAAAGCTGCTGTCTCGCAGTGGTACCACATGAAGTCTGTAAGAAGCAAAAAGCCATTGCTCAGAAACCACTGCAGGGTTCGTGACATTCATTTGCAATTACTCAGATAGGAGGCAGATGCTTCAGACTCTGCGCTTGAAATGAGCGGGTGCATCTCAGAGCAAGGTGAACACTCACAACCGAGAAGCCTGTAACTTGCACAGCAACTGCTACTTGAAAGGACAAGTTTTAACTTTCAGTTAAGTCTGTGGCTGGCTCTTTATTGTGGAGAGAAGAAGGAAGCATAATGAACCCTACTTATATGGCCTGCCAGCCCTAATTTTGTTTCTCACAGTGACTTTATACTACTTCAGCATTCCCCTCCTTCCTTTTGAAAAGAGGTAGAGGCGATGTCATTCTGGCCCTGTTTCAAGGAGATTTTTGAATGGGTCCTGAAAGCTTGCTAGTGTGAAAGCAATATAATTCACCCTCTGGATATACAGAGTTAGGGCTTTCAATCAGAAAGATTTGAAAGCTGTAATGTTGTTACTGTATTCTCATTTTAAGATCTAATTTAGCAGACCTATATAATTTTGCTCTGAGGGACCTCTGGGCTGACTCAGCATCTAAAGAAAAACTGTCACTGGCCTTCTATGCTGCCACCTAAAGTTCCTAAATCTGGAAATAAGAGCAAGCTGTAAGCAGATATAATTTCCACAGTTACTTTGCCGAGTATACACACCAGAGGTACAGGTGAAAGGACACAAGGAGAACCAAAGGCAAATTGGCATCTCCTACATTGACCATAGTTCTGACCCATCTACGGCTCCATCAAAATATGCCTTTTCCCTGATGATGTTTAAAGTTTGGACTAAATGGTCTTTCAAGGTCCTTTCCAACCTGGGCTGTTCTATGATTCTATGACCTGGGGACACTCAATACATGGCTCTGTACTCTGGTGTACTGCGAAACCAAAAAGTCATTCTTATTCCATGATTGTTGCTTGCCTGCAGGTCCTCACATATGCAGCAAGCAAAGTTTGCTCAGAGGTCTTCCAAGACTTTTCAGGTGGCCTGTCGTCACCCTCAGGAGTAGTGTTACTTTTTTGCTTTCGAAGAAGTAGGAGTAGGGGCATCTAAATTTAGATATCCAGCCAAAAGAAAGCAAAGGTGTAAAATTAGTGCATTTGCATTGCAGTCTGGATGTTTTAACTGGCCTTTTTTATCCATAAGAGGTGTTGTCACAAATTCCATATATCTCAATAATCTTGAGCAAGGGGTGTAGCGTTTATTTTACCACGTCTTGTTTTCTTGCTTCTATACTGAATCAACAGCCTTTCCTGCCATCCCCATATCTGGTATCTTCAAATTCACATTACACAGAACTCTGCATCACCCAGTGATATTTATGTTACCTTATTCAAAGGGTAACTATGGGACCAGATGCCTCCAGGAACTGTTCTCAGTGACTGGGCACACAGTGCCTTTTATGTTTGGTGAATGAAGCCTCACATTACATAAGCCGCAAAATTACAGAAAAGCAATTGCTGTTTCAAAGAGAGGTAATTTGTGTGAGCAGCACTTACCCTGCAGTTTTGCAGCACACAGGCAAGCCTGTGTGAGTGCGTGTAGCTCCTGCCGCTCTCTTTCCATGTCAGCCTCTTGTTTCCAGGACTACAGTTACCAGAGGCACTCAGAAAAGCTGGATAACTTCCACACTTCACCTTTGTTGGAGAAGTCCCCGCGTTCTTAAGATGGGAGTCCTTTCACTTATATCATTAGCTATCCCTCATCATATAGAATGCTGAGTAATATGAGCAGCTACCACCAGTTTTACATTGTCTTCACAGAAAAACAAGAGTTGTGAGACTCTCCAGTTAAGAACAGTACTGTAGTCTTCAACACAATGTATCAAATATAGACTCTTCCTGGGTATTTAGCTGCTAGCTTGTGCCAATGCGTCTTCATTGTTGTGGTTGTCTATAACCCACGTCTGTATACATAAAAGATATTTATAAACTACAGCTGTCAAGAACACATGCTTTACGTTGCTGCTGAGTAGACACATCCAAATTTCAAGTGCCAAACATGCTCTGTTGATACCTGCCTCACACTCCCTTTCAGCAGTGCTGACACTTCCACTGTAGTGCTGTCTCAAGGCATCGGCAATGCGTCTATTTCACAACACATTACAGAGAGCACATTTTCCAGAAAAGCTAACATTTTCCAGAAATATCTCGATGCAGCCAGCACTCTTGTCATCCAGTGAGATGCACACACTGTCACGCTACTGGACATGCAGGTCTCACCTGTGGGAATGCCAATAACTGGAAAGATTTGTTGATCTCAAAAGGCCTCTGCTGCCACCACCACGGCACTCAATGTCAGAGGCACATCAGCTGGCCCTCTAAGCATCCCACCCTTCCACCTTCAAATGTCCCTGGTACTCAAGGCATTCACTGATTCCTAGAGACTCCTTCTAGTAGCAACCAGTTTGAAATTGGAAAAGTAACCAGGAAGCTTACCAGTTTTTTCATGTTCTCTGGAGGCAAACAGAAGGAAAAATAATCTTAAACTATTGTCTCTAAAGGACAATTCAAATGAAAAAAATACAGCTAAGAGAGAAACGAAGTTTTCTGCAGGTGTCACTCAAAATACTATGCTATTAGAGAAGCTGACAACCTATCTAGACCAGTGCTTTCTGACACCATTGGAGAAGAAAGGTATGTAACAGAAATAGCAGAGGTCCACAGAAGGGTAGCAAAACCGCCAAAGATATTTAGACCCCTTCCACATGAGTGCACCTGTTTCATTTTGAAATTTTTAATTTAAACAGTGAGGTAGCAAAATTGATTAGCCACTCTTGGCCTTCGAACAAAAGCACCAGTGTGACCGATGAAATTAACATGCAATACCACTTGCAGCTGATACAAAAAAAATCTTTACAGGGTGCAAGATTCAGTTGTGAAATTCTATGCCAGAAGTTATAAATGAGATATAAAACACAGCACAATTTTAAAACACTAAGATATTTCCTTATTATGCTACTTTAAATTAAAAAAAAAACAACAAAACCACAAAGTACTTTCAGAAATAAATCAACAAGGCATCTAGGCTAGGAAAAAAATTCATCCAAAGTCACATCATTGCATAATTGAATATTTTTTTCAATTTTTTATTTTTATATATTTGAAACACCTGAGACTTAACTACTGTCACAGAGTAGATGCTGGACTACGGTGACTGATATTAGTTACTGTGCATTCAAAATATTTTACTATTTTATGAGAGTCACAACAATGCCTTATCCTCTTTCTGCTAACTACAGAGATGACATACACTGGCCAGAAGAGTTTAATAGGATAAAGAAGTGCCAAAATATCAAAAACAAGGAAGAAATACTATGCCCCAAGAAAGAGTAATGAGTTATGCAGTGTAGCCAGACATGCCTTATAGCTTGTTCAAATCTGTGCTATGGGTAGATCTTTCTTGACACATAAATAACCTACTGCATTTCTGTAAGGCACATTCACATGAACAGATACAATGAACAAACACAAAGTACAGCTGCACACCACCAACCAAGCAACTCGTACCCAACTCCACCCAATGACAGAAAAACAGAGCAACTGACCTATGTTTGGATCGAAATATTTCTTTTACTGCAAAATGTTGGTTGATTTGGTTTTCACAAACTTAATTAACTGCCATGCTGGCACACTGCATTTTGCAGGAACATCTGAAGTTCATGTTCTTACAAAAATAGCTAACCAGAAGTTACGTTCAGAAAGTAGAATCTCGCTAAAAAACAAATGTGTAAATTATGAAGTGAAACTAACACGATTTTCACTGTGGCAAAAGCTCGCTTTTATTTTAGCATACTTTTGTTTTGTACGCAGGAACGTAAAAAGCCTCAAAGCTCTGCTGCACAAATCCATCCACAGATTTCACGCACACATTGGGCTAGAACGTCCACTCTGTAAGAAACCTTAGATTAAAATTCACAGCTGTCCAAGCATTTGTTTTGCAACTGTCCAGACAATCTTCATTTGTCAATGCTCTTCTCCTCAGAGACCAAATAATTCCAAGATCTTACAAGAGTAAGTAGCAAATAAATGAATGTACTTGCTTTCCATACACCTCAACTTCATTGACTTCCACCCCTTACTGAAAGGAATAACAGCTATTGTCACATTCCCTGTGCACACTGCCATCTGTCAAGTGTTAGCTATTGGCTAACATGGGCTTTCCAAAACTTTATTAACCAGTGCTGTTAATTATCCCTAATGGAACTAGGCAATATAAAGTTTTGTTATTGTTTTTATTTGGACATTGCTTCTCTTGAACAGATTTTAAGCTGTGGGCAATGCTGTTCTCTGTTGTTTAATTCTTTTGCCGAGTTCCCACTGGTCCATTCTATCGGCAGCAAAGCAAGGCAAAAACACAGGGATCACAGGCTAGACCATTTTATATAGCAAAACACAATTTGCATTTCCTAACAGAAAGTGTACCCAATTACCTCTAGATCGTCTGTATCGCTGCCTGCTACCAGATAGTTTTATTTTGCTCAGGTTGCCTTTTGGAAATAATTTATGGAAAGCTGTTCATGAGATGTTGTTGCCAGATATCAGCGTTTATTTCCTCCAGCATTTCCTAATAGTTTAGCTCCAACTGTTCTTTGTTTTGTTCTTTCTTCTCCTTCTTTCAACACTCTGGCTTTGATGGGATCCTGTAGAATTTCAATTACAAATCCAGGAGTAGAGAATAAGATCACTAGACTTTTTACAGGTAGCTATATACAGACCAAGACAGCAAAGTGGCAAAACTGTTACTGCTGTGTAAGCAATTACTCTCCTTACACAAGCTAGTACTGCAGAAACTTTCACATACTCTTGCACGTGGAGAACACAAATGTTGCTACTGTGATTTTTTCTGGATCCTACCTCTTTTCCTCTCTGTTTCGTCTCTTACCTCCCCACTCAAGCTCTTCAAAAGGTAATACCTCACCCTGTAGGATAACTGGAGTCAATAATGTCACATATTCTGAAAGGCAATTATAATAATGCACAAGAAAGAATGACCAAGTTGTCAGAGAGCTGATGAAGTTCAAGACCAAATCAAACAGAAGGAAGCAGCAGGAGTTTTATCTATACATGACCACTTTCTCTTTTTTGGGATAAAACCCAGATCTCACAGGAGTCAAAGAGGAGTTCAAGAGAAACAGAGCTAAGCTTTTACTCTTGCCCACAGTTATGATCTGTATCATAAAACCACTATTACTTCAACCTGCTTCTACATTAATATTTAGCACTTCTAATCTTCTCTTACATCTTCAAATGCTTTCTACGTATTATCCAAAACATTAATTGTGATGGGATCTTACCTGTTAGCTTTGTATAGGACGGCATATACACATGTTGCTGACTAGGGCACTATTCATCAGATTACTAGGACTTAAGGCAACATTCTAAAATTTGAAAGGACGTTAAGTAAAAAAGGCATTAAATGGAAATACAGATAATGTAATGGAAATTAAAATTTAGATTACATTAGAAATAAAGTTATACGCAAACAAAAATGATTTACGTGATTTCTCTAATTTGAAAAAAAAAACCAGGAGAACAGAATATTTAATATTAGCACTTGTAAATAAAGGAATTATAAAATCCATGCTTACATTGAACGTGAATAGAGAAATGAAGAATGGTATCTATTCAGAAAAGAAATATGGTCGGAAATGTTCAATGAAATAGCAGAATCTAAATAGAAAAGATCATATTTCTAGCATAACAAAAACATAGACAGACAGACAGTATTGGGTCTGAAAAATAAGTCTGTAGGTTTTGGGGGCTTTTTTTAGCAAACACTAATGTTTTACTTTAGAATGACAACTCATCAAATTTCGCACATTCCTCTTAATAGGCTTCTGTGTCCTTATTCCCATTTGTTACATGTTGCTCAAAAGATCAAGAATTTTACTTTGAGACGTTCCTGTAAACTTTCTCTCCTGAAGTACTGCTAAAGATACCACAGGTAACCTCTACCTGCAGGACATGATATGTTGGCATCTCATGTTCCATCCAATTTAAGAGTCCAAAAAGTAAAACTTAAAAGCAAAACATTTTTTCAAGAAAAATTAGAAATTTATTTTGAAAACATCTTCTTTAAAGCAAAGAGAATGAGACCTTAAAATTATAACTGAGATCTGTAAGAAACCGTAAGTTCAATACACCACACCAGTCAAAAATGGAAAATGAAGTAATTTTTAGAACTCTTAGAAAAGGAAGGATGGCCCAAATAGAAATCACTACATATGGTTCTGGTACCCTTACCTCAAGGAAGTACAATAGAGCTGGAAAAACATGGAAAAGGGTGAGTAGAAGAAATAGAAATAAGAAACTATTTCTGATCATAGAATGATCAGATTAGCATCCTTCTGCCAGGAAAACTAGAAACCAAGGTGAGAAATGATAGAAAGCTATAAAATCATGTATGGCATAGTAAACAACTGTCACTGGTAATCTCTTCTTTCATGTATTTGGAAGATATTGGAGCAAACCAGCAGATGTCATTCCTAGTTAAGTTGTTTGAAAAATTCCAGCAGGATGAGTCAGTGATCTGAAGACCATCATCACATCTCCAATTTTCAATTAATGGGATCTATATAGTTAATTCCCTTTATACTTTAAAGAAAATTGCCCCATAGCATGCAATAATCCTCCAGAACTCTCACTCTTACCTCTAGTAACAACTGTGAATAACTGGACAATAGCACCTGCTTCTAATAGGCATTTAACCCAAGAAGAAAGAAGATAAGCAGAAGA
The DNA here is from genome assembly GCA_013398225.1 of Steatornis caripensis. Lineage (NCBI taxonomy): Eukaryota > Metazoa > Chordata > Aves > Caprimulgiformes > Steatornithidae > Steatornis > Steatornis caripensis. The sequence goes on from VZSC01005071.1 coordinate 248,394, forward strand.
TGTAAATAAATTAAATTCCTGGGAATTTATCTTTATTTTTCAGACTGTAATCCAAATCTTACAACTCTTAAATCTGAACAGCCTGACGGTAGATTACATGCCTCCAGCATGGTCAAGTGTCCCGAATTCAACTCTCAAACATAATTTTCATATAAAAGCATCCAAATGTCTAGCAAATTATACATAGCATTTTGCAGAAGAAGTAGAAAGAACAAGCTTTATTAGAATACTGCTAACTACATCGAACATCTTATCCAAACCACTCAGTCTGGGTCAGAGGCTTTCTTGGTGACAGTTATTCTATAGGAGTACAGTACCGTCATCTCTGTGGCCAGTGAAGCTCTCCACCCCTACAGATGCATTGTCTGCTAAAACACAAAGATATCAGCTTCAGTGATACTGGACACTCAGCTATCCAAAGCCAGATCTTTAACTGTCTGGTATAGCCAGCCTTTGACATCAGATTTCCTAACAGAAGCCAGGTTACTCCCAGCAGTTTAATCTCTAAAGGACTTTCTCATTGACCGTATTAATCTCACCAGCTGAGATGGAAGTACACTGAAGGTTCAGAAGAAAAATTTAATTAAGTATTTTTTCATCAAAGTACTGATCTACTGAAACTAAAGCTACCTGCAGGATTTGGGCTATTTGGGATATACAGCTTGCTCCAAAAGAAGAGAAGCTTGAAGAGATTTTCTGAAAAATGCCACAAGATCTGCCACAGAGGAGCCTCTATTCCCAAATCAAGGCACTCCACCAGAATTTCTTTATGCGCCTGACCGATCAAACTATTTTTCAGGATCCGACCCTGGATACGTGGAGGAAGAGAAACTGCAAGCAAGACAGATTACATCACTTCAAACAGCAAGCTGAGGCCCTTTGAACATGGAAAAAGTCCTCTGCTCTGCAGAAAGTGAAGAAAAATTAATGGTCTCAACTGGAGTTCTGCCATCTCTTCCCATCTACTTTAAGAACTCTTTAGAAATAGAGTTTCGCTGCAGCTTAAGCTTTAAAGGTTGACTTCTCACATAACCCCTCAGCTTAATACTTGGAGTGTTTTAGTTCAGCTTTGAGCTGGGTAAAGGAACATAATTTCAATTTCTTACCACCTGAAGTGCCCTATTATCAGATTAAATGCAAAATGTAAACAGCAGTACTCTACTATACGCTGATTTGACTTACACTTTGTGAAAATTCAGAAAGACAAAAATCAAATGGATATGCAGGGACATTTAGGAAAGAAAGAACATAAATTATTTGTGATCCCCATTTTCTGTACTTGGCATCTTACAACAGCAGCTGGATTTTTAACCTCAAATTGTAACATGAGGAAGGGTAACGGACATTTGAAAGGACTGCTTCCAAAAAAAATAAAAGTTTTAACACAGGTTATATAAATAAACTGAAACTTTAAAGGAGAATAAATTAAGTAATGGAGAACAATTTAATGTACCTGGACAACTTACTCCACTCCAACTACACCAGTCTACTGCTAATGAGCAACTTCACTGTTCACCAGAGCATCCAATTAAACCTAACTTAAGCGAAAACACTAATACACTGTTAAGGGGTGGGGGAACTACAAAGCCCCCCATAAATCAAACATGGTATTTGCGACACGATAAAGGTTCCCAGCGTTAAATGCCAGCGAAATTCTAAAGCACACATTTCCCAAGTGGCAACTTATACTAGGCAAAGGACAGGACCCAAGCCTTTAAAGTGAGCATCCAGTGAAGCTTTACAAATGCATTTTGTATCCACCACAAGACAAGACTTGGGAAACCTACTTTTGAGTGTTCTAGCCATCTTAACTTCCAGGCAAGGTAAAAAATAAGGTCAAGCCCATTCTCCGAAATGTCTTGAAACAGCTGTGCAATAGGCAGATAACTACTGGATTGTGCCTTAGGATATCTCCCAAAATATATTATACTATAGGCAATTTCAAATTATTTACCGTTGGCATAGTAACAAACGAATAGTAACTGCTGTTGTTAGCCAGGAGTTCCAGGAGGATTATGATGACCAGGGGTGGAAAGATATGAAAGATGCTACGCCAGGGCCTATGGGACTCATAGCTCTTCCATTCTCTCCTTTCATTAACCCGTCCTCACCAGCCAATCTGATTTCAATGGCTGGACTAGGCTCTGTTTGTTGCTAGCATGAACGTGTGCTCCTGCTCCCCGTGGATTAGGCAATCAAGGAGTAAACAACTACTTCTAACTCGGAGAGCTGAGCACAGAGTCAGCTTCAACTAATCTCCTCCTCTCAACATCCCCGGTCCAGCTCCATCTATCACGACTCTGTCTCCAATCTTTTTAAGATTTACTCAGGCTCTTCCAACAGGGTGGAAGAGATCTTAGATCTTAAGGACAAACTTCGCACTTCTCTACCACACCTCAAATTATGGGGTAAGGGCAAGACTTATTTCTTTCCTTAGTTTTCTGAGTTTCCTACCTTTGCCAATATACAGGTAAACAACAAAGACTGTTGTACAAACAGACCCATGTTTTCTCCTTGCTCTTGGTGACTCCAGACTTTGTGAGGTACCAGGCAGGTGCACAAAGCACAGGCATTGCAAAGCTGCAGTCGTAATGGGGGAATAAGAGCAGCACAGGAAGCACATTGGTGCAGCTGCACTCTGTATTTAACAGACAAAGTGACAACCCATCCACATGAATGGAGAGCAGGAGCCACAGGATGGCCATTGTACAAGGCAAAGCACAACAGGCTAGCTGTCGGAATGCAGCCAAGTTAGAGACACTGACAAGCACTCACGTACACTTTGTTCCACACTAACTCATAGCAAAAGTAAGCTTAATCCACCTCACAAGACAATTGTAGACCACTCAAACCAACCAACCAATTCTCTGCAGGAGGTGTGTTGTGTGAATGCAAGGCATTTTAATTCAGAAAAAGAAGTAAGTCTGAAGCATCCACAAAAAGATTCTGAATTCAAAGTTGGATTTGCAGACTGGGCTGACCAGCTGATTATGGCTTTGCACCCCACACCGATTACAGAAAGATGTTACTGAGCCAAAAAATGCGGCCTCCTATTTCTCTAATATGTTTGTAGGCACACTCAGGGAAAGGAGCTAACCTTTTTTGTGCTTATCTTCAGAAAACAAAAGAGGTTACACTTTCTGTGCATAAGAAAGCTGTGTAAGATTCTTTTGTGAATAAATTATGTATGTAAATATTCACCTATCTGTATGCTTCATAGCAAAATGTAATTTGGCTTGGTAAACACGTAGACTCTCTCCAAAATATTCTTTATTTATAATTAAAAGGCTCCTGAAAATTATAACCACACAGTAAAGACTGAGTGAATAAAAAAAAAAGCATATATGTTCTTGAAAGGTATCACCACAGCTGCAGTTAAACTATATTAGTTTGATAGAATCTTCCATGTTAATCTCTACATATTTAAATTGATGAAGGAAGGGAAACAGTAACAATTGCAATGCTCCTCTGAGTAACTATCATTCTAGAAAGGATTACTATGAAGAGTTAAATATTACTTTCTGCTTCTAAGTCTCATGTATAAATTCCCGTCACAGCAAAAGCATAAGTTGGGAGGATATAAAAAGTTAACCGGAGTCCCCATCAAATATTGTGCTTATTTATTGTATCATTTAGATTAACATAACTTTCTCATTGCTGTAGCCCTATGGGATTGTTTTCTGCTTCTAAGTTGCAACAGGCACATACCTGACTGCTGAGTTTTAACAACAGGCCATTGAATAACCACAGCGACAAAACAATGCCAAAAAATCCTGTCCAAAGCTAGCACGAAATTAAACCGCTTGATGTAAAGCTGCTATGACATGATGATTTGTGTCGTAGAGATCTGTTCACCAGAAATTTCAGCTGCAGTGAACAAGACCCTCTAGGCTTATGCATACAAAGCAGTTGTTGTGTCTCCTGTTAAGCTGGTTGTATTAGGCCCATGAGGAAGAACTGAAACTCATATTTTGCCAGCTTTAAGAAGGACGTCAAGGATAATGTTCATTTTTCCCCATGCAGCTAAAAGCACATTCAGAACAAGATAATGAAATGACCTAGTGATCTGAGAGCTATTCACATGACTGCCTGCTGTGCAAAAGCGCTTTAAAGAAGAGAGAAGGTAGGATGTGACGTGGTGAAGAGGACTGGAAGTACAGTGCCTCAAAAGAAAATACATGTAAAAGAACGATTAAAAGTGTCTACTGGAATTTCGGTTTTGTTTCAGGGAAGTAGATTGAACGATTTCTTCTGAGATGATATATCATTCCTTCAAGCCACACAGAAGCTGTGGGAACAGACCTTTGCTTCTAGAAAACAGCAACACTGGTAGAAAGTAAATCATTATGGTGGTTTTTTTGCTAGCTGTACAGACCACTGCACTGCAAAATACTGTGGGAACTGCAGGACCAGACGTCAGCAGTGTACAGCTCTCCTTTTTACTAACCAGTCAGTGCTGATAAGGAAAAAAGAAGCCAATATTATTACCTGGGCCCTCTCTTCTACAACTGTTGGTCTGTTGTCTTCTCTTGAAAGGGAAACACCAAGACGCTGCACTGACCTTCACGTTGAAAACACTGAGACACAGTACACCCTAAAGCATCTTGAAGAAGGCTCTGCTACCTGTTTCTAAATTCTATAGCTGAAAAAACTTTGCAACAGATTTGGGTGAGCTTACTCTAAAGGAAAACCCAAAAGAAAATCCTGGCTGAAATACCAGATATTTATGAGACTGAAAGAGGCAGGTGGGAACTGTTGTACTTTTAAGAACAAAAAGAAAAATTATGAGTGTAAAGACTACACTCAAACTGAAACTGCCTGAGTATGAGGAAGGAGAGCAAAATCCCAATATTCTCAGCTAACCTGTCTCAATTGCATATACAAAATCCCAGTTAAATCTACAGTTTTCCAACATATTAACTGTAACCATGTGCCACAGAAGACCTATCCCAGAAATAAATAATTGATCTATAAATTAAAGCAAGATATTCTATAAAAAACCCCAACTTTTAAACATGGAGCCCTTAAATTAAATATTTAAGTTTCTGATGTTTTCTGAAAGCTGAAGACATTAAGATCATTAATTCAAACAACAAACGCTTCATTGCCAACATGAAAAATGCCTTGAACAACATTCAAAAATAAATTCTATCTTTACATCATATATAACACCTGAGAATTCGTTCTACTACAAAGAACTCTCTTAGTTCAAGTACTATTGCTGCAAATAATACTTGCTGACCAATACAAATCACACAGTGTGTTGGCTGACTCACTGTGAGCTTTCTACAGTCACAAGCAACTATGTAAACTACACTTAGGATTATCTATTAAATAACTGAAGATGATAAACTGCTTGGAGCGGGAGAACTCAACAACATAATGAAAATGTGTATCAAAAACTGCAATGTCTCCCATACAGTATTTCACAACTGTTCAAACGTACTTTACATCGTTACGAGGACTGTGAAATCTCTTTCACTTTTTTACATGAGCATTCCTACAAAGAGAGCCTGGCATGCTTTACACAAAATAAGCCCAGATACATATCTTTAAAAATTACTTTGCTGATCCTTCCCATAATACTCTGAACAGTGTGCATGTGGTCTTGCCACAGAAGGGAGATAAAGCAATAATTTGTCTTTAACACTATATAAATCTGGGCCAGATCAGCATTGATATAAGTGACTTTTTTCCCCCACTATGTTAAAGCTGAAATGGGGAAAAGAGATTCTTGCTTTTAGAAAGGCAAAATAATGCAAAAGTCTAATATGTAAACTCAGTATTTCATGCCAACTTGTGACATCAAAGTGGCAATAATTTTTTTCAACATGCACTTCTCTGGGACAATTCCTTTGAGTTCTCAAAAACTGCCTACTCTTAAGCATCGAGTTAAATAATACCTGAATATTTAATATATTTAATAATCTACACTGAAACTGTGCAAGTGTGCCTGGAGGGTAATAATGTCTGTTTCCTAAGAAGGAAAAAAAAATTAATCTATGCTATCTCAAGGTTAGTTAAAAAGAGAAAACGGTGTCACCAACACAGTTTCAGCAGAACTTTAGTTTAAAAAAGTGTACCTTCATTCAAATAAAAACCATGAAATGTTATTCATTTTGACCAAAAAAAAAGATTGTTTGGGACTCTTTAGTTTTGTTTACAGTGTTCACACCTTTTATTTAAATCTTTCTCCATGCTGTATGAGAAGCTGAAGGAGTTCAGCTTTGTTTTCTTCTTTGATTTGAACAAAAAGCGAGAATGAAGTAGCAAGAAATATTCAATATTGCAGATTTGAAATCTTTTATTTTATGTTCTCACACAAAGCTTGTGCTTCGCCTCACCAAACTATTATCTGTCAGCTGGACACCCTTCATCATCAATGAACATAAGTATTCTTGATGGCTAGCCTAGGAAGAGATGACCTGCACTATTGAAATATACTGTTCTTTGCAGTGATAATAAAACTAAGAGAGCAGATACATAAGTCTAGATTGCGAATATCTGAAACTTGATGAGATTTAAACACATCGTAAATGCGGTAGCACACATTACAACTGAAGAAACATTAACGTCTCTCATCTGATGATATTGCAAATTCGAACATACCAAGGTGCAATTCTGCCATCACTGCTCTGGTCTGGTGCTAACACAGATGTTCACATTCCCCCTCCTAACCCCAAACTTCCTTCCATGGTCAAATGACCAGGCAGCAGCAGAATGTCAGATCAGCTCATTGATCAAAGAGCAAAAAAACAGGATTTCTTGATGCACTGTTTATCCTTCTGTCAGATCAACAGCATCAGCCAAGCTCCTGTATCTGTATCGTTGCTGCATCTGAAACAGAGTGAGAACACACAGCTGGGACGGGGAGCTTTCTGCTAGGTCAGGCTGAATTTACAGCAGTTTGCTAAGGCTAACTACACATTCTATATTAGCTATATGGCAAGGAGAGGTTGTTCAGAAAACGGTCAGAGAATTTTCATTCTTATGATACTGGGCTTTGCAAGGTATGAGCTCAGGCTAGCAATGTAAATAATTTCTATTTTGCCCTATTAACACTCTATCTGTTTTGATTTGGTTAAATTTCAAAAAGGTCTTATACCAAATAGATAATTTCAAAGAGTTGGCAACAGAAGAGATGAGAGTCCTGCCTTCTCCAAAAGCACAGAAAAAAAGAATGTATGAGGTACTTTCTCCTGGAAATGTGAAGGGCAGGTACCAGCAAGCAAACAAAACCAGATACAAAGTCAAGTGTTGACATGAGGGTAAGAGGAAGCTTGTCATTAAGCCATTTCCATCACAGTATTAGCACTCATTTTTAGGTCTAAAATTAGATTTTCATCTCCTGAGAAATCTAACTTGACATGCATCATCTTGAATATTTTGGAGGGCAACACAATCAACAAATAGCCAGTAGCTTGTACAACATAACTTTATTTCATTCTTCACGCGCTCCAGTACTTGCTAGGATCATAGGATTACGGAAAGTACAACAGAAGGAGTGAGCTTGCCATATAAAACATCTAATGTCAGGCAGGCCTTCTCATGGTAAGCTCATACATATAGGAAAAACAATGCTCAGCTTTTTGTATACGGGGCAGTTCATTCACCAGCCTGTGTAGCTCAGTTCTTTACCAGTTTGGTAATACCTGAGAAATAATCCATTGGCTTTGGTACTGCAAAACTGTAGCAGAAGTATTGTGAATCATCCTACTGACTCCTAATTATGTCTTTGTTAACTTACAATTTTTGATACAAAAGATTAAGAAGTAATCATATTGAGGAAACAATTGCAATGGTATGAGAGGTATTTATAGTGCTCAAAATGACTATGTTTATATCACCTTCAAAATGAGAATTAAAGCTGTTTAATCACCAGCTGTGGGTAATTCACGTTCCCAAATCACTGAAATCAAGACATCAAGCCATCTTTCTAAAAAAAGGACTTTTTTTATTTTTTAGAAAGAAAGAGGAATTATTTTAATACATTTAATTTGAATAAAACACAACAGCAGAGCTATCAAAAACTCCAATGGTAACTACTGCAATGCAGTGGCAAACATCTAGTTACATGCATATCATTAGAACTAAAACACCCGAAGAGACTATATCCTGAAGTCAAGTAGAATAACCAGCTTGAGAAGCAGGACTTGGTTGTGTTGAAGAGCATCAGGCGTAATATCAAAATGGCTGTTGGACTCATCTAGACTTAAAACTCAGCACTGAAAGGAAAATTGGCTTTATTGAGTCATCTGTCACAAGAAAAACTGTCCCAAATCAATCTCGTTTCATCTGCAGAAATAAAATCCCATGAGTTTGTGAGAAATTCCATCGTTTTGTTAGACTAGATTCCTATCTCCAAAGTGAAAAAACCCCTGACAGACACAGACACATTTCCCCAAATGTACAAGTAGCTTGTTTCCTGTAGAGCCATGACCACAGTACTTTACTTCTGTAAGTATCTGTTCTACTCCCCCATCTTTTGATTTGTCTGTTTAGGTGGAAAGCTCTTTGAGCAGCAGTACGTTTCCTCACTGGTACAATAAGAACTGTCACGTTGTGTAAAGCCACAGGTCACCATAGCCCAGTCTCACCTCTGGCCAGCAGCAAACACCCAAGGCAAAACACAAGACAAGAGCACATACAGCATTGCTGTTCCCTCCTACCAGTCATGTGTAGCTTGGGGAGTTCTGAAGCTGAAGAAACAGGAAGTACAGAACACTGTGCTTAATACTCAACTGCACACAGTCTCTACAAACATCTCTTTCACTTGCACTTATCCTCCATGAGCATGTTTGTCTTCTTTTTATGTTTATATTTTAGGCCTCCAAAACATCCCATGGACCTGAATCACATAATGTAACTATGACACATAAAAATATGGTGTTTCGTTTCTTTTAAATCACCTGCCTGATATAATTTTACCAGGTTGCCCTGATGCTTTAATTCCAAGGAACAATGAGAAACCATCTTCTAATTATCTTCTCCCTCTATCCTCACCATGATTTTCTAGACCACTTCCATCTCTTCTCTTGCTCACCTTTTTTCCAGGGTGATGATCCGGCCTATTAGCTTCTCATCCACCCCTGTCTAGCAGCTGTTATATATTATTATTAACCTTCTCTGCATCTTCCCTATTTCTGTCCTGTGACCTGGGTGATCAGAACAGTACAAGTACACCACGGAATTGTATAGTGACATGTGGAATACACAACCGTGTTTGCAAGACCCAATACTGTAATTCATTATAAGGACAGCTTTCAAGGAAAAACAACCATCTTCACGTCCACTTGCTAGGCACTGGGGTTTTTAACATATACTCTATGTAATCCACCTTTATGCTGCTTTGCTTAAAAACAAAACAATATGTTCCATATACCAAAGTAAGTGTTTTTATTAGATATAGCCTCGAATCCGACAAGATATTTTATGCAAAGCTGTTCAGCAAAATGGAACGCAAAATGGAACACAAAAGTGCCAGGGAGAAGATGTTGGAAGGATGAAGAATTAATACACTCACCTCTGTGCTGGTAAACATCAGCCCCGGAAGAAACCAGAAATAGAAGAGAGGCATATGCAAATGCCACAATCTCTTATTTTGTGAGTATAAAGACTAAGAAATGATTTTTACTACATTAATTTCTAACAGCAACTAAAACTTTCCACAGAAACCATGCAGAATCTAGAGATTATAGCAAAAAGATTACTCTTTTTTTTGCTTATGAATTCCATTTATCTCATGTTTGGTCCCCTCAAAGGTACTTTCCTTTGACAAAGTCCTACTTTTCAACTAAATAAGAAAAAACATGGATAACAAAGATAAAAGAGAACTGCTTATTCACTACTGACATAAGATTCGAGGATAACTCTGTGTCCTGGTGATACACGTTCTGGCTTCAGGCTGCCACGACTTCCTAACCAAATGACAACTAGTCAAGCATCACCATACCCATCTTGTTCTTCCTTTCAGTCATTTCTCTCCTGCTTGTTCATATAATACATATAAAACTCAAAATACACTTGGATAGTAGCTGTGCATAACATAAACTGCCCAATATTCCTGTTTCATGGCTTTGATGTGGAAAACATCATCGCCACTCCCCTTTCCCTTATTCTCCCTATCTGTAAGTGCTTCATTAGTTATTGTAAGTGTGATATTCCAATTTCTGCAAGAAGTTCTGCTGCAGGAAATAGAAAATAAAAAAAAATTAAAAGGCTACAAAAAAAGATAGGCAGGCAATCTGGTTCTGTTCTCCTCATGCAAAAAACCTCAGATGTAGGAAGTCTGCATCTTCCAGCTGAGTGTCACAGCACATCCAAGAATTGCTTAACTTTGATCCCTGCTGTGAAACTGCCAGGACTAAAATGTTAGGTCAAAACATTGATAAACATACAGAATCAGCAGCAATTGAGTAGAGCTGTGTCATGAGATGTGTGGGAACATCCAAATTTTTCAGCATTTGATAGAAAGTAGAGCTTTTTCAGGTACATGAAGCCTATGGAGCACAGTAGAGAGGAGGCCCAAGTCTTCCCTATGTGCTGTCCTCCAAAGGCTCCCTGCAGCACGGAAACCTATGATTCCACTCATGACCGCAGTTAAAACAAATATGCACTTGAACCTCAACTTTTCCTGCTAAAATAACACAGTCCAACAATAGCTGTTTCCTATGTCTGCAATCACATCATGGAGCCCAAGGAGTTAACAGATGTATTTCATGCTTCTAGTATGAGCGTACCGATGTTCATTTGTTCTCTAACTTCACACATGCATTTAAAAGTAAGCCATACAAAGGCTGTGGTTGAAAAGGAGCAGATGATCTATTCTTCATAGCATGTCTAAGATGGCAGCAAGTAAATGAATGTTATGATTTAATGAGGTTGCAGTTTCATTCAAAACATGTACAGCTGACTTTGGTTAGCATCTGGCTTAAAAGAAAATTTCCACCTTTTTTGTTTTATTACATAGGCACAAGTTTAATTAAAATGAAGTCAAAGTGGTGACTTACACATTAGTGAAGCTATGAGTGATTAAGACAAGCAGTAAGTGAAAGGAAACCTGGAACCATAGAAGAGCTAAGCTGTGAAATAACTCCTAGTAGCAATATAACTCAGACATGATTTTAAAACAGACAGAAACTCCTGAGGCAGCAGCAAATAAATCAAAGAGGCTACATGTTCAAAAGCTAACTCTGTATGTATGATTCAAAGAATGCACGCTGTCAAGTACCAACAGTACGCACTATTTTTGTGATAATCTGGCCAAAGGGTTAACGTAATGAGTGGTGACAAGCTCACAGAGCCAATATGATGAGAAATATATACTCAACTTTAGCCTTAGATGCGTGCCTGCAACTCTCATTAACGTCATGCAGAAGTAGATGCATGTGTCTGCTATCAGAATTTTGCTCACAGATGTTTACTATCAGAAAGTCTTTTGAATCCATTTCCTTCATTACTATTCAGCCTTCCATCTCAGCAGGCATAACCAGATACAGCAACTTCCTTGAGCACTCTCGGAAGCTACGTCTTCATTTATTTATAAAATTATGTATGGCTGCTTTTTTTAGTATGCATAGGAGGTTTGTATCCTAAAACACAACATAAATGGTACTCTACTTGACTGACCTCTTAAGGGTACTTGAGAGCTATACATACACACTTAACATACATTTGGACATTAATCCATTATGTCATCAACACTTCGTGTCTGTGTCAGGTGACCAATGCACATGTACACGTCACATCGTACGACAGGTGGGCAACGACCATATGCTAGGTATTCACCGGCTTCTATGAGGGACCAAAGCCCCAAGGCCTGGGTAGCATAGCTGCCTGCAGCCCCCTCATTAACTACACTAGTTGACAACCTAAAGGCAAGGAGCTTTTATGGCTAGCTGATACTAAACCAAGCCAGGAAGCTGCTTTGCTTTTAAAACTGGGTAAGGAGAATGACTTCTTTGTCCCGACTGCTGCTGATGATACAGAAATAGAGCTGTTGAGAGATTTTTTCTTCTCCATAGTTTTCCCAGTGATACTTTAGCAGTTCCACAATGACACACAGAGAATTCATCTTCAGCAGGAGCAGCAGGGTGGTAGAAGGGAAATGATCCTTCCACCTTTTGACAAAAAGCACCTCAGCTCTGATAGGGACAGCATGTGACCATTTACATCAGTTGGGGCTACTATACTGTTAGAACATACAATATGGTACTTCCTTGAAAGTGGAATAAACTTGCCAAAGTCCAAGCCAGTAAGTCATTATGCTACTTACTGAAGCCAAGGCAGGAGAAAAATAATAATAATAATAGTGAGGCATTTGACAACTAGTTGTTAGTGTCAGCAAGTAAGGTACCACCCTGCTGTTTCTACACGCTATTTCTAGTATTGAAGGATCTCATTGGCTCCGCTAGATACTACACCACGTAGGAAGCGACACAGAGCTGACTTAAAAGTTACGCACCCCGCCCCCAATCTGCTAGAAGTATCTAAACTGTCCTCCAAATACATACATGTTGCTTATTCTTCTTTTAATGAAGTTGTCTTTGTTTCATACAGTGGCATGGTGCTTGTTAGTGAGGAGCACATTTTATTATATCCAAAAGTCTACATAGCTGCTCAACCAAATTATGTTTAAGTGCACTATTAGAAAGACAGATTCCTCATTATTTGAGCACAGTCCTTTCTACTGTTAAAAACATTTGACAGAAGGGCTTCTAATCATCCAGAGGCTGAAATGTTGATGTAAGAAAAAAATGCTGATCTAATTCTCAGAAATATACCCAAGCTTTTGAAAAGATGTTGTTTCAATGCACAGAGAAGGAAGAGAACACTTCGTAATAAACTATACTTTCCAAGAACTGCTAAGAGAAATATTTGCAGCAGGAAACTGTTGGATGAAGCTAAGTAATAAATATAAAATGAAGCTAGAACTGCAGGAGAGGAAATAAAACACCTGCAAATACAGTAGAGGGGAAGCATGTACCTGAAGAAGAGAACATTCATTATAGATTCTTTAAAGATTTTATTCTTTCTGCGGAAAAACAGCACTGCAGAAGGTCATACAAGCCAGGAAACGTTCTCCCTGTCCAAACAAGTTTAAATTTTTATAAATCTAACTTTTATATGCTCTCCAAAAGAGACCACTGTAATCACTTAGTTTCCTCTCCTGTCTAAAACGAGTCAATTTCACAGCTCATTTGTGCATCATAACTACAACTTGCTGTTGACAAAAGCCCCCCCTCTACAGAGAAATCCACACTTGATTGAATGACTCCAAGTGATGGAGGACCAACCACGTTCCCTAGGCAAGCTGCAACTGTTATTACTCTCACTGATAAACAAGTGTGTGTTACCGCTAGTCCGTTTGTCTGGATTTGACTTCCAGAATTCCAGTTCACCACGTGGCATTATTGAACAAGCCTCTGTTATCAGAAGTTGTCCCCATATATGGGGAGGGTATATGTAGGGAGTGATTGAATTACTTTCAATATTCACAATGGGTGAACTTCATAGCTCGAACTTCCCAAGTGTCTACTCATTCTGGCAGATCATTTTGAAGTATGTATTTTAAAATAGAACAACATATTTCACCAACAGTATCATAATAAATACTTGCACAAAAATAACACCACCTTGTCATTTCCACATGCTATTTCCAGCGTTCAAGGATCTCACCTGCTCAGTTAGGTATTGCAACATGCTAAGTTTATGTTCAGTTAAGAGCCCAGGACCATTTTCACTAATTTCCAAACAGTCCCCTATTTAGAAAGAAAGGTTTTTTCCTTAGGTGTATGGCCTAAGAAATCATCTTAGGCTTTGAACAACGTTCAAACGTGCTGAGTTATTTAATGCATATGGTATCATACGAAGAAAAAACAAAGAAAATTAGACGCCTCTTTTGCAGAACAGGCTCCAATAGCCAAAGCACAAAAAAAATCTGAAATCTCAAAAGGAGGATCTGAAGTCCCTAACCACCAGACAGAAGCAACCTACACCACGCTAGGCACCATATGGCAGCAGCCCAAGAGCCTGGCACAAGTGCTTCCAATCACTTTGATTGGGAGCCCAGAAATCTCTCTGAAAAGCTTCTGTTATTCCAAAATTCTATGCAGTGATGAGTATTTTCAAGTTAAACTCCAGCTACCAGAGAAGTCAGTAGAAAGGTACTACGACAGAGCATGAGTTTCCAGTGACTATTTCCAGATTGACTTGTGAGTTTTCTAGGTAGATGTACCAGGAGAGCATAGTCTGGAAGCCAAGACTGCTAGCCCTGCTCTCCCATACATGGCTTTCCAGATGAAAGCCCTATATAGCATCTCCTTATTTCCTCCTCTTTCACCAAACACGTGCTCTCTGGGACATGACTTTGGACATCTTTCCTACACTGATGCATCGCTCTCGTGCCTTGTTGACTGCCCTTTCCCCACAAGAAGCTGGTACTACCTCTAACTTCCAAGCGAGTAGGACATGTGGCCTTCAATTCCCTTAGACTGAGGAAGGTCTTCCTTCCTTCTTTCCTTCTTCCTTTTTTAATGAGACAACAATTAAAATTGCATTTTGTGAAATGCCTAGCTTCAGGGTTGTTTTGCACGCTGAGCACATTCATCGCTGCAGCACTTTTAGTTGACTCTCTCTTTCTCTTTTTTCAATAATCCTAACAGGTTAAGGCAAGAACTGACAGAAATACAACTTCAGATGCCTGGGGAACAATTCAGAAAAGGATCAGATGTATGGTAAGCATCTGGATCAGAATTCTACACATTAGTACTTCAAACATGCCTTTGTCATACATTAGGATTTCTGAAACTACATTACGAAGGGGCAAAATGCAAGGCGAGCAACAATATAATTGTTTCATCTAAGCCAATTACACTGAAGACTTAAATGCATGTTTTTAAGGACACATTCATACTTTTAGAAGTAAATATAAAATTACTCTTGGTAAAATCTGGTCATGCTAGATTCACCTAACAGTTTTCTTCACTAAAAAAAACCCCAGATTTGTCTACCCAGAGATTTGCAAGATTTTTTGTTAAAACTGGAACAGTGAGGTGTAACACAAGAATGTAAACCCATGATAGTCAGAAAAACAAGCTGTGCTTAATTAGGAACTGTCACATAGGTAGAAGCTTACCAAAAGAATTTCCTAATGAGTTCTTGAGTTTCTCCTATGAAGTATTTTCATTAATTACTATGACCTAAGAGGAGGACTACTTAAATCTACTATGATGCAAACTTAGCTGTCATCCTAAGTGTTCTAAGGAATACTTTGGAGGAACTGGAAATCTTTGCTGTTACAAGGAAATGGGATGAAAGGTAGTAGTAAAAAAAAAACCACACCACTGTTCCTTAGGAATAAAGAATAGTAAATTCTTTTGAAAAAACGAGACTTTATCAATTGCAAACACAAAAGGGGAATGAGGTTTCAATAAACTGATGGTAAATATTTCTTTCTTTCCAATTATTCCAAAATAATGAAAATTCACTTTGAAATATTCTCAAGAATACCTATACAGCAAAAAAAAAGTAAATACTGAAACTGGGAATTGAATAATCTCCGAGCTCTGCATAACATCCTTTAAAATGTAATGCATATTTTTAAAAGTAACAAAACTACAAAAGGGATATTCTTTAAGAAATATTATAAAATCATAACTTTACCAATTATTCATTCAGCCCTTGAATCATTTAATTTCCTGCTGAAGATAACAGTTATTTTGGTCTGTTTGACAGCATTACCTAAGTACAAAGAGCATACCCTGATGAACCCGATTTCAGTGGTGTTTCAGCTGCATTACTAATAATCATATTTTTAATATTCTTTTATTTTTAACTACCTGATCACATAGGTACTGCAATACTCTTGATGCAGAAGATAAAATTGTATAGACATACTTGGAAAGTAATGCAATCATTTACAAGTAAGCTAAATGCTAAACATGGTTTGTTTTTTAATAAACACAGCACTGACAGCAACAATCTCTTCACGAGTTCTCGAGATTTTAATCACTCAAGTAATACTAACTGACAAGAACAAGACTTAAACCTTTCAAATACAGGCCATGACACTGCATCGGCTTTTGGATGACAAAGAGATCCATTCACGTGGACTTGCAGAATTACCATCTTGCTGCGTTGTTATATCTATCAATGAAAACACCCAAATAATATTTACTAGGCCTATCTAATAGGATCTAAACTTGAAAACACTAGTCAGACACTTAAGAAACAATTTTAGGCAGCAGTTATAAACCCTACAGTACGCCTAGGAAAATGATGACTGTATTTATTTCTTGCTTTTGTTTTAAAAGTGTGCTTAGCACATTTAAAAAAAAAAAATGAAAACATCACCCCTACACAAATGAAAAAACCCACTTCTTCCCAGGGGAACTATAACCCGTTTATATTTCTGTATAATCTTTGTCATACTAAGAAAAAGGCAGCACTGTAAATAAAGAGCATTAAATGGAACGTATAGCTATCAATCAGGCACAGCTAATGATCACACACTCAGTTTTGCTGAGAAACACAAACTTCAGCAAATGAATAAATTTTGTGGAAACTATACCTGCCTCTTCCATTATCCTTCCTCTACAAATCCTGACAAACATTGCTATTTATACTAAAATAAGAATTGGGGTTAGCCACTGTAAAATCAAAATCACATTAAAAGTGCTACAGAACAGAGCTGGTATTTGTCTACTGCTCTTTCATTTCAGTGATTCAATGTCATAATCGTTGCAAGCCTTTTGTTTTAAAAATTATAAATAAAACACATGCAAAACTATTTTGCGACTGATCTATGTAACTGCAAACGTACTCAGATGATAAACAATACACTGTATTTCTGAAGGGCCTATTTCTTTTTTGTATTGCTCAACATAGCCTTGTCACAGGAACGTAGCAGAAGTACTGTTCTTTTCTTAATGTGTTATGGATGAGAATGATAACTCCATGACACTGCCTCAGCTTTTGGGAAAAAAACCCACTTTTTTCTTTAATCTGTTAAAGGTCATTTGAAAGGTCTCTGGTTTCCTTCGTGTTAAAAATGGCAACACTGAACTGAAATTATGCAAATGGTCAACAGAATGTAACTAAAGAGTAAGAAGACAGTAGAGAGAAACTGCTATGGCATTTGTCTTATTTACCTCCTCGGTTTCTTCTCTTTTGTTTTCTTAATCCGTTTTAATAACTGTCCTTTTTACCCTCATTTCCTATGGATCATGTCCTGGCTATGAATACAAA
>VZSC01005071.1:265828-283398 GCA_013398225.1 Steatornis caripensis
ATACAAATCTTAAACTTTCAGGTATTTGTTTAAAATAATAATATTTAATTACCTTTTTCCCCCCCTCACATAGTAAAAATTTTTAAACTCACAGATTTTAGGAATTTAGTTCATTTTAGGAACTGTAAGTCTCGTTCCTCCAGTCTTGCTACAAGATTGTAGTATCACAATACAACTTGCACTTTGCTAACCTTAGATCAAGCAAAGAATGAACATTATGATCCCTTTAGCATACTGGCGTGCTATCTAGCAGCACATGCAAAAAATGTTATTGAAATCACTGAGCTGTTTATGAAATAATTAGAAGCTAAATAGTGTTTGCAGAAAGCACTGAGGAAATACTTCACATAACTGATAAAGTCAATAAAATGAAATTGTTCATGGAAAATTTCTGACCAGAAAAGAAAGAAAAAACAAGTCAAAGAAATTACTAGCAAAGAACTATTTACCAGTTCAAATAATCGCAATAGGAAAAGAACTGCAATTATATCAGTTGCTGCTTCCGGAGATCAAGTACACATATGACTTGGAATGTTTTAGTTAATAGATTGCATCTACTATAGTGTGTTAGAATAAAAAAAAGATAATTGTTAATCTCCATTTCTACAAATATTTAAGTGTTCAACCTTAATAAAAGGGCCTAATTAAATTATACTGATAAATGCAAATCTCTTCAAAATAGCTGTAAGCAAATACATGTGAATATACGGTTTCCAATGAGACTTGACAAGTGGGAACCAGGTGGCAACATGAAAGGCTTCAGTAAGCCATGCTCTATAAAAGCTGAGAGAGTTTTATGCTTCAGGTTTAGTAACCTTAAAAAATTTTTGTAACTGGCAATCACTCGAATAAAGATTACCATAAAGAATTAAGAAATACCTTGAAAGCTACAGGGATACTATGGATTTGGTTTAAAAGTAGTTTTTAGACAGAAGTTTTGTCAGATAACTAAAAACATTCGAACTCTTGGAAAAAAAAAAACTAGAAAAATATTAGAAAAAACCCGCTGCCAGGATATTTTTCACTCTGCCATCATGACAAGCTTTTTCTGCCCTTGCAAAAAAATACACCTATGGAAGCACACACTCTCCCTTACCTCAAAACAGATTGCCTCCCTGTAGCAAAGGTTTATTATCAAAAGCTGATCCTTGCCATATTTCTTTAAAAGGCCTCCCTGGCTCTTTGCAACCACGTTTCCCTCTTGGTGTGCGAGCAAACAGACAAGGGCTCAACTACCAACGCAAATTTTTAATGTAGACTTAGACCAGTATAGTGTGGGGGAAAAAGAAAGATACTGTGAAAGAAACTGATGATTAATAATATCCAGAAACCCAAGCAAAACAGGAGACACGTTCTTGCACAACTCAGGCTGAACGAGCATTTCCTCACCTGGAAATTACCACTCATGGGGCATTTAGTCTTGTACCTTTAACAAAACAAATACAGCCAGGAAAGAAAGCTGCACACATGGTGAGTCGGGGGTCTCCAGGAGTGCCTCTACTTACCCAGGGTACTGTGAGAGGACTTTAATTGTGCTCACAAAAGGTTCAGGGTGTTTTGACTTCAGGCATCTCACTTCAGAGCCAGAAGCACAGCCTGTCTAACTGACAGGGAATACAGCCAAGACTTACAGGCTAATTAGTCAGAGAAGTCTGGTTTTAACCCCCTGAGGTTACCGCAAATGCATACTAGGGCCACCACCAGGAACAAACCACTGCATTTAGCAGTCTTCATCTTCCAATTTTCTTTTCAGATTTTTTTTTGATGGATTTGGGAGAGCATTAATTGGGATTTCAAGTCCAGAGCTTGCTTTGGTTTCACATGCATGATGTCTTTGAAAATACTTGATTTTTTGCCAAAACTTTACCCATGCTGGCATTTCCATACTTATACTGCAGAGGAAAATAATCTCCTAAGGTTCCAGCCAGCAGAATGTGTTCTTGCCTGAATCCCAGTAGATCTGAGCCCTAGACAGATGTTTGTTCCCTCTCACTGGACAAAGACCAAGAGGAAGAACAAAACAAAGAGGGAGACAGTCCCACTGCATCATTGCAAGGAATTCACAGCAATGTCCTCACTGTCAAAACAGCCTCCAAGACAAACGCCTGTGTCTCTAGCTCACAGTTTGGCTTGGGGTCCGTGAGGATCCAGCTGTGTTCAGAAAAGCAAGGCTTTCTTATGCCTTGTTAAATTCCTGCAGCACTTCTCTTCATCTTGCTCTGGCAAAGGCATCCCCTTAATGCAGCACAAGACCTGTGCTCCTGTGATCCTGCAGGCTCTTTTATTAGGTAAGTGGCCTGATTGCCCACAGCTGTCTATGCATATAAGTTTCCATTAGATAACTTTCACCCTATTTTAGAACTGAGCATCTTCTGCTTGACCATTTCCCACCCCTCAGGTTTTGCTGCTCACATTTTGCCTTTCTAAATACTTCAAGGCCTCAAACCTTGAGCAAACTTGCAAAAACTAATTAGAAAGAAAAAGTGACCTCTCTCAATCCTTCCACAAGCTGACTTCATTTTTTTTATGTCTTATTGTCTTATTTTTTATCTCCTCCCTTCAGTCAGAAAACAGTATGTCTGTTCAAGTTTTGATCCATTAGTTGGAAAATTAAGCAATTAAGAGTAGACAACATCTGTGGACAATGATTTATCAAACAGTTTCAGGAACGAAAGTGTAAACTGAAGCCAGCTTCAAGAGCTAGGGTCTTAATATATCTTCAGGAAAAAAAGAATACAATAAAAAAAGAGAGAGAGAATTAGAAATTGGAAGACATTTATAGGTGTGATGAAGAACAAAGAAGAAAACACGATAGCACCCTAGAAAGGGGTTCATTTCAGAAGACTGATTTTATTTTAATCGCTGTAGAACAATGTACTAATTTAAGAAATACACTATTACATCAACAGTCTAAGAAATTGACTTTGTATATGTTACTGAATTTGAGCTATGTGATACAAATCCTGTAGTATTTGACATTTAAAAGTGGTTTTGAGGAAAAAATACATTACAGGTGAACAATGATACCTCTTACAATCAAAGGTAATTGTGAAGGTTATTTTGGGTCATCTTGATTAAACAACTAGTTCACAGACTGTTGACAAATTTATTTAAGAATAAATTTTATTTTCTCTCCTGCAAAATTAAGGTAACATTAGAAGGAATTATCACTCCTCACTGATCTTATCAAGGACTATATCAGTAATGGATTTTTTTTTTTATATCAGTAAGTCTCTCACCCAAAATAAGACAAATCTTGTACAGAATCACAGAATGGTAGGGGTTGGAAGGGACCTCTGAAGATCGTCTAGTCCAACCCCCCTGCTAAAGGAAGTTCGCCTAGATCTACGCTGATCTGCTTTTAAGAAACACTGAAGCAACTAAAAATACCAACAGTAAATACTTATGGTACTAAATAACCTGTGGTTTTGATGGTAAATATAAAAAGTTTTATCAAGTGACAGCTGAAAGATAATTATAATAATGGTCTACCAGATACAGTTTTCGAAGCACATCCCCTATTGATGGAATATGCATAGGCTCACTGAGGGCACCTGAGAGGCACTTTCTCCTAAGTACACAGCAGAACAATAAACAAGACACACTCTGAATGTGTCACAAGTCCTGCAACGCATCTGATTTCTGTCCCTTTTCAAAGGGATTACATATTATGGCAGCTCTTCTAGGAATGCTCATGGCATTTGCCGCACATTACAGCTATGGTGATTATCCATTATCAACACAGAAATTGCTGCTGAAGAATACCATCATCACTCTCCAGCTTGGGTAAATTCTGTTGCAATACAGGTCACTGCAGTGCACCTGACAGCTGAGCTCTGGTCAAAAAGTGAGTCAGCAAGAGAAAGGGAACACAAAACCTCAGTGCCTTCTCTTGGGCAACTTGAGTCACTTCTCAGTTTGGCATTCATGTCACAGGCAGAGCAGTGTATCATGCTGTGCTATTACAGACCCGTTTTGTGGATTATGCCTACTGCCAGCTCATGTGACAAAAAGTATGCAGCACGAAAAGACAGTAAACATTATGGCAGAGAGGGAACGAGTGAAAATTCTTGCACTTCTACCAGCACTACCCCATTTCAATGCTCCTGTAATGTTCCCCTTACCACAGAAAGTCAGGAACTTATGCACTCCTGCATAATAACAATGCTACTACAAAGGAAAACAAGAGGATTACAGCCTTGTCTTCATTAAAAGAAAAAAATAAAGTACTGAATTATTTGGACGTTTAATTCAATCTACAAAAGTTCTTGGCTTCTGGGGGAGTTGCAGATTTTGATTATTGCCAGTTTAAAGTGTTCTGTATGGTAGACATATACTTTTTACATCACTTTTGTTAAATTACTTATGCGTTTGAGAGCTTCAAACCCAGTCCAATTTGGACAGTAATTCCTCTGCATTCCTATTTTACCAGAATGTCTTTTTTCCATTCCAGTCAAGTGCTTGATTCAAATTAAACTTTCTAACTCCTCACTTTGGATTCTGAGAGTAATTAGATGTACCAGAGATGCAAGCCACAAGTACAATCATTACCAGCTCCATATAATATGCATATTGTTGTGCATCCTGTCCCAGTGTGTTCTTCTAAATTAAGACAAAGCTTACCACAAGCTTGTCACAAGACGTTATCACAAAACCTTCATTTTTAGCACCACCATAAAGACCTTAATATTTTTTACACACTTGAGTGGAAAGAGATCCAAGTGCAACACCACTCAGACAAGAACAAGAGCAGAATTTGGCTTCTAAATTGAGATGGAAACCTTTTCTTCCCATTTGAATACAGCAGGAAGACTCACACTCTCTAGCAGACACATCAGGTATAATTAGATGGGGCAATTTAAAGGGGCAAATGTTTTCGTGAAACAATCAGCAAAAATAAAGGAAAATCACACGATGTTTTGCATTTAGTTTCTCATCTTGCTCACCTAACGCACATGGTTTAAAAAGACTGGTAGCATGGTTCATTGCATTCCTTTAGCATTGCTGCTGATCTTTTCTTAGTATATTGCAAACAAAGCAACTTGCATACATCACCTCACTGCAAACACTGCACGTGCAAATCCTGCAGAACTGTAAGAGAAATATAAAGATTGCTATGAACAAAACACGAATGGAGACACATGTATGAAAGCACCTCAAGAAACAGCCAAAGTAGGGTTAAAACAAATATCTGTATTGATAACGAAGAACATCTCTCCCAGCAGTACAGCTGAGGAATGTGTTTATGTTAGGACCAGAATGTCTGCACTCCGGCCACAGCACATCACTGATGACTTGCCAGTGGAAGACACGGCATCCTATCAACAGAAGGGTGGCAGCAAGCCTAGCAGAGCACATCCTGTACAGCACTCCTTATCCAACAAGCAAAAAAGACAAATATTTCAAATAAGAAACCTAGGATTTATGGAGATGGAGAAAAGCAAAATGGTGAAGCAAAGCACCACCCCCCATCAACTATTGACTCAAAAGCATTATACAAGGCCGTTGTTGCCAGTCCAGAAGAACCCCAGAGACATGACAAGGACTCTACCGCCAGCATCCCTTCCGCTCTGTGTCACACACAAATCGTCCCAGGTAGACCACTCAGGCACATGTGTTCAAATGCCTGTGAGTGTTAGGAAATAATATTAATGCAACAATGAATGAGAATGAGCAAGATAAACCTGTTTACAAATTCCGTAAAATAAAATCACTTTCCCTTAAGTTCACACATTTAGTTTTGTCATGATAACTTTCTGAAAGAACCATTAGGATGTATTTTATATGTGGAAGAGCAAGCAACTAGAATTTTCTCACTACCTTTGAGGCTTGCAAGAAACTGGCAAACATTTACTTTTACTGTAAAAATTAAGTTTTCTGAGTCTACTGTGTATTATATATTTGCCTTAATTGGGCTGATTTTAGCCGCCTTAAATTTTGCCTAATTTTTTAACTTGGAGTTTTATTTGTTGCAGAGTTTCTCATAAAAATCCGCAAATGAATTACAAGCTGTGGTTAATGAGCTATGCATAAACCTTCTATTTTCCTTTATCATTCTTACCATCTGCTTTGCTTGTTTTATTATCAGCCTGTAAGCTAATAATCTATCTACTTTATTTCCCATCTCACTTGGAAAAAAGTGATGAAGAAATTCAGCAGAGTTTTCAAACTCCCTGTTTTCTCTGAGTTTTCCCCGAGTGGTGCCTTATGGTCAAATCTGTGCTGTGCTCCCATTTTCCCCACTGCAAAATTTTGATTTTCAATTCTGTAAAAAGCCCATTGGATTTCCAACACCAACCCCCAAGAAAATAGCAGTACAGCAATTGTAAGACTCAAATCAATCTATTTTAGCCTAGTTTCCCATTGTTATTAAGTAAAAATACTTCTTTTTTCTCCCCACTGTTCCTACTGTAATCTTTATTAAATTAATTAAACTTTAAATGTCATTCTCTTCTAAACTAGGTCAGTCCTGCATTTTCATTTGCTGTTGAATTTTTACCAAGTGAATTTGTTTCACTTCCCTATTACCCCTTTGCACATACACGGACATCGGACTCAAGTGAGTATGCTATACTGTGTGTAATGCACCACTATAACAGAGCTAAACTACATGGAAAGAAAATGTTTGCAAACAGATTTTCGGTGCCTATCCATTCTGTGCCATATCCATAAGGTTAATTGTTGCCTTAAAGTGGACTTTTGGAAGCTGAGCTAATGTTTTTAATAATCATCTCAGGAAAAAATAATATAATAACATAAAATACAAGGACACTGTTTAAAATTATGAAAAGTGACCCTCGGCACCATTATTTCCTAAGGGGTGCAAGCTAATTTTGTCTGTCTTCAGCTTAAAACAGTAAAGACCAATAGGATAAGAATGAGAAACAGGACCAAGCTCTGTAAAAATTCATTAAAAAAATCCCTTACATTCAGTGCTATATGGAATACAATCATTACTAAACAGGCTAAGGAATAGCATAATCATGGTCCCTCCTTTGTAATTAAGCCACTATTTTCAGAACTGAGACATAGACAGATTTGTTCCTCCCTGTGACAGAATAACTGACTTGAGAAGTTGTATAACCCAGCACTAAGAACTAGCTGTATTTAAGGAGTGTGAATTTGTGCAAAACTATCACAAAATGAGAAACAAACAGGTAAGCACTAAGCTGAAAAACTTATTTTGGATCATCTGTAGATTTCCTAGCAGATCTACTATTCTAGTGCATGAGCTCTATAGAGACTTTAATCCATTTTGCAGCTGAAAAGGGGCATGTGAGTGAAATCATTGCATTTTCAAATGCAAGTTCATGGGAACATAGCCTGGTGCTAAAAACTGATACTGAACTGGGCAAAAAAAGAAAAACAAAGCTTGGTTAGACATTCTGATGTCCTCATGTCTGCCTCAGGCATCCTCGTACAAAAGGCACCTGGTAGGTTCCATGTTATGAGCCCATGTATTTATTAGCCTTAACAGGCTTTGTTTTCTTACTTTCCTGTGCTCTGACATACGTTATAGTACTTCAACAAGTAAACAGTACATGAACAACGCTGGCTGTTTCTCACGTTTTCTGATTTAGTATTTGTTTTATAAGCCAAAAACAAGCTTATCTGAACTACTGGTGTATATTTTTAAATTCACTCTCAGTACATTCCTGTGATTAAAAAGAAGTTTATCTTCCCAAGTATAGAAACTTGGAAAAACATAGAGTGCGTGTACTTGATTCAAGCCACTCTGAAGTCCACAGAAAGACCATGGACAATGTTCATCTCTCCTAACTGCAGTGATTTAAAAGTTGTCTGGTCTAAGGTGGTTGCAGAGGCCTCCACAATCAAACACAGTTCTGTATTTGAGTATGATTCATTGCTCTCCGCATGCACCAATCCCTCCCCATTGATTATAAAGAGGACCCAGATGGGTAGTTTAGGTCAGGTATCCAACTTCTAAGACTGCTGCCCAGTTAAGTGAGATCCGCTAGTATTGACTTAAATGGAATGGATTCTGACAGAAAGTAAAGCCACATAGGAGTCTACGGCAAAGAACTGCCATGATTTCTGAGTCTCCAGTCCTGTACCTTAACCAGTAAAGACTATTGCTCTTTGCCATAGATGAGCTTTCACTTAATGGAGTCCTAAAACAGCATGCCAGTCAACAGAGAAACAAATACAAAATAAGTCAATTCATTTTAAAAAACGACAATTAATATATTGATTAACTGTATTTCTTCTTCTAGAATCATTAACATCTACTGCTTTTTCCACCTAATTAATCTACATTTATATCGTGTGAAGTGAACTGTAAGCAGTTTGTAAACAACTTACCAGAGCATCAGGTTTGTCCTAGCAACTGTGACACCTGGATAGGTCACACACCCAAATTTACACAGCAAATGTTCTTTTCTGCAATTGTTTTGTTTCTCAGTGCTAAAATACTAATAGATTCTTATCATGCCAAATTAGTTGCAACTTAGTAGTAAGCAGTACCACTCCTGACTAACTAGCCCTGACTGGTCTCATAACTAGCCTGGGGCCAGAAGACCACAAAGCCCTTTTCCAGACTGTTCTTCCATACTAACGAGAATGCAGGCTGGTGTAGTTCATATGTTACAGTACTTTGGTTCATGCAAAGGCAGGAAAACAGGAAGAAGCAATACCTTTCAGTCTACATACTCCACCCCTAAAGAACACTGAAGGAATAATAGCAAAGGGCAACTCTGTAAGAAATCAGCAGTCATTAGACAAACTCTGCAACTCTTCACAATGGTGCACAGAAAGTTTTAACCCAGGACGACCAAATCATAAAAGAGAAGATCATCAATATCAGAGAATGAAAATGCTGCTCATTATTCAGTGGCTGACCAATATGGGTTTCAGATAAGCTCCTATACCTGCTGCTCTTTGGATGGAAGGGGACACAGTTCTTGCTTTATTTACAAAGGGAAGGGCTCAGTTGAGATTATGCTTGGTTTTTAAATAGGCCTGAACCCTTTTACAACAATAACAAAAAAAACCCCAAACACAAAGATCTTGGAAAAAAACAGTGCTTTCCCATGCAATCACACCACCCATTTCTTTGTTGGGTTTCAGCTCAAGAGGGGAGTTTAAGCTCTGATTCAAGCACATAGCACACCCTCATAGCTACCGACTGTTACCGAATCTAGAATTGATACATTTGTCTGTCTTATCTCTCTTCTGTCCCGTTTTCAAGGTCTGTTGTATACTAAAACATCTCAAGGATAAACCTGTCACTTCTGTGATCTCATTTGACACAGGTTTTCCCTTGCTCGTTGTTCCAGGCTGCAGTTCTGTGCAGCTTTTCCCACTAGGCCATTTAACTTGCTTCCATCCAGCTCAGCTTAAAGCACAGCTGCTTAAATATAGAAACTTTAAAAGAAACCTTGGAAGCAGTTCAGAAGCGATCTTTCTGCCATAAAATTTTGCTAGTAATTGAGAGTTTCAAAACTCCTCCCTTGTCTGGATATATGTAGTGCATCTGTACCACCCCTAAGTGCCCCACTTAGCACATTCAGTTCACATGAGGGAGAGGTCTCGGAATGCATGAACCTAACTTATTTTGGAGGTACTTAAACCAAATGTGCTTCCTCTGCTGATGACGACAATTCAGCCCAAGGGCCCACAGCAGTGGTAGCCCAAAGTATACCTCCCCAAAGCACTGTGCGTGTTGGGTCCTCAGTACCAACTGCGTTACTCTACAAACAGATCTACTCCTGCAGCACCATACTACATGCCGGTATGGACACAGTCAGGCAGTCCTAACTGTTTCCTGGCTTGGAAATAATTTTCCTTCCAGAATCATACCCCTTTTAAATGGAAGGAGGCCATTCAAATCCTGCCCTCATTCCCCTTATTTGTCTGGACAGGGAGAGGTGAGATCTCATCTACTCCCCAGTATTAAATTATGCTCTATGAAATATCAGTCTTTATTATTTTCCTCACAAGAAAAATACTCCTGCAGAGTGTTTGCGAAAGAGAAATGAGGCTGCCTTCCTCTCACTAAAATAATTAACAACAATGGAGCTCCGATCTTGTCAGTCAGCCTAGCTCCAACCAGGAAAAAAAAAAAGTACAGACACCCCAATTTCATAGTACCAACCATGGATATTAGTGTCCACATAACGAGGTTCAAAGGAGTGACTGATTCTCAAAGAGAAACGTGACAAGCTGGGTAAGACCTTGGGAAGGTCTGAGATGACAGAACAAAGAAAATTTGTAATGTTAAAATACACTGCTTTTAATATTTACCCTCTTGACACGAAAAAAATCCACACAGTCCAAAGAAATTTTAAATGGAAATGAAGCCATAGCAACCATGCGAAGCTAATCTTTAACCTCTCTGGTCTTGATTCACATAACTATAATTGTGTTAAATGCAATGCCCTTTGATTGAAAAATATCACCATTACTGTAATGGAAAAAGTAATTAGTTTTTTTAATTAATGAGAGACTTGAAAATGCATGAAGAGAAGCATTAATTTCTGTATTTCTTCAGCTATTAAAATGATTGTATAAAAATATCACATAAAAGAAGTCACAACACACTACAGATCTAGTCCTTAGGGCTCTGCTAAAAACAATGCTTTAAGGCACCAAACAGATACTTGCATAAGAAAGATTTAATCATCCAATTGGACAAACTAAATGCTTATCTCTTATTCACCAAGGATAAACAAAAACTGTGGTAAAAAAAAAAAGCAGTTCAGCACAGCTAATGAGAAGAATAGTATTTTATGTCAGCACTAGTGCAGTACATGCCTCCTTGCACCTGGTGATGCTGGTTCAAGCAACGCAAGCTTCAACACAGCCTTGAAGGGCAAAGGACTACACAGCAGGCCCCTATTCAGACCTAGAAATGAATCTCACCTGATTTTAGAAGCCTAGCATGTAGACAATTACCTCTGAATTAATAATCTATGGTTGATGACACTTCTAAAGTCCAATGTATTTTGTTTATTTAGATGGAGATCATGGGATGACACATTAGGCCCCAGAAGTATCTCTTTCTGCCCACTAACTATAAAGAAACTGCAGATTACTAATTCACGCATAAACATTTAGAGACAGGTAATAAGAATTAATAAAATGGTTCTTTAAAGTGATTCAAGTTTTTTTTATTTTAACTAAATTGTTAATGTTCCCCCACCTTCCAAAGCTATATTTCAGCCTAATGCTAGTGCAAGTTTCTGTAATGACGGGAGAAAAATTTCTGCATTTTACGTAAATTTTTGCAAGGAGATAAGTACAACAGTGAGAAAAGATACACACAATTTACTGTATCTTCTTCTTCCAAAAGGAGGCTTATTTATCAAACAGAAGTTACCTTTGTGCTAAAATGCCCCTTCTGAGTGGGGGTTTTTCTATCACAGAAGCTCAATACAATCTATATTATTTCTTGAAAATCACCTCTCCTAGAGGTAAATCCTGAAAGTACTCCGGGTGATTACAAAAACAAAGTAGCTTCAAAATCATGTGGAAGGCTTTATAATATTTTCAGGAAGTATTTCTGGTTAAAACAAAGATTTAAAGAAGCCATGGTCTGCTTGAGGAAAATAATTCTGTACAGTAAGCAAGGTTGCAAATAATTTAGTGGGAAGTATGGCAGCTTAGTTTTACAGAATCTCCTGTATGAGAACAAGTATTCCTCAGTGTAATGTCACTAAGTTCTGTGTCATGATCTTACTTTAAAATATGCTCTTTTTTTGTTCAAAATGAGTTGAGCAATTCAACTGGAATACATACTGGCACAAAAGCTAGTATAGACTTGTTCACTGAGCCAAGCGATAGGCAAACATTTCTGCCGCTGCAAAATGACCTATCCATCTAAAAGACCTATCAGTGTTTTGATCATTTGAAGACAAGGAACGTCAGCAAGCTTTGTGTAAAGGATAATCTACTTTAACACTTCTGCACCATACAACTCTCAAATTCAAGAAGAAACTTGAAAGGCTTAAAAATTAGAAGGCAAAAATACAATATAAATTCCATAGCTATGTTACAATTGTTCACTACTGAAGGTTAACAATGCTGCTCTAATTTTAGAAGTTAAGTCAGGAGCTAAACATTTATCATCAACAAAATACTTGTAGATGCTCTCCAACTGAATTCATTTGCCAGTAGGAACAGAGGGGAAAAAAATGAAAGAAGAGGTCAATGGGGTATTTAAAATAAGAAACAGGAATTCATGCTTCTACTTGCATTCTCTAAATTATTTTATATATTACAATACATTGTGTATCACAGCTCTGGGTCTCCAATTCTAAGATTACCCCGATGACTTAACACTTTAAAATCGATCTTGGCAAGTCTGTCAAAAAGGGAGAAAAAACCCAACAAATTGAATGTCATTGATTAAACCTGAAAACAAGACATTTTGGGTTCCTTCAACACACAAAAGGAACTCAGCTGCCATAGCAAAAAGAAATAAGGCTTAAAAATAAGGCCTTGCTTCAATAGGTGTATGAATCAGGAATATTAAGCAGATATACTATGACACAGATCTTAGACTTAATGCGTTTGCGTATGCATCAGTGACAGCAATATCGTATACTCTTCTGTTTCAAACAAAGCCAGTTTCACTGTCCTTAATCTCCAATTATACTGCTGTCCTCTCATCCTATAAAGGAAAAAGAAGGAAAAAATGGACTAGATAATTAGAGATTTCAAGAACTTTTTCAATTAATCTTGAAAGTTAAAACTTCGAAAACAGGACACCTAGTGCTTGCAGTGCTCCAGAGCACATGAACAGCCCTCCCACACTCAAGAACAAAAGAACAAGGAACAGCAACTAAATCTGCAGAAACAGTGCTGAAGTGTCCTAATATCCTAAAGTGACCCTCTCTCAAGGGAATTTCCCCCTTACTAAAGGCAGTCATTATTTCAGACCTGGAAACTCAATGTCAAATATATGGAATTGTAGATGCACTATTACTATCTATCTAAACCAGTGGTGTAGTCACAAAACCAGACAAATACAAAAAGCCTGCAGTAAGTACTGCAATTAAGCTGTTGCATGTAATGATTATTCTGTGTTTGTCCATGGAGAGACCAAGTGCTCATTGAATAAGAATTCCTCACCTAGTCTTTTGTAAATCACTGTCTCTAATAGAATGGATGCATCCTTTATATGGGATGGATGGATATGTCCCACATACAGGCCTTAGGCCTGCCTCGCCTCACACTTTCATAACTGGAGCTGTGTGGTTTTCAAGAAGAAATACCCGAAGGACAATCTAAGAGCAGCATTTTTTCAGACTATATGAGCAGCATTGGAGCATTTATTTGGAATATACACAGCCCACAACCCTGAGAAACAATTGGCCTCAAAACCACCAAGCAATCACCACAGCCATTAACCTTCACTTCAAAGACAACAACAAAAAATCCCAAAACCACTCCACCCCCACAAGTTTTTCCCACGGCAGAGGCAGCAGCGAGTGCATAATCACATCATTAGAACAGCTAAGTTTCCTAATTCTTTGAAGATTGCTTGCAATTTCCTCCTAGTTCCTTTCAAAAGTCTTCACACCTTATATCTGCAGGGCTGACAGGCTTGCTTAGGCTCCCAGATTATCACCTACAGAGACCACTGAGCTTCATTTAGACTATAAAATCCCTTGCAAGTTTGCAGCTGGCAGAAGTCTTCTCCTTAGCTTGCCTTTCTGCTTAAAGTAAATATGCTCCCTCGCAAAGATGAGCACATCTATGTTACAAGAGGCTGAGTGACTACAAAACACCAAATGGGGAAGTCATGCTTCCCGAATCCTTGGTCTCCCCATAGCCAAACACAGAGTAATTAAAGGCAACTGGAACCCAAGTTAGTTGAGCATGGTCCACCTGATGGCAGAACCCAGCACAACACCGTTTACTTCATTGCTTTGCTTCTTCTATACATGCAGAAAGTTTCTATCCAAACAACTAGGAGCCTTTTCCTGAACCTACAAGTGGTCTAACATCCAATACCTGAACTACTGCAACCACCTCTGCGTGATGGGATGGAAGGGGTGGGAACCAGAGGAGACAGAGACACGATGTGCATGTGAAGAGCTCTGTTACATGCAGCCCCACCGCCAGATACACCAAGCTCATGGAGTAAAAAAGGAACTGCAAAACTGAAGCTTGTTCTAACAAGGCTGGATCATACCAACGTATGTAGTATCCCTAAGACAACGTGTGTACTTTTTTCTAAGCCGCGGACACTAGACAGCACACAGGAGAAAGGTATTCTCTCGAAAACCCTGAAGTACTTTACTCCCTTTTCAAACCGACTGGATTCAAGCTCAAGTCACATCTATCATTAAGGTAAGACAACTACATGCCACCCGTCGGCACTTTGGACAGCAAAGGTTACACCCTGCGTCTACGAAGTTTTCCTGCTTGGAGCCAAGGGAAGCTGGTGCTGCTGAAAGCCTTTGGCAACCTAATATAATCCAAGTGAAATTAAAAACGGAGCTCTGAAGGGGACCAACAAGAGAGGGCAGGATTCCCCCTACTCATTCTCCTGGCCAGCTCCATGAGAACCAATAGGATCAAGCTGGGATTTCTAGTATTACTTATTACATCAAAAGAATCCAACTGGAGAAAAGAGGACAACTTAGAGAACACTCTCACAGATGTACAGCAACAGCCAAACACCGCTGTTTACAGATGATAACCTACAATGTATTCAATTGCATACTTCACACTACTTCCAGTGACTCTATAAATAATGGAATAAATGCATAATACACTTGACAAAATTTTATCTCGCATTCAGTTAGCCCTAGTTCATTGAAACATTAGTTTTGTTTTTCTGTCTGAAACAAGGAAAATGAACTGTGTATTTCAACTTAATTGCAATTGCAGTCTTCATGAGGTTATTTTATATATCTGAAGTATATGCTCCCACATTAAATTTCCATAAAATATTGAAATGTGTGAAGAAATGGAATTGTGCTCTCACTTTTTTAAGCGTTAACTTATATATTACTTTATAGAGTGCTGTAGTCCCTAAGCCACCTCCCCACTGCTACAGTTAATGAGAATACTTAGTTTCAATATTACTTTACAGCACGTTCAATCTGACACGTCTTCAAATTACAAAGTACAAAATGTGATTATTCCATAACATGACATTGCCTATTAGAAATGAAAGAAATACAATTTAATTTAAATTGTATTACTAATTTTCATCTACATATAGCTTATTAACTGCTGCTGGCTTCTCAGTTGGGGAGGCAAGATATGAAATGTTTTGATTTATGCAATAATTAGAGTAAGACCCAGCGTTCTTTCCATATTTAAAGTGCATTTCTTCTCTGAAGAGTGACTTTTCAGACAAGTCTTGCTGATTCCATATTTCTCTCCTAAACACTGAGAAACGGTTTGGGTTACAAGTGAAAGTTCTTTTTGTAATTTTGAATCTTGTAACTTCCATCAAAATCCAACTGGATTTGTTACTTCTTATGTTGCTAAAACTCCAGTGCAGATAAAAATTACATGATTTTAGAAAAAAAGTGTCTCTGGTTACAGATATTGCATTCATTTGAAGTCTGCATCTTCAATGACTTAAAAAGAATTGTCACACTCAGTCAGGAAAACAGAATGCATGCATCCTTCACCAAAATGTTTATTTTTCGCAGATGGTTTAGATAGGTTTGCTCACAGAGAAGCAGTATTTAGCTTTGTAATTGAGATTTTTACTCTAGTTCTCCGTGAGAAATAATTTACGAGATTCAAAAATTCATGGTATCGAAGCAGGTCATTTGACAAAGTGTGAACACAATAATAGAATTAAAGGTTACTTGTCCTAGATCAGTAGGGATTAATTAAATAACTGACCTTTCATCTTTGTATTTATGAATGTAAGAAAATTACCCACATTATTAAAGATAAAACTCCTGTTCAGGTTTTTAGTGATGCCTTGCAAAACCTACCCCTGCTCTTCCTCCTCATTAATGCCTTCCATCAAGACACCTGGGATTCACACAGCATGTGCTGCTATACCACATGCACTGCTATGTTCCCAACAGCTCAGTAAAGTCTGTATCTAGAAGCAAATGTTTAGAGTATTCCTGCATATTAATTACAAAAAATGAGTAAGAGTTTGTAATGGGGAAGCAGTTTTCATTATTTCATTTTTTTCAGAAGAATTACATGAATGCAAATGAATAAGGAAGTTCCTTGTCTCATTCTGTCAGGATGGCCCCATAACTACCCTGGTACCTACTGGTTCATGTCAAAGTGTTCTTCTCTCAGATGG
Source organism: Steatornis caripensis (assembly GCA_013398225.1). Taxonomy (NCBI): domain Eukaryota; kingdom Metazoa; phylum Chordata; class Aves; order Caprimulgiformes; family Steatornithidae; genus Steatornis; species Steatornis caripensis. The sequence goes on from VZSC01005071.1 coordinate 282,084, forward strand.
GTCTTACGTCTCGTTCTTACACTTCTTCTCATTAGAGTTTCATTATTTGTGGGAGAGTTTGTAGACATTTTCTGTTCTATCTAGCATAATGTCTTTGACCAGAAATCGTCTCACAAGAATACAACATGACTTTGTGATGAGACTTCCACAAATTTTAGTTCCCACTTTAGCCATTTCTATAAATATGGTACATACTATGATAACTTTGTCACAGGACCTCTTCTGTGTTGATGCATCTCTTTTCTTTGGAAAAATTCGCAATTTGATTGACTTTAGCAAGAGGGTTATCAAGTCAGAGTCCTGTACAGAAACCTTTTCATGGTTGCTCTGTCATCGAGCAGTATCAAACAGGAGTATGGATGTGACCTGTTTAATCTTGCCAGAGAATCCCTTTGATAATTCTGTAATCATCTCCCAAGACACCAAAAGACTTGACTGTCTCTAGAAGATCTTGAAAAAGTATAATTATGTACACCATACGGTATCACATTTGGTACATCACAGATATATGGATTTCAGTTATAAGATCACATCTGGCAGTCACCTTGTACTCTTTCTCCACACAATCCCATGATACGTAATCTCCTCATCTAGGCAGAAAAAATTTATACAACCCACTTTCGGCGGATGAATCTAAAAGTCCTGTGAAACAATTTTACACAAATAATATCACAGTTCATTTTTTGTCCCTCCTTTTATTTACCACATTTTCTTGAACAGCAGTATTTCTTTAATCTTAAATATATTCATAGGATTTGTACTTGATGGACATTTCACTTTCCTTTGTTATTCCTATGCTTCAATTTATTTCTATTTTCTTTTGTTTCTTTGTCACATCTTTTTTCTGTAGTTTCATACATCTACAATCAGCAGTTCCTTCAAGAAGGCATGATATCCAACACACTTTCACAGCAAAAAGAAAGAGGAACTCTATTCTCCGAAAATTACAGCCTTATTTTCTCATGAAATCATTTCCCGTTGCATTTACCTCACACATACAGCCAGTATGAATCATTCCCTCAATAGAGACTCTAAGCTGACAGTTAACATGTTCATCCCATGATGTGTGCTATAGCAAATACAGAATCTGCCAGATAGGAAAAAAGAGTACAGAAAGTCCAAAGAACAGGCCAAATAAGACTGTGGTGCTGTTTTTATAGAATCACAGAATCATAGAATGGTAGGGGTTGGAAGGGACCTCTAGAGATCATCTAGTCCAACCCCCCTGCTAAAGCAGGTTAGCCTACAGCAGGTTGCGCAGGAATGCGTCCAGGCGGGTTTTGAATATCTCCAGAGAAGGAGACTCCACAACCTC
>VZSC01005075.1:0-18441 GCA_013398225.1 Steatornis caripensis
AACAGCAGTTTCATCGTTCGAGTGCGCCGTTGCGCGGCCCTGGTGTTGGTAAGGGTGATTCAAGTCCTGCGTTCGCAGGATGGAAACTTTTTCCCTGATGGCTTCTCTGTTGCAGCTCCCCCGCCCAGCGCACGCCGTCCTTGACCACAGATGCGGTCATTTTTCTGTATCGTTGGCAGCCACACATCACCGCTGTGGCACCGTGGCTCCTTTTCCCGCAGCCCTGCGACGGGGGACGTTTCCCCGTGCGTTCAGGATGGAGGTGGGTTTCGTGTGTTGGCGAGACTTATCTGCGGCTGCGGGAGCGTGTTCTGCCGGGAGCCCGCATCTCCTGAGCATTAATTACATAGCCCCGCGTGCTCCGCTGTTCCCAGCTGTAAAACGGAGATACACTTCTTAACCCACACCGTCGCTTTAGTTCGCCACAGCTCGCAGAGAGCTTCTGGATCCACAGACGGGAGGCACGGGAGAGGCGACAAAGGTGATTAATAAGGAGGTTATTAGCAAATGCCATTGGTCAAATTCTGCACCGGTTCCCGTTAGTGCTTGACATGGAGATCGGTGTCGTGAACGACTCCTGGTGTGGCCGGGAGCTGCCCTCGACGCTTGGATGTAAAGCCAGGGTAGGCAAAAATCAGGTTAAATAGATTTGGGAACGTTTCTGAGGGAATGCGGTGTTTTCCGTGGTTTTACAGAAGCATAAAACCATCTCCCAGGTGAGTTACGAGCGGTCCCGCAGACCGGTGTAGTTGTTTAGCGAGCTGGCTTGTCCAAACTTCTGCGATTTGAGGGGCTGCTGGCACACTGAAAGAAAATCTGGGATGGTCTTGGGCAAGGAGCAAAGCATGTGCTTGCTGTGGGGGAGAAGCACTGCTCTTCTGGAGCATGGTTTCCATTTAAACTTTCGGAGGGCTCCTAGCTCTGGCCTGCCTCTGTTTATCTGCGCTGAGTGCGAATGGGAATTGGAAAAAGGGAAAGAGAGAACGGCTGCTTTTTAAAGAGCTAATTTAAAAGCAGGCGCAGTCTTCTGTAAAGATGATTCTGATTGTCCCAAGCTCTTTTAAAGGGACAAGGTTAAATGCGTTTGTATTGAGAACGTGGGATTAGACGCGCACACAAAATGAACAACATCGTCTTTATTTATTTCATACTTAAATGGCCAAGAGTGTAAGTCAGTCAATTCCTAACGATTTGGGAACGCGAGGGGATTTTCTGTATTGTTTTTTTTTTTTATTTCATAAAGCTCTTTATCTCTGGCTTTGTATATTAGCTATTTCTACATGGCCACCAACCTCCTGACCACTGTCCTTGCGTAACCAAAGGGGGAACACACGGGTCGACCGTAAGTGGCGCAGTCGGTTGGAAGCTACAGGTGAAACACTTGGGCGCCTGTTCCCGTGTGCCTTGGCTTAACAGTGTCAACCTGTGGGAAAGGCTGGTAGTCGTGCTGCTGTTCCATACAAGATCTGAAATGACCGCGGGTTTAAAACAACGCTGTGAAGCAGGGAATCGCAGTATTATTTACAAAGCGCTGATGCTTTCGCAAAAACCACGAACAGACCCGGTTCAAATTGATTGCAGTCTACGTTCAGCGCCGTGTCTGGAGCAGGACTGCCTTTTCTTGTATATTTTTACTGTGTGATTTTAATCTCGGCTGTGTCTGTTCATTGCCATTGTAAAAGGAAGAAATCATAATAATTTGGGCGGAAAAAAAGCCTGGGAAAGCGGGAGTTTCTTTTTTGTCAGCTTTATAGCCAGGGGAACCGGGGCCCGGAGTGGTCCTGGAGGCTCGTGGGTGAAGAAAGCTGGCAAAGCGGCGGAGGAGCCGGGGAGAGAGCCTGGGACTCCCACGCTGCGGCGCCGGCCGGAGACGTTCCCCGTCCACAAGTATCACAGGAGAGCAGCCCGGAGGATCTTCACTTGACAGGGTTTGCCCACACACAGCAGCAGCGGGTCTGGCTCGGGACGCTGAGGGCTGGAAGGAGACAGTTGTGCCTCGCGAGTTAAGATTTGGTAGCTTGGTGCCGGGTGAAGCAGGCCGCAGAGAGGCTGACGCTGTTCGTGTCTTGGAACAAAACTGGCTGGAAGAAACTCAGCTTAAATCTCCCTTTGGGTGAGCAGAGCCGAAAGCTTCAAGGGCTCTCTACGTGGGCCTGCAAAAGGGAGCTCTGGTCTCCGACTGCACACCAGTGTCCAGAAAGAGATTTCCAACCAGTGGAGTCTCTTCCTTTAACAGAAAAAAAAAAAAAAATAAAAAAAAAAAGCATGTGTGCGTATATATATTAATTCTAACTTGTCACAGACCGTCTGCCTTGTCTCAGCTGTCTGGCTTTGCCCTCCCACCCTTACTTTGGTAGTGTCATCTCTCTAGATGGCCTTTCTGGAGCAAACGCAGTCTCTTGCTTGTGAAGATGGGGTGAGAATCTCTGCTGCAGAAAAGCAGTGTGTCGCTGTGTGAGTTCGAGCGAGCTGTGTTGAGTCATGCCAGCTGAGGATCCTGCTGGCTGGATTTATTGCTGAGAAAAGACCAGAAGTGAATAGCCAGCACAAGGGAGGTTCTGTCCTATGTGCCCCATAGGCTTAATTAGCATACAGATTTTTGGCTCACTGCTATTTCTTAAAACCAAAACCACTAACAAGCAAATGATGTAAAGGAGAAGGGCAGAAATGCCGTGTTCATGGCTTATTGCTGTTTATAGAGCACCAAAGTTGAGCAAGGCACTTTAAAGGCGCTTCACAGGCATGATGGCATGAAATGCTGACCCTAATTAAGCCAGATGGAGCTTTGCTGTTGATGTTAGTGGAGCCAGGATTGCCCTTTCCCAAGAAGTTCCTGTTTTAAGGGTAGTTCTTGCCTTGAACGGAGGTTCGGCGGGATGGGTTTGGTTCTGCTGGGCAGGGTCTTGGCGTGGAGGAGCCCCAGAGGGTGAGAACGAGCCCCGAGCACCGCAGAGCTGTGCTGCCTGGGGGCCGGTTTGGTGAAGGCATGCCCCGGCGGACCTACGACCGACCAGACGTGCTGGTTCAACGCCCGTGACTCGTAACAAAAATAGCCTCCTGCAACCAGAACCTGAATTTGCTGTACATTCCTGCTTATTTCTTTGTTCCGGGTTTAACCTCGGCAGTGAATATTCCAGGATTCCTGTTCAGAAGACAGAGGGTTTGTGCTTTCCCCAAATCCTTAGGCCGAGTCACTAAAAACGTGTAACTTCCTTGCTGTGGTGTTATCCAAGATTAAGAGGTCGCAATCCAACGCATCAGCCAAAACAACAGCCTCGGCTTGCGAACGAGACAGTTTCTGAAGGGTTGATTGAATTGTTGGAGGGGTTTGCCTGCTTTCTGTGTCCGAAACCAGTAGGATACTTACAAATTACGTTTTCAGGCTTTCTCCAAAGCTGCAAAGGCCACGTGCTCGTCCTTCCAGCAGAGGACTGTGAGGCTGTTCGTGCTGCACGCCTTGAGACACCTGTCCTAGGCACCCGAGTGGTGAAGCTCCTCCTCTGAATTGGTGTGTGCTCCTCTGGAAGGAGCGTTTGGAGACCAACCCCCCCGAGTTAGGCACTGGGGTCACAGTTTGTGTGAGCACCCCTTGCCTCGGGTTTCGTCCGGTCAGTTGCCTCTGGGAGCCGAAACCGAAGCTGTAGGAAGACCCTTGTATATTATAAGCTTCGTGATAACAGCGCGAGAGGCGGCAGCGCTGCAAGCTCACGCTCTCAAGCCAGCTGTGAAAACCTAGGTGTGGGAGAGAGGGCCCAGCAGAGCTGTTTACTGGAATGTGGAAAAAAAACTGTGGCAAGTGTTCTAGGACTGGGAATGTGATTTTTGCACCAGTCCCTGTGGCTGCATTCTTGCCCTTGTGTGGTTCCGGTTCCTGTGCCTGTGCCAACAAATTTCACTGACGTTTACTGCTTGTGCCGAGTAGGTTTGACATGGGTGAGTATCCACACCTTCCCCCGGAACTGGGAGGCAGTTCTGCTTATCCAGTTCAGAAGCCATTTCACGTGCCTGCATTGCCCCCGATCGCAGATAAGCCGTACAGTAATAGCCGCGGTACAGGTGAGAATAGGCAACAGCCTTAAATAAATTTGAAGGAATCGCGGTTCACCCATAGGTGCTCCATTGCCACGGAAGTTGGTCGCAGTTCTTGCATCAGTTACTCCTCCCAAGCTATTCGGTCTACTCTTCTGCTTCGTGACCACGTGAAGGTTCCTGAGGTTGCAGATCCATTATCACAGGCTGCTGCCTTCTATGCTCGTGTGGCAAGTGCTACGGATCAAGCTAACTCTTCGAGCAGGATCTGGATCCAAGTCCAGAGTGGCCCTAGAGCACTAGGGCACAATAACATCGCTGCCAAAAGGACGGGCAGGTTGGCAGAGGTATTTCTCGTTTTGCAAAGCCGTTTGTCTAAAGACTCTGGTTTATGCCTCTCGCATACTTCACTCAAGCTGTTCTCTTGTGTCTGCAGGTTTATCTGCTGGACTCCCATCTCGTGCTCAGCAAGAGCTGCTGAGTGGGACTGGGAAGGACCTAATGTCTAAGCTTTACAGTGCCCAAATCCCCCCCTGCATTGTTTTAACGTCTATGTAACATTTCTTTCTGCTTTTCCCTTCCAGAATTGAAAGGCCGTTTCATGGAGCGCAGTGACCTGCCCTGGAGGGCTCTCCCCGGCCTGTGGTTTCATGCTCTGCGATCTCGTCCAAGACAACTGCATTTGGGGTTTCCCTTCCAGCCGGTCTCCCGCAGAGCGCTTTGGAGCGGGTACGTTTCTGTAGTGCAGAACTGAGCCTGGGGAGCACTGCAGAGCATCTGTGGGAAGATGTCCCATGCAAAGGCTGCCCTTATGTACTGCTCCTCAGCCCCACACGGGCAGTTCCTGGTGTCTTGTATTTGAATGCTGTACATAAACTGAAGTAGGTCTTAAACAATCACGTTGGCACTAGTGTGTCTTTTTCCACAGCCAAGCAGCGAAGGCACCGTGTCTCATGTTGTGCAGCGTGCCAACGCTTTGCATGTGCTCCTGCCAACATCCTATGTAAATCATGCCTTATCCAGCCCTCCTCTGTCCTCCTGGAGGTTGCAGTCCTGGAATCCCACCTCGTTCTTCAGTTATCCAGGGAGTTCGTTATTTGCTCTCAGGTACAGTTGACGTACGAAGACAGGGCATGCCTCGGAGCCTTTCTGGTCTGAGGACCCCTGCTTCGCTGCAAATGGTACTTGATCGGTCTGTGCTTCCTTAGGGTATCGTGTAGCAGACAGAGCATTTATCTCATTGTGTGTTTTTATGGTAAGCCATTGCCTGAGATTGTGGTGTCTGCTCTCCTTTCCACTATGAATGTGCCTGAGTACGTGCGGTGATGAATCCCGGCAGAGACCCCTCGTGCCTTTAGTACCAGGTTGCCCAGGTCATCCCAGCACATGGTGTTTGAGAGGTGGCAGTCCGACTTGCTGAATGCCACAGAGCATTTTAGCCCGCTAATCATTTGGGTTGGAAGAGCTGATATTCGTACAAGGAATAGCTGTGGAGGAGGTAAAGCTGCAAAGTGGATGGGGCTTTGGTGAACCTCTCTTCTGTCTCCAGGACTTGCGCACTTCAGTAGGAGAACTTGACAAAGTCTTTTGGGGTCTGTAGTTGGACAACTAAGTTAATTTGGTTGCGAACCTTCCATACACTATCTAATCCCTGCTTATTTTGACTTTCTTGAATCAACAAGGTACCTATGTACCATACAGGAGGAGAGGGAACTACACTGATGAATACGGAGTGTCTCCATGGGGCTTAGAACATTTTTCACGGAGCTAGTTTCCAAAATACTGAAACCAAGTGGAAGAAGAAAGATTTTTCATGTGAACAAAAGGAAAAGCATCAGAAAAGTGTTTGGGTATGAGCTGCAGCCAGGACTCCTCGCTACTCCGAGGAGCAGAGAGCGCTGCCTTGGTTTGGTGGCACTGCCTGGGTGCCATGGTGCGTGTACAGGCTCCGTCGCGGCCCAGCCGTTCCAAGCCAAGCAGACGAGGTGAGCACGAGTCAGGGAAACAAGGGCAGCGAGCCTGCGTGCAAGGGCACGAAGCCGGCTCTCGCCAAGGGGTTCAAGGCCGGGGCTCCGCTCCTGCCGCTGTCCTTGTGGCATGGGCACGTCTCCGTTGCTCCCTGCGTCAAGGGGGTCGTCATCGGGGTGAATTGCAGCGTGCGGAAAAGCTTGTAAATTCTGCCTGGTAGCTTGAGGATTGACTGGAGGGCTTTGGGAGAAGACTTTCTCCCTCTCAATGGACTTTCACCTCCCAGCAGGGCATTAACCGAGGGGCTTTAGAGGATTGGGACGGGTCTGAAAGGGGAGGATTTGGTGGCGATTCCTCTGGGCGAGGAACGTGGCGCTCGGCGCTCGCACGCTGCTCATTGTATCGGGAGGATAAAATGGGGTGGCCGGAGGGACTCGGGGCCGGGGTCCGGTTGGCGGCAACGCGGAAGGGGCCCAGCCCCAGCGGGAGCCCCGCCAGCCTGAATAGCCAGCCCGGCTGCCTCGCTGGCCTCCCGAACACACGTCCCTCCTCACTTTGAAGCCCCCGGTGCTGCTGTGAGAGGGGTGCTTGCTCTGGCTCTTGTTTGCTGATGATCCCTAAATTAAGAAATGCAAATCTATTCAGGGCAGATTCCTTTTCCAAAGGCAACTTGCCTCAGTTGCTAATTCCCTGCGTGGCTTCTATACAGACCCCTCACAAACACCTGCAGCTTATTTTTTTCTCTTCCCCCTTTTTCTAGGGAGGGGGTGGCGATGGGGAGTTTACTGAAAATCTTTGTTTTCTTTGCTGTGATGAAACTTGCTTTGCTCTTTTGCCTCCTTTTCTTTCCCCTTTTCACAGAATAAATACAGCTGATCCATCTCCAGCCCCTCTGCACGTGCCAGAAGAATAAATCACCCGCCTCGCCCCCAGCCCCCTCCTTTAATTCTTTCCCTGCTGCTGTGTTTGCTTGTTCTCCCTGCAGCTGTAGTGCTGGTCGCAAGCGTGCGTTGACCTATCGCTGGTTTGTTTGGCACCGGCTCTGCAGAGCCCCCCCCCCCCCCCCCCCCCAAAAAAAAAGACTTTGAAATCAACTGTTAGAGCCCTCACTAGGCTTCTTTTTTTTTCCCCCTGCTTTCCTCCCCGTTCTTATTATCGTAGCACTTGCCTTTTGTTGCCAGTGCAAATACAAACACACGCGCGCGTGCGAGCGCGCAGAGCGGAGGGGAGCAGAGCCCCTGAAATATTGCACTGTCCAAAGTCCACGGGTTAAAACAAACATCAACACTGTGTCAAATAGTTTGCCCGTAAGAGTCTTTTGTTATGAAGATAAGCTTGTTATCTCTTTCATTCAGATTTTAATCTGACAGGTCATTTGCATACTGCCAGCCGACTTCAGGGTGTGCATTAGATCCACTTTGCATTTAAATCCTCTGTCACTCAGGCAAATAAAACAGGGAGGGGAGGTGGGGGGGGAGCAGCAAAGAACCTCTTTCAGATCCCCGCAGTTATTGCTATTACTTTTTGTGTTGATTGTTGGCGCAGTGGATGGTAGACAAGTTGTCCAGGCTCTTGGGGCTCTGCTTGTGCTCAGGGCAGCTGGGACACTCCCCGAACATGAGCTGCGTGGCTTCCCAAAGAGCCCACTGTGACCCCTGGGCCCCTTCCTTACCCAAATCTCGCTTCAAACCCTGCCTGTGCAGACTCTTTCCCCAAACCGACCTCTGTCGCTAGCTAAAACCCAGACCCGCTCAGTGCTTGGTCCTGCCCTCGTCAAGTTAAGCCTGCCCTGGGCTTGCGTGAGAAGGGATCAAGCCCCCGGCAGAAAGGGGGCGAGGAACGATGAGTGACCTGGCCACAACGGGGCTAACGAGTCACGTCTTCAACAACTTCCATGTAAACGTGTCTCTTCCCCTAGTTACTCCACTTGTCCTATGCGCCTCGATACGTCTTTTCTTCCCTGCCTGAAGCTTTATCCTGCACGCTTACTCCTGGAGCTTCATCACACGTGCCGGAGCGATCCCGGGGCAAGGCTGCTCGTACAGGTAACGGAGATGGATTGTGTGGCTGCGCGGGACGGGAGCTGCGGGACCCAAGCCACCACTGGTGCAAACGCAGGTCGATGGGGTTGTGTTGCACTGTGGGCGCACACAGCCGCACCAGTTTGCGGCAGCTGGAAGGTACTGTAGGCACGACAAACAAACAAACAAGCGAAAAAAAACCCCAAGCACTTGGTGAAGGTGTTCTCAAAATGCACGGCCACTGCGGATCTGTGGTTCTTGTTAGCACCCTGCAGCCTTGCACCTGCCCTTTCTGAGCCCGTTCTAGGAGAGCAGGAGGAGGAGGGGGCTTGCCTAGCGATGGTCCAAGCCCACTGGTGGCGTGCTCTGGGGTCCTGGCTCCGTGCAGGGGCGCTGCATGTGTCTGCGAGGACACAAAGTCGTGAATTTGAGCTTCTGGGTCAGATTCCTGTCATGTCTGTGTTTGGACGCATTGCCCGCGATCGCTTTTCTCTTCCTGAGACCAGCACAGATACTGTCGAGGCTCTTACGTTTCCTGGAGCGCCGAGCCNCACAGATACCGTCGAGGCTCTTACGTTTCCTGGAGCGCCGAGCCCAGGCTCCAGCCTGCCCTGGTTTTGGGGGAGCTGCAACCCGGCTGTCCCCGGCAGTCCCCTGCCTGCTCCGGCCAGCACCTCCGTCTGCCCCCGGTGTTTCCTGCCCCTCCTCTGAGATGCTGAAACAATGAACCCGGGACAAGATTCAACCTGGTGCAATTCCTCTCCTGTGCGCAGAGGTGTAACCACCACGGCTCCGCCAAAGACCGCAGGAATTACCCCGGGGTAAGCGAAAGGCGAAGCTGCAGTCTCCTTCCTGAAATACAGCGGGAGAGCCCGTGAGATACGGCCGCAGTCCCCCTACAGAGAGAGGGATGGTGCCCGTGGGGATTGCGTCCCAAGCCACAGCAAGCAGAGCCGTGGGAGAACGTTTCCTTCAGCCCCAACGGGGTTAAAGATTGGATCTGGTGTGGTTAGTGCATCCAGAAGCGGGGCAGTGAATAGTTGCAGGGCGTTTATTCAGCTCTAATGTGACAAGTTCAATTCTTCTGTTCAGAGCCAGTAATTTTCTTAGATATATTAATTATTTGAAATAATTCTCTGAATAACATCTAGAAATAGTTCAGGTAATATATCTTGATAATGAACCCATTGCTACTGAATAGGTGAAACCTCAGCTGTGCTGGTGACTCTGGCTTGGGTGAACATTCACACGGCATTGTTCCTTCTCTTAAATGCTAGTACGTGACTTTCAGAACCAGATTCTGGTCTGAATTGCGTGTTTATGAGGTCTCTATTATTCACCATATCTGTAAATATTCCTGACGGTAGATGCCTTTGTTAGAATATGATTGGTAAAGCAAACATATAAGCGTGTGAATGAAGGCAGACCAAATTCGAGCCATTTATTTGAATGGATAGTTGAGGGGTGGTGGAGTTTCCAAGCTACATAGCCACCTCCAAGCCTTAAATGAAGCTGCTGGGAGAAGAGTCTCTCTTCCCAGCTGACATCAGATTCACTCTTCTCCAATTTTTTGTCAAGATTTCTCAGGACATTAAGATAAAAAAAAAAAGTATTTGGAAAAAAAATTTTGTGGGTTTTTTTTTCCTTGGAACCGTTAGTAGCAAAGCTTAATAAGCAAAATCCTACATAATGCCACAGCAAGCCGCAGCGTTCGCGGTCTTCCCACACCCTGTGATAGACTGCTTTTGCTCCCCAGTGTTTGCAGTGGGGCAGTAGCGTCCCCGAGCACGGGGTGCGGTACGGGCAGCGAGAGGTGTGTGCTCCCACTGCTGGAGCGGTCATCTTTGGAGACGGCNGCAAGCCGCAGCGTTCGCAGTCTTCCCACACCCTGTGATAGACTGCTTTTGCTCCCCAGTGTTTGCAGTGGGGCAGTAGCGTCCCCGAGCACGGGGTGCGGTACGGGCAGCGAGAGGTGTGTGCTCCCACTGCTGGAGCGGTCATCTTTGGAGACGGCTGGGACAAGGCAATTGAGGTGTCCAATACGTGCTGGGGCTCGCGTGCGTTCAGTTATTTATCACCCAGCGGTGCTGCCAGTATTACCAAGACTCAAGCGGCATGGAGCGGCGTCCAGCGCAGACTGGCTGGGAGAGGAGCAGCGTGCCTTGCTGATGCTCTCGTGTGGCAAGGAGCTGCAGCGGAGCTGTCGCCAGCCAGCAGCGGGGAGAGCCGGCCGGGTGCTGCGGGTATGGCCGTGCTGCTGGAGCAGGGCCAGCCACCGCTCTGCTCCCTGCTCCAGCCAGCTGGCCCCGTGTGCTCAAAAGCATGGGAGCGCTGGAGTTTTGGAGGGATTTTCTGTCCAAAGCCCAGACCGTTTGGCCAAGGATGGAGCAGCAGCAAAAGGCGGAGGTGCCTGTGTGTGAGTAGGGAAGAGCTCCTTTTGCAGTCCAGTTGGTCACCCATGCCCTAAAACCGACAGCGCTCGAGACCCCTGGGCTAAGGGCAATGAATGCACAATGAGAGCTCTGCGACGCCCCTTGGTTCCAGGACAGCTCTCTCGCTTTGCTTTGCTGCTCCTTGGCATCAGTCTTTCAGCCAAGCGAGCAAGTCGATGGCTAGCTTTATTGCCAAAAAAAATCGTCCTAGCTGTTTTCCATATAGCTCATGAGAATGCAAACGTGCTGGGTTTCCAGGCTTGCTTACAACCTCTGCCGCTTCCTTTCTGTGCGTGGTACCTAAGCGCCCTTCCTCTGCCCTGAGATCTGACTACATCACGCTTGGCTGGTGGGGTTGCCCTTGCGTTGCTGATGAGAAACGGAGCGTTTTGGGTGGAACCCCGAAGAAGGAACCAGAGGGTCTCAAACACCTGTTCTCCACTATCCTGCCCCAGACTGTCCTGGAGAGTTGAAGACAGACCAGTTTAGAATTAGAAACGGGAGCAAGAAGCAGGTCTGTCTTTGTAACTTGGACACCGCGTCGGAGCTGAAGTCACACGCTGCCCCTGCCGCGTATTGCAATCAGAAGCGGAGCAGTAACTCTGTTTGCGCCTTTTGCTGTGCTTCTCCATGGCAGAGCAGAGCTTCTCTTGACCAAAATGTCCTGCCGCAGCTCTGCCTGTGTTCTTCCTCGGACACGGTGTCACACGTCATAAAACCAGCCCTGGGTGCTTTCCAGCTAGCCGAGCCTGGACAGGGTCCAGGCAGCGTCCCCAGCCCCGGCTCTCAGGGACGCGTTCCTCGCCCGGCTCCCTTTCTGGGGATGTTGGATCAGAGATGAGAGCTCAGTAGCTTATGGGCATTGTCACATCCTCTGTCCTGATGGGCACTCTGGACTCTTTGGGGACCGTGGGGACAATTCAATAAAGGGACGCAGCGTCTGCATAGGAATTTTTTCCACACAGACACATGCACTTCATCCCTAGACAATGCAGGAGCGCTGCAGAGCGAGGCGAAGCTGCCACCTCCTGAGCGTTGCCCTTTTCTCCGACTCTCCCGTCTGGTATATGTCTCCAGATTCGCCTCCAGTCTTTAAGGGAACCCAGGTTCCTCTGGCTGAGCCTTCCCACCCTGGCCTTCCTCTGCCCCGAGAGCACATCCCCTTTAAAAGCAGCCTGACATCTTTCCTTTGTTCCTGGCTTTCCACTAGGATTTTCCATGATGCAATCCCGTATGGGGTTACTGGCAAAGAGCTTTTAAAAGTCAGTAGCTGTGCCTGGAGCAAACCTATTGTTCTGCCAGCGCAGAGCCCTGCAATGCCGCTGACTCCTGCTCCCCTGGCACCGCCGGCAAGAGGAACGTCGTCCTAATCCACACGGAGGGATACGGCCATAAACGCAAGGCACAGCACAGAGCCACGCGTGGTCCGAGGCAGGCACGGCCGTCACGCCGACCGGTAGCACCGGGCTCAGCCGTGCTCGGGGACCAGGCTGCGACTCGCCAGAGGCATCTCGCTTTTCCTGGGGAAGTTCGCGGGCTGCTGCTCCAGCCGAGAAGGGTTATTTTGGAGTGGAAAGTGAGAAGCTGTAGCCTTTATCCTTTTGGAGGAGCAATTTGCAAGGAAAACAATGCAGGATTCTCTGGAATAAGGAGTATTAGCTGCATCATCTTTTAAAAATAATTTAGTCAAGTGAATGTTGGCCGGGGATTAGCACCCTTGCAGACACTTGGGCTGCAGTGAGGGGATGTTTGCTGAGATTTATTGATGTTGAGGATTGTTACAAAAGCATAGGTGACATCTCATGCCAAAGCAGCTCCCTGGCTCGCTAACGAGATAAGTCAAAGGCTCTGCAAAGTTTTCAGCAGTGTAGCCGTTAACCCCGAGATTACAATATCCTTTGTGTTTTTCCAGCATGTTCTGCCAAGATTTCGCCTTAAGCAGAGGAAAGATGAAAAATGTAGGGCCAGAGAGTCTCTCAGAGCTGAAAATTACTGTCTGCTGTGTTGTTCCCTGGGACAGACAAGGGCCTGTGTATGATCAGCACTGAGCAGGGAAACATCTCTGCTGTCCAGCACAGGCATTTTCTTCAGTGTTGGACAAGGGGAAAAAGAAAAAAGAGAATGATCCTGTCTGGGGATGTGCAGTCTTACGTCCCCCACCCTCCTCTGCTTCTGACGCTTGCGTCTATGGAACTGCTGAGCTCAAACTTCAGAAGGGCTTTCTAGGTCGTGACATTAGATACCTCTATTCCATCCAAGCAGGCCTTCTCACAGGGATTATTTTTTGTGGTAGTAATGAGGTTTTCATCTCTGCTCTCAGCTAAAGATCGCACGCTCGAACTGACAGGCTGCAGGTGGATTCCAGTAGTAACCGTCCACAACCGAGGAGTGCAAAGATCCCTCATCTAAAACATCTGTAGGAAATAAACAAATGCAGTTTTAGCAATGCTGAAATGTTTAGTGACTTCATCTTGATGTGTCTGAGCTATTGCGTCGGAAGGACCTCAACTTGTATTTTCTGTCCTTCTCCCACAAAACGTGAAATATTTTTTCCTAAAAATTTCCTTCAGCTTCATTTATATCATTAAAAGAGAGAAAAATAGCCCCTCCCTCAAAAAACAGCCTTGAGTTAAACAAAACCTTCTGTTCTTCTGCTCCAGATTTGTGAAACATACCAACTACGTCGAAATGAAACCCAACGTGTTCTGGATGTTTGAAGCAAAATTCTTGTTGCCTTTTATTCTCCATAGTTCCTCGGTGAAGAATTACTTCCACTTGGGACATTTAGACAATGTTTTGCAGATCAAAAAGAAAAGGAACAACCCAGGGTTATAGCAGTTTCAGTATCAGGTGCTACGGGACGGCTCTGCAAACTTCACGCGGAGAGTTGAAAGCGCCAAGGCGCTGACTCAGGCCCGAGCTAATGAACTTCTTCCACCTTTCAAGGAACAAAACCAAATGGCTGTGATAGCAAGACAATATCCACTACGTTACTGCTAGAAGCATGCTTCAGTCTCGTCTGTATGCTGAATAAACAGCTTTAGCCTTTTTGCAATGATAGAAACGTCTCGTGTCACCCATTCTCCCACGAGAAAGAATCTCCTGGCCGCATCTAAGTTTTTACTTGGGGAGGTGATTTCAGTGTGCATCTCGGCGCTATCTCAAAAACTGGCGATGGCTGGTTCCTCTCCCTGCCAGAGCCGTTCTTCACATCCTTTAGCGCCTGAGACGGGAGCAGCTCACCTGCCCTTCCAGCCCTCCGGAAGACGCAAAGCCCTCAGCGAGACCACGACTGTTTCTGTGGTCCCCGTATTGTGCCGCTTCAGACAGCGGCCAACTTTGCTGGTGCCTAGCTCCAGCTTTGGGTTTTACAGGGTGGCTGTTCTCAAAATACTCGTGCTCTGTGGCCAGGATGAGGCAGAGGGATGCTGTTGGCGGTGCGCTGGGTGATACAAGTTAGTCCTTGCTCGTGGGAGTCCATGAGCAATTAAAGGAACAGAATTGTAATTAACACCAATCAGCATGAGTTCATGGAAAATAGAATGTGATGTCTCTCTTTGGTTTAGTTGATAAAAGTGATAGTAGTGTGCAAGACTTCTGTGAGACACTTGACTGGGTACCACATGACATTTTGATTAAGGATCTAGAGCAGTATAAAATCAAGAGGGTGTGCATTAAATGGATTAAAACCTGGCTCCCTGACAGATCTCCAAATGTAACTGTAAATCATCTGCCAGCTGTGTCTGTAGCAAAATCCCTTCAGTATTCCTGCATTTAATATCTTTATCAATGACATGGAAGAAAACGTAAAATCCCCACTGATGTGGTCTGCTGATGGTGTAACGAGCCAGGAAGCAGTAAATAATGAAGAGGAGAGGTCACTGATAGGGAGGAATACAGGGCGCTCGGGGAGCCAGGCTCAAGCAAGCAGCAGATATGGTGATGCAGGTGAATGCAAGAACAAAGAATGAAAGCTGTGTTTATAGGGCAGCGGACTCCAGGAAGAAGGACGCTTGGGCATCCTTTTTGCACGGGCAAAAGTCCATGTGGTCTCGGTGCTGGCCTGTGACTGAGCGAGAAGATGGCTGGAGGTAGAAAGAGCAGAAGAGGGTCTCTAGTACGTTTGCTTCTGATGGCAGTACTGCTGCGGTGAGTAAAAATACCAATGTGTTGGAAGAGGGTTCAGGCAAGGGCTAGGAAAGCTTTGGAAGGGTGGCAAAGCCCTGAGTGACCCTGGCCACCAAAGCAAAGTCGAGGATAGAGCTGGTCCCAGTTTGCAGGTGTGGGGAGTGAAGTAGATACTGGGATTTTTTTTGTCTGCAGACCACTGTGCCGCAACTGGAAGCTGAGTGTGGAGGCATTCAGAGAAAGGCTTCAGCTTAAGGCTTCAAGGAGTCTGCTTCTTCAAGAATTAACTTGTGTCATCTGGGAGCTTTAGCCCAGGCTCAGTAACTCATGGCATACCTGCTTAGGGAGTATCAGCATCTCAGCCGGGTTAAACCAGCACTGCTACAGCGGCATAGCCAGATTGGTGCCCAACGTCTGCACGTAAGTAAAATCTGAAGTCCTGCTCATATTGAAGTCGGTATCAAAAGTGTCAGTGGTTTGGGGGAGATAGAACTACCCCTAGAGTTCTTAGACACTCGTTATCCTGGTCTTTACACAAAGGTGAAAAAATACCCAAAGTGATTTTTAAACCAATGTAGTACAAGTTCCTGGATGAACATCTCAAAACTAATTTAAAACTGCTGTAAGTGGTGTCGGTTGCATCTCCAAGGCTTTAGATAGATGTTCGCTATGCAAGCAGCTGTGGTAGCAGAAACGTTACCTTCCCAAAGCCTTCCCAGCCAAGTGGTTCTTGTCCATCTCAGCTGGAAAAGATTATACCCATCAGTGGGGTTGTGGGGTGGCGGCCTCTCCAGGGAGGAGGCAACGAGTGTCTTGTGGTCGTACCGTCAGCTAGCACAGCAAGACCTGGAGGACACGGATGCCCACCACAACCTGTATTCACAGCATGAATCAACATTTAGGAGTGATTTAGGCATGGTTGCGCTGGTGTTCCTATGTGTTTAAGTTGTTATACAAGATCTAAAGTAGTTCAAGTTTTGTTAAGAACAGGCTATTGCCAGGGATGGTTTTAGCGCAGCTTGAAGGTAGCTTGGGCTAACATGTTTTATTTTGCAGGATCGAACTAGGAGAACGCATTGACAAGTGGCAGATCCGTCGCCGCCGACTGTTTATATCTCGTGAGCAGAGGAACGCCTCAGGCAGACTCATTGGGATGTTTTTATGCCAATACAATGAGGTCCAAGGGAGTCTACAACTGACGTAACTTACACACCGTAGAGTCAGAAGACATCGAACACTGTATCCAAGAGAGACCTATTTTAACTTACGTTTGCTTGCAAAACTTTTAGGAATAAATTTGTGTTTCGGCTGATCTATCTCGCTGGGCACTGCATCCAAAAGGGGCGGCATTGCTCTTCCCCTTCCCACCCATCCTGTCTCTCGTGTTGGGTGAAGTGGCCATGCAACCAACTGAGGAGCTGGATCTGCTTGGTGCTTGGGCAGACTATGTTCTGGTGAGCTGGTTTCTGCTTAGATCACTGAACCAAGACAGCCTTCAGAGTGGCTACCCAGCAATTACAGTCCAAGACGGTGGGCAGGATTTTTGCGGCAGCCATCAGTTAGAAGGGATGGAGCCTTTCATAACATTGGGCGCTCAGTTGCTTGTCTTACTTGGACTCTTTGAGATGGGCACTGCGTTATCTCAAATCCCTCTGTGTATCAGCAAAGCAGGTTAGTAGCATGCTCTAATGAGCGGAATTGTGCAAGAAAGCAGCGTGCGAGCACAGTGGCCAGGTTACGTAGGAGCAGACTTAGCAGGCTAAGCAAAGAGGGTGGATGAAGCTGAAATAACACAGTGCTGCGCGGGGTGGAAAGTCACTGTAAGAGGCACGACTGCATCTCACCTGTCTGCGTGGTCTGCGGCGACACTGGAAGAGCCACTGTTTGCCTCTTCCGTAGTCTGTCACCCATCGCTCCTGCCTGGAGCATGGGAAGTTTAATTTCCTGTGAATTGTGGCGTTATTTGCGAGGAGTAATCCTACATCTTTCCGAGCGTCTATGGACAAACTAGTTGAATAAGTCTGTCGTGGTATTCCTGCGTGCTTAGTTGCTGTTGGGAGTTGTCCTCTGGCCGGCGGTCTCTCCATCGCCTTCAGGGTCACCTGCGGGCTGGGCTGCCGTGGCATCCCAGGTTGGTGGGTTGGAGATGTTGGTGGAAGAATTGCTTGAGTTAAAGACGAGTGTCTGATGTCAGGGGACTCCTGCCAGTCATTGTTCTGCTGCCTGTGTGGAAACAGGCTGAACTCTGCGGGTTTGCTATGTAACATTCTTATGTAGCTGGCCGAGTCGCCAACATGATAAATGCAATTATTTTTTCCAATTGTTATTTTTGCCCAAAGCGTGCAATTGACACTGAAGTCTGCTGGGCAGGATGGGAATATAGTGGCTGCTCACATCCCTGCAGCGGCACGATGATGCGAAGGCATGAATTGCGATGATGGGAAGCAAACGCTGCCCCGTGGCGCATGTCGGGGGCAGGCACCCGTCTGTGCCTCCACCAGTCCCACCCTGCGGTGTCAGCGGCCGGGGGGAACCTGCTTTCTTGGTGTCATCGGAAAGGGAAGGATGGAGGTTTGTAGGGCAGTCGCAACTGTGATTTTCCCGGGGAAGGTGGGACGGAGAGGGGTTTGGTTACGCAGCGTAGTCGGGGCAGCCGTGTTGCACCACCTGGGAGGGGAGCAACGGTGCCGGAGCTGCTTCCCCCTGCCCCGCGCGGGCCAGCGGCCCCCCCGGCTCCCAACAGGAGCGTTTCCAAAGGGGAAAAAAGGGTTTGGGGCCCTTCGGCAGGGGAGGTGAGTCTTAACTGGACCCTGGGCTCAGGAGGGAGGCACAGCTCTCCTGTGACCGTGTGGGCGAGATTGCTTTCACAGAGCAGGGGGTGATGTGCCGGGCTGCTTTGGGCCGTCTGCAGCCCCTGGGAAACCAGCACTGCGGGGTGACGGGTGCTGTGGGCTCCCAGCACCACGGCTCAGTCAGCCCAGTAAAAGGACAGGCCGGCTGAGCTCCCACCGTGGTGGTTAAAGTTTGTTTTAGCCACCTTATCTAATCTCCCTCCTAACTTTTGCTGGGGGAAAGCATTTATTGCTTATATCGTGTTACTCCGTGAGCACTCGCTAGCTGTGGCTGTTTGCGTGTGCACATGTAGATGTGGAGCCAGATAACTTCAGGTCTTGCAGTTTTATGGGTCAGTCAATCCAAACGGCTTCCACTGGCAGATGTGGGGATGTGCTGCGTTCGTTACCTGTGGGCCATGTGCTATCAGGGTGTAAATCAGCAAAACAGGGCTCTGTTTATACACATAAATTGCCCCAATCTGACAGCTTAATACTCTTTTGACTTTTTACCCTCTGCGGGGGAGAGCCTCAAATGTCTTACGGCACTGCTCGCCCCGGGGATGACGGCAACGCGGGGAAACCAGCCCCGCTATAAAAGGAGGGAGCACGCTTCGCTCCCGCGCGTCTTCAGGCTTGGCTGCGTAGCCGCCGGCTGCCCGGAGGCGAAAGGCCCTTCCAACAGACCAGTCCAACAGGAAATTATCTGCTCACCCTTTGCTAAATTACTAGCTGGACAGCCAGTCACAGGGTCCCGAAAATGCCAGCTCCATCTATTCCCCTACGGCCATGATTCCCAGGCACGCAAGATCCCAGCTTGGTCACCGGGAGGGCAAACCCGTCCGTCCGTCCCTCCCCTGCCGTGCCTTGCGCAAGTCTTGATTTCATCTCTTTCGTGGGACGTGAAGGTCATGCGGGTGAATTTACCCCAAGCAATTGCAGGGTAGAACCTGCCAGGCTTCCTTTGGCTCCAGCTGAGGGGTTGTGTTGCTCCAGGAGATGCTCTTTTTTTTTTTTTTTTTTTTTTTTTTT
>VZSC01005075.1:18538-60491 GCA_013398225.1 Steatornis caripensis
TTTTTTTTTTTTTTTTTTTTTTTTTTTTTTTTTTTTTTTTTTTTTTTTTTTTTAGCAGATGAGAGAGTGTTTCCGATGGGATAATAGGGGATTGATGAGCGGGAAGAAGTGCCAGGATATCACAGCAAAATGGCTGGTGTGATATTTTGAGGAGCTTCCCACATTTAAATGGTGTGGGAGTGGGGGTAAGGTTGCTGACACTGAGATCCCCCCCATTTGAAGTGTCCTTTTATTCCCCTCTGCTGCTTCCTTCACCGGCTTGGAGAACAGGAGCTCGTGGTTGCATCCAAACCTTTGCCACCTCCCTTGGCTTTTTTCCTTCGTTTAGTGCATCCTAAATCTGGCCCCGCTAAACCATCCTAAACCCACCCTGGAGAAAGAGATGCTCTCTTAATCAGAATTTTTGCCCGCGCTGGCACTGAGCAGCCCTGGTGGGGCTGTTAATTTACCCTGTTGCGCTTTCCAAGCCGCCCCCCCCACCGGCACCTGAGCTGTGTCGGAGCACAGCAGCTCCCAGCTCACCTCCACGCTCCCACCCCAGCCAGGAGCATTCCCATGCCCTCATGTGACACAGAAGCATCTGCAGCAGGCCCTTCCCGACCTGCTTTAAGGCACAAGTCGAGGCTGAAAATTGATGCTGTAGGAGACTGACCTTGTGGGAGCGTCCTTCCCTCTGGCTGAGCCCGGGTCAGACGCTCTCAGTTTACACGTCGCCAGCTCCCACGGTAGCCGGGCTGCTCCTGCCTCCGCTCCTCCTCGCCCGAGCGGCGGGGAAGACCCCGCGGCTGGGACGTTGCACGAAGCAGGAGACCCCATCCCTGCTGCTGGCCCCGCGTGCCCTTGGTGCCCAAGAGGTGGCTTTGGTGCAGGAAGGGCTGAGGACCAGCTTGGGTGGCCGGAGAGCTGGCTCTGGCGCTGGTGCTACCCTGTGACTGCCGACAGCTCGCTTCACCTGGCTGGGAGTGCCTCCCTCGCTGACACGACTCTGTCGGCATTTCTCAGAAGGAGAGGCTGTCAGTCGCCGCGATTTTAAATTCCCCCTACGGCGCACTCCGTCGGGGTGACTCGGTGGAGCGTGGCTTCCCGCGGGGAAACACGCGCGGCAGCTCAAGGTTGGATGCTCTGGTGTTTAATATCAAGTGAGTGCATGGCGCAGCCTTTCTCTCAGCGTGGGCTCAGCTTTCTCTTGCCTGCCCAGCCCCAGGAAGACTTGTAAGCAGTTAATTTCTTTGAGGACTCTGCCCTTCTGGCAAACTTGGTTGAAATCGGCCAGTGAGTTCAGAAGTTTTATTAGGGAGAGAGACAGGCACACCCACAGCATGCTCACAAAAGAGTTGTTTCTCTAGGAAACTAGGCTGGGAAAAAAAAAAAAAGGTTGTTTAAGTAAGCAAATACGTTTCTTGGAGACACGAGAGCAGGGGAGGTGGTAGGGGAAATGTGTGTTTAGGTAGCTGTTGACCCAACCTCCTCCTAAGCGTTAGTTTCTTGTTCTAAATCTCTTTATCCCTATTTGTGCCCATTTTGATCGCGTTGGTTATCAGTCCTAGTGACTTGCTCTGCCCTGTGCCGCCGCCTCCGTCTCAGCAACCTCCTGTTTTGCTGCAGGACTCCACCGGCCGCTTTGCTAAGATCAGCCCATCCGAATAACTTTACACACATAAACAACGAACCGAGCGAGGGGGAAGGACTGGCCGGGCCCCGCGAAGGCAAGGCGTAGGTGCGAGCAAAATTAATCGGTGGCTCAAGCTCTCCTGTAAAGCTCCCGTTTGAGGGTCCGCAAACCGAAGCGCCAGAGCTGCTAATCCCAGGGCAGTAAAGGCCCTTTTGGTCTGAGCTGTCGGCCAAAAATTCAAGTGCCTGTGAGTTGTTCTAGTTTTGCCGAAAACGGGTGCAGCGGTCAGCTGTCCCTTTGATGCGCTCCTGTTTATTTACAAAGAGCCTGAAAGGTCCCGTTCCCCCCGAAGGTGGCAGGAAACAGGCAGGGACAGAGTTTGGTGCCTTGTTCTTCCTGTTAGGGCTGAGCTCGCGTGTGAGTAAACAGCGGGTGCGTGGTGAGCGGCAGCGAAGCCTGTGGCCCTGCGTAGCCACCGGTCCTCGCGTTTTCCACCGCTGGATGCCCGTGCGGGTCTCCCGTTCGCTTTCCTCCTGGCCGGCTCAACGCAGGAAATCAGGCTGATTAAAACTAGAGGGGGGGGAAAAAAGAAACTTTAAAAAAAAGATGAAAAATGTGTTTCTTTTAAAACAGAAGAAAGAAAAATTCAAGATCATTTTAATTAGTTTTGAAAAATCTGCGGCGGAGCTGACAGGCGGGCTGACAGGGCTCCCTTTCACCGCATCGCCCGGCTCAGGGCTTTTCATCTTGCGTGCAGAATATTTTGACATTCGTGCTTTCTTGGCTCCGTTTGTAGAGCCCAGTGGAACCTGCAGCCTAATTAAATGTAACAATTCCTGAAAATGAGGGTTGTTATTTTTTTCCTAAGGATAATAATAGAGGTTTTATTTAAAAAAGAGCTAATCTATTTACTCTGCGCTGCCTGCTTCCTGACCTGGCCTCGGCACCTGAGGGGACAGGAACAGAACGAATTAGACAGGGGCTTAGTCACTGGAAAAGATGAGGGTGTTAATGTGCGTGTGTGCGCGCACGTGTGTCCCGCGTGCTCCCCTTGAAGAGCTGAGAGGTAGAAGGTTAGGAGGCTCGGATTTTCCCTGGCAGCTGACTTTTTTCCCTTACTTCTGTGGTTCAGTGCTGGTTTTCAGCCAGCGCCAGACCCAGCGGGCTCTGAAGGGGATGAAAGCAGCTCTGCGAGGCTGCACGCTCCCTTCTCTGGCTCCTCCGCGTCGGTCCCCAGCCTGCAGCGGAGGGGGAGCCGGTGGCTTCGCAAACGCGGGGCTGTGCGAGCCGGTGGGGAACGACAGAGCCTTTGTATCGAGAGCTGCATTAAAGAAGGAAGTAAAGAGGAGGAAAACACAAGTCAGTGTTGTGGAGGACTGGACGCGCCCAACCACGCAGCAGTGATCTGCAGCTCTTGGTGCCCAGAGCTTTCTTTCCAAAGCTTTTACCCACACTGTTTCATTTTCACCATGGTGTAACTCGCTCCCTCGAGCACATCCCTGCATCCTCGTGACCGATGAAGCGTGGCCGAGCTCCAGGAGAAAGTCAGCAGAGTCGTCTGCTTGTGCCTCTCGCTGTGGGTTCCTGGTGCCGTTGTGTCTCGGGTCTGGCAGCTGCCGTCGCTGCACCTGGGGCTGCACGGCTCAGGCGTCATTGCTCTTGGCTTCCCGTGGGCTGCTTGGCACCGAGAGCGGCTCCAGTGCGAGGGCAGGGTTNGAGGTAGAAGGTTAGGAGGCTCGGATTTTCCCTGGCAGCTGACTTTTTTCCCTTACTTCTGTGGTTCAGTGCTGGTTTTCAGCCAGCGCCAGACCCAGCGGGCTCTGAAGGGGATGAAAGCAGCTCTGCGAGGCTGCACGCTCCCTTCTCTGGCTCCTCCGCGTCGGTCCCCAGCCTGCAGCGGAGGGGGAGCCGGTGGCTTCGCAAACGCGGGGCTGTGCGAGCCGGTGGGGAACGACAGAGCCTTTGTATCGAGAGCTGCATTAAAGAAGGAAGTAAAGAGGAGGAAAACACAAGTCAGTGTTGTGGAGGACTGGACGCGCCCAACCACGCAGCAGTGATCTGCAGCTCTTGGTGCCCAGAGCTTTCTTTCCAAAGCTTTTACCCACACTGTTTCATTTTCACCATGGTGTAACTCGCTCCCTCGAGCACATCCCTGCATCCTCGTGACCGATGAAGCGTGGCCGAGCTCCAGGAGAAAGTCAGCAGAGTCGTCTGCTTGTGCCTCTCGCTGTGGGTTCCTGGTGCCGTTGTGTCTCGGGTCTGGCAGCTGCCGTCGCTGCACCTGGGGCTGCACGGCTCAGGCGTCATTGCTCTTGGCTTCCCGTGGGCTGCTTGGCACCGAGAGCGGCTCCAGTGCGAGGGCAGGGTTCCTCTTTTATCTCGACGTGTAATGTGGTCTGCCAGGCTGACACGGAGGTGACGGCGGCAGAGGAACGCTCTCTACCATCCCGTGCATGGTGAATGGTTTCCCTGTGCCACTCGGGTTGGCATCGCTCACCAAATCACCTCAAAACTTCCCATCGGCTGACGTGCCCGCCGCTCAGCCAAAAGCGCCGTGGTAGGGCGCGAGCGGTGCGAACCACTCGCAGGCTTTCCCTCTCGCCGTTCCTTCCTGCAGCTCCAGGGAGGTCCCTCCAGCACCAGACATCAGAGCTTGGGGACCGCTCGGCCCGGGCTGGCCGTGGACCGGCGGATGGTGCCCGGTGCCGTTCCCAGCCGGCAGCCTGATGGCAGCAATGAATCAGCAGCCGGTGGACTTGTCAAAGGCATTCCTCCACTTTAATCCTATTGACAGGGACCACTGCCTGGAACAGGAACTGCGGGGTGAGCCATGTCAACAGCAGATTCTTATTACAGATAATATTGATGGGGCCTTTACTTGAATAATGGAGGGAAGAGCCCTCTGCTTTGACGTTTGTCTCCAAAACCTAGAATTACTAAGAGTTTAACCATCGGAGGGGAGCTTAAGGTAGTTGCATCTTAAAGGATCTGCTTTCTTGTCGCATTTAAGGCTGGGGAAAGGAGTTTAGCCCATACACCGGGAGCTCCGAGCTGACCTTTTCACTGCTCTTAATAAATGTTACAGTTAAATAAAGTCGGATGGATTTTTCTATCTACTGTAGTGTGTTATCCACTTTCCGGGGGAAAAAAAAAAAGCTAAAAAAACCCAAATCCCAGTTTAATGTCGCTGTTACTCATTATCTTTGCTGGCTGCAGGGCAAAAGGCAAGGAGGAAGGGCAGGGGCAGGACAATTCAGGCCGCATTATCAGGGTAATTCCTACCATCGCACATGATTATGTGTATCTCTGTATACGGGTGAGCTGGGGCCGTTTAAATTGGTTGTGATCTTATGGCCAAAGCTCAAAACAGAATGAGCAGCTTTGGAAATGTTTGGGGAAAGTTTTGTTTATTTGCTTTTAATTTACTTTCTTATTTTCTATTCTTTAGGAAAAAAAAAAAGCGGGGGGAGGGCGGGGGGAACCCAAACCCCTGTCAGGTCTGTATCGCTTGGTTCCCTACAGGAGCGGAGACACCAGAGCTGCAGAGGAGAGGCTGCCTGGGAAGTCAGCTGAGGGCAGAAAGCATCAGCCCTTCCAGGAAATAACCTGTCCTTGCACATTTCCTCGTATTTGGGCTTCA
Organism: Steatornis caripensis; assembly: GCA_013398225.1. Lineage (NCBI taxonomy): Eukaryota > Metazoa > Chordata > Aves > Caprimulgiformes > Steatornithidae > Steatornis > Steatornis caripensis. The sequence continues at coordinate 23,791 of VZSC01005075.1, forward strand.
GCGTTGTGATTGCAAGCACTGTGATGGGACAAGGTAAGGAAGGAAGATGGGGCTAAATGGTGGCATCCCTGTTACTGAATTCTAAGCGTAGCCAGGAGCTCATGGGCGTCCCTCCGAAGCCTTGCTCTAGGGACATCTCTAGATGGGGTTTGCACCTCTAGCTCCTATAGGGACAGATGGGGAAGAGAGCAGGCAAAGCTGGCGTTCGGCCACATTTCTACCTCCCAGATCCTAGAGCTGGCCCAGGACTGAACCGGCAGGTGGTTTAAGTTAGAACAGCCCCGTGGCTGATCTAACTTAAGCCAGCTGGAATCTCTTCTGGGGCTGGTTCTACCAGCCAAGGTTTGCTGGATTACGGCAGGGCTCTGAAAGCCTCCAGCCCACCCCTGCATGGCCTACACAAGAGGACCAGGGAGCAGATGACATGAAAACATCAGGGCGGTTCCCAGCTGGTGCTTTAGGACAGCTTTAATTCTTTCACACTGCTGCAGAAAATTAGTATCTAGTCCAAGGGAGCCTGTTCTCATGGTATTTTTAGCCTGATTTTGAAGACCCTAGGAGTTTTGGATTGGCCTTAAGTTTCTGAATTCTGAGCTTTCTGACTTGAACCGTTAAATATTTTCCATATATAAACAGCAGCCACAAAATTTCAGGTTGGATGACTTGTCGTTTAGATTTAAAAAAAAAAAAAGCCAAAACAAGACAGAAGAAAAGCAAAATCTCCAAGCTGGTCCAGTTACTCTCCTCATCCGAGCGTGTCTCCTCCTTCTGCAACAGGTTCCTGAGGCGGGGATGGAGCGGCCTCTCTTGACACGCTTCTTACAAGCGCAAAGGAAAGACCCAGCAAGCACAGAAGGGCCCATCCTTGGGGTCGGTGAACGATCCCCCAGCACGTGATGGCGTGCACGGGAAGGCAGCCCACACTCTCTGTGTGCGCCCCGCACCTCTGACTCCTGTCCGTATCTACAGATAGTGTTTTAACCTCCTCATCTTCCGTTTTACCCAGAAAAGCCCGTGGCTCGCACGGGCACTCATCTTCCTGTAAGGACAGACGCCCCAGCACCATCTCCTACAGCAACTTCGAAACCCCACTGAGCTGCAAGGCGCCTTCCCTTCCAGCTGAGATGCATGCCCCTTCGCTTCCTGGCGGCCGAGGTGTGGCGTAGAAATTCAGCCTGCTCCTAACAACGGGGGACAATCGGACGGGCCTGACATCAGGTTACACATGGAGCATTTCCTGGGAGGGGCAATGCCGGCAAACACCGGCGGTGGGGGGCACCCCATGCCGGGCAGGAATGGAGCAGGCATGGGGCTGCGGTGCTGGCAACCCACGGGCCAGGCAGGGACCAAGCACCTTTGGAGACAGCATCCGACCCAGGCGTGTGCCTGAAGAGGACTAAAAATACCCGCGCATGAAGTTGTCCTTGAGCCTCTTAGTGCTGTGGCTGTGGGCATGGCGAGACCGTTTGCGGTCCCGCGCTGGTGTGGGTGAGCGGAATCGCGTGTGGCTCCGAGCCCGCCGTGTCCTGGGGAAATGCCACCCTCTCCTCACCTCTGTGTCACTACGCTGGGAGCTGGAATCTGGCCAAGGCAAGCCGTTGGTGGTACCTATGGAATTAGCTTCACGTAACACCCCAAGGGCTCAAAAATCAACTGGGTCCTTCCGGTCATGAGGGGGTTTTTTAAATAGCCTCCTTAAAAAAAAGTGATAAATAATGGTTCCCCCAAGCTTGCTTTTTTTTGGTTTGGAGGGCGCCTTAGGGTGCGCTGAGCTTGTGTTTCTCAGCTTTTCTCTAGAACCTGGAGGCCCGTTAGTTTTTCTTCTCTTTTTAAAATGAAATCTGAGATTTTTGCATAATACATTGGAGCAAGGAGCTGGGGAGGGGGTGAAGAAAAACATCAAGTACTGTGGGACTAAAATTGCAAGAGTTGGCAACACTGATTTTGTTTGTTTGTTTATTTTTCTTGCAGTTTTCCAGAGAAAAAGAAAACACTCCCCATTTTGCTGAGCCCCAGCAGGGTGAACAGAGGGGAAAGGTGCTTCGGGCCAGGAAGAAACTGTGAAGAAATAGGTTTGCAAACTCCATTTATATTGGATCGTTTGAAAATTGTCCCGAGAGCTGCCTTCTGGGGACAGCTGTCCTGCTCCGAGGCGGGAGCGCGGAGACACGCGTGTGGGGAGAAGCCGCGTGGGGCGCTCGGGCTGGGACAGGCCTCAGGTTGCAGTCGCCTCTGGTTGCGCTTGGGCCTCGGCAGCGCCAGCTGCTCAAGGAAGGCACGGAGAGGCTGGGCCCGCAGAGGAAATGCTCCATGAAAACCCTTCCTCCCCGCAGGAGCAACATCTCCTTCTGCAACGGGAGGAGTCCTGGTTGGCCAGAACCAGACTTGGCAGGTGGAGAGGTGGAAGAGGACTGGCGATTGGTGCCGTCACCCCCAGGCCCCCTCTCTGCCGGTCATCTGGAAGTCGTGGCAATGCTGCAACGCCCGCATGCTCAAGGAAGAGAGGCAGAAGGACCTGAGTCTGTGCTGGAGATGTGCACAGGATGGTGGTACCCGACCCCAGCTTTGGTGCTTGCAAGATTCCCGAGCCGCTGGCAGCTGCAGGAATCAATAAATGGAGGCNCCTTTGGAGACAGCATCCGACCCAGGCGTGTGCCTGAAGAGGACTAAAAATACCCGCGCATGAAGTTGTCCTTGAGCCTCTTAGTGCTGTGGCTGTGGGCATGGCGAGACCGTTTGCGGTCCCGCGCTGGTGTGGGTGAGCGGAATCGCGTGTGGCTCCGAGCCCGCCGTGTCCTGGGGAAATGCCACCCTCTCCTCACCTCTGTGTCGCTACGCTGGGAGCTGGAATCTGGCCAAGGCAAGCCGTTGGTGGTACCTATGGAATTAGCTTCACGTAACACCCCAAGGGCTCAAAAATCAACTGGGTCCTTCCGGTCATGAGGGGGTTTTTTAAATAGCCTCCTTAAAAAAAAGTGATAAATAATGGTTCCCCCAAGCTTGCTTTTTTTGGTTTGGAGGGCGCCTTAGGGTGCGCTGAGCTTGTGTTTCTCAGCTTTTCTCTAGAACCTGGAGGCCCGTTAGTTTTTCTTCTCTTTTTAAAATGAAATCTGAGATTTTTGCATAATACATTGGAGCAAGGAGCTGGGGAGGGGGTGAAGAAAAACATCAAGTACTGTGGGACTAAAATTGCAAGAGTTGGCAACACTGATTTTGTTTGTTTGTTTATTTTTCTTGCAGTTTTCCAGAGAAAAAGAAAACACTCCCCATTTTGCTGAGCCCCAGCAGGGTGAACAGAGGGGAAAGGTGCTTCGGGCCAGGAAGAAACTGTGAAGAAATAGGTTTGCAAACTCCATTTATATTGGATCGTTTGAAAATTGTCCCGAGAGCTGCCTTCTGGGGACAGCTGTCCTGCTCCGAGGCGGGAGCGCGGAGACACGCGTGTGGGGAGAAGCCGCGTGGGGCGCTCGGGCTGGGACAGGCCTCAGGTTGCAGTCGCCTCTGGTTGCGATTGGGCTTCGGCAGCGCCAGCTGCTCAAGGAAGGCACGGAGAGGCTGGGCCCGCAGAGGAAATGCTCCATGAAAACCCTTCCTCCCCGCAGGAGCAACATCTCCTTCTGCAACGGGAGGAGTCCTGGTTGGCCAGAACCAGACTTGGCAGGTGGAGAGGTGGAAGAGGACTGGCGATTGGTGCCGTCACCCCCAGGCCCCCTCTCTGCCGGTCATCTGGAAGTCGTGGCAATGCTGCAACGCCCGCATGCTCAAGGAAGAGAGGCAGAAGGACCTGAGTCTGTGCTGGAGATGTGCACAGGATGGTGGTACCCGACCCCAGCTTTGGTGCTTGCAAGATTCCCGAGCCGCTGGCAGCTGCAGGAATCAATAAATGGAGGCTCAGCAAAGTAGGACGTTGCCCTTAACGTATTGCGTCCCAAGGGATGTTGCCCCGACTGTGAGGATGCTGGTGTGGATCTCCGCTAATGCAACCACAGCTAGTATCTACTCTGAGCTGCTTAAGCAGAAACGAATGCGTCTATCTCGCCTTGGCTGCACGTGGCATGCACAGGGGGACTGTTACTTATTAGCGCTCGCAATCGTTGGCAAGAGCTGCTGGAACGGAGGTTGAGCTCCAACTGCTGTTCCTGCCTGTCCTCCTTCACCCGTGCTTGTATCTTTCTCAGACTCATTCCTTTTGGGTTGAAATTTTCCATGCTTCGTCTTAGCCCAGTGACACGTTTTTGCTGAAGGTATGGACTGTGCTGGTTGGAGTCCTCTTTGTGGAGCTCCTTGCTAAGCTCTGCCCTGTGATGAATGTCCGTCTTTTGTGTCCGAGGAGACGTCACGCTGAAGAAAATCTTTAGAAGATTGAGTCTGATTTATTTACTTGTTTATTTGTTTGAAAAAGTAACTTAAGTTTACATTTCAGTCAACTGGAACTTAAAAGGAAATCTTTTATTTAGATCCCCCAGTGGAAAATTGAACAGCTCTGGCAAAATTAAGGTTTTTCCATGGAACAGTCAGATTTTGTGAAAATACACTTTCTATTCAAAAAAATTATTTTGATCATTAGTTTTTGATCTGCTCTACTTTCTAAGGATGACTCAAAAACATAAAGGCAAAAAATCTCTGCTTCCTATGTCTAATATATCACCTTTTTTTTTTAGCATGACTTCAATTCCATCTCCTTAGCGAGGAGGCTAGAAAAATTATTCAGCTTAAGGAAAAGCATTTTATCAGTTATAAAGTTGTGGAAGTTTAAAATGGGTATCTTAGTGCAAGTACTGGATTTGCAGCTTGCCTTTCTTCCTATCTGGGTCGAGGACTTAAAAACCTGCTGTTAACTTAGTTAAGAGTATCTCTGGTAGGAGGCTTTTGGTTTGTTGGTGGTTTGGGGTTTATTTTTAAGGACAGATGAAATACAGAAAAATCTGTTTAGGACTGAAGGACTAAAAATTACCTCTGGGAACTTGGAGACCACTGTTCGTGGTGATTCTTTAACAGCGATTCCAGGGTCGAATTTATCATTTATGAGGGTCTTGTCTTTTAATACATTGGGTTACTTGGATTTTCAAACTTAAAGATTGTTTTCCTTAGACAACCTCCTTTTTCTTAGAAAGTTAGGATAATCAAATGCTAAGCTTAATTAATTAAATCTTCAAAAGTTAGCAAGTTCCAGTCCAAGGATTAATGGCGTTGCGAAGTTAATACAAGGTCATCACGCAAATGCAGGATTTTCTCTATTCCCTTCTCTACCCCGTTGTGATGGGGCAACTTCTTTAATGTTCAGAGATTGTCTCTGTGAGTAGACATCAATTTGGTATTTTCAGACATGCGCGTACATGTACAAAATTGGTGTAGTCTGTGCACTGAGCGCGTAAAATAGTTCCTTCGATGCACAATGCATTCAAAATGGCTAGTCTGCAAAATGCCCAGAATGCATCGTGGTGGATGACTTGATTTGAAACGTGTTAAAATAGGTGATAAGAAAGTAAAGCTATAGAATCATTTTTATATATTTCAAACGATTCCCACTTAAAGGGGAAAAAAACAATCTTTATAATTAACGTGACAGATAAGAGCAACCGTGACACTTTAAATAAATGCAATGTATTTGATTTTGAAGTGGAGTTTAAGATTCTGGGGATGTGTTCACGAGAGAAAAAAAATGTGCTCAGAGTTGAAAATTAAGAGATACTATAGATCATCTTTAAAAACTGAGCAGCCTCGCAGAACTCCCCTGTTCCTAATGGCCTTCAGCACAAAGCCTCCTAAGAAATGGGAGTGGGGCTGATTAAAAGACAGCTGACAAATGGGAGGCCCCACAAGGGAAAGCTTAACTAGAACTTCTTTTCCATGCCAGTAGCCATGCAAGGAGAAGACATCTGAAGATCTAGACACGGTGGAAACAACTCTTGAGGAATGCTACCTCCTTGCAGATTTTGAAACAAAATGTAGGGCTGATGATGGCTTAGATGTGAGAGATAACGGACGTTGTGCTGGTCATTGGATGGAGACTTGGTAGCCAGTTCGGTGAATAGTTTTTGCTTAGTTTTCGGATGTGTGATGCCAGGTCCTGTGTTGGGCTAAGTTGGCTCCTCCGAAGACATGCGGGCAGGAGCTAGCGGTGGACGGTTGTACGGCAGAAAGGGGGAATGGGTATTTCCCGCCAGCACTTTTGTCTGCAGAGCCCATCACCAGGATGAATTGAAAAATTACGATTTCTGCAGCACTCTCTTCTCATTTCTTAGCTGTTGCTCAGGCAAAGCTGTTATTAATTCAGGAGGAGTCTGCCTGAGCAAGAACTCTCCAGAGTCCAAAATATTTTGCAGAGAGTAAATATAAGAATTATTCACCTACCACAGAACAGCATCAGCCTCTGGGTGGAATGCAGGAGCTGTTTAACAGTGCGCAGAAGTGCTTCCCCGCAGGTTTGGACAGGAGTTGAAGGTTTGTGTATGCCCAATTGAAACTACAACCGAAAGCAATAAGCAATAAGATGGGCCCCCTCTCCCTTGCCTTGGTGCTGGATGGGCTCGGAGGGGCGAGCACCACCTACCCAAGCACCGCACCGCTTCCTCTAGGACGCTAGGAAATTTTTCTGGAGCTCGCTCATCTGACCCAGTCCTCCACATGAGATCTGGCAAGATAATCGCTCCAAGCGTCTGGGTAAGTACTGTAAAATGCTTCAAATAAATGAATAGAAATCATCTGCTTCATAAATGCCAAGGGCTTTCAACATGTCGTTTCTTGGTAAACAAAGAATTTCAGCACGACAATATCTTAGGATGTTATTGGCCATATTTGTTCCCTCGTGCATATTGAAGCGAACGCGAGCAGAGTCGCACAGCTACCCTTTAAGTCCTCCTTCAGCTCGGAGGTTTTCTGCCTGCTGCAGTGGAGACGAGGGGGCTGCTCTGGCTGCCGTGGACAGACCGATCTGCCCCCAGTCCTCAAAACTCCTGTTTCTGTGATGGTGAAAGGCAGGTGGAAGTCCTGCTCGTGCTCCGTTTTGCACTAAGTGCCATACACTGTGATTAGGAAAAAACCAAAACAAAATACGTCCCCTCTTTTTTTTTTTTTTTTTGCGGACATTAGAATGCAATAAAAATATGTGTGTGCTTCCCCCCTCGCCCCCCAGCTAAATTGATTACATCTGGTGGCATGAAAAAAAATAGCCAAAATGTCAGACTGAGTCACACAGCCCCCTTGGGTGGTTATATTTATTTCAGGGTTGGAGCACTCATCAAAACAATTTATCCTTGGCTCTCCCTCTCGGCCTTCCCATCTCTGTGCTTACAAACTCTCCTCCGTTCCGTAACACTTGTATTTAGCCCCAAACCCCCGCCTTCCCCGCTCTTTCCTTCCTCCATCTTTTTCCTCTCCATGTCCTCTGGCCTGGCTCTGTCCCCCTCCTTCCCCTTTGCTTCATGAACCCCAGCAAACCCCGTAGCTGCAGTTCTCTGCCGGGGAAGCTGGAGCACCGACAAGGCTTGGCGTTTCTAACGCCGTGTCACCTATTCAGTGTCTTGGTTCAAGGTGCTTGGGGTGAAGGGATGTGGTAAAATGTGTGAGCGAGCCTCCCTGCTGTGGTTTCCGTCATCGCGGTGACCAGCAGGGCAGCTGGGGTGGGACCGTGGCTGCTGGGATGGCCGTGGCTCCGTCTCCAGCCTCGCCTGCTCTGCCTTGGCTGCCCTGACCTGCCGCAGAGGTGGAGGCGCGTCCGCCGACTCTTTCTTTGGGCTTGGTTCACCTGCGTCCCGTGTTTTCTCTCAGGCAGGGAGCAGCACCAGAAGCATCTGCAGGGTGAGAAGGGTCTCTGCTGCAGTGGGCGGGGAGGACGTCATCTCCAAGAACACAAAACCTGCTTTCCATCTCTCTTCCCAAACCTCATCCTTCTGCCCAAATCACAAAGAGAACGGCCGCCTCCTGCCCGCAGCCCTGGGGAGACCCCGTACGTCTCGGTCTATGAATCCTGTTGCGATCTGCTGCCAGGTTGTGCCTCCCTTCACGCCTTACGCCGACCAAGGTGCAGAAGACCAAGCACTCTAGTATCCTCGTGGATGGAAATGACTGCAGAAATGTGTTTTGTTGGGTTTTTTTTTTTTGTCTCCATGACGATGAAAGGTCCTGGTCTGGCAGGAGCAGGGACTGAAGCTCTTGGTTGCTCTTTCTCTTGGGCTGGAGGATTGCCCTGCACAGAAAGACCCCCTCGCTTTCTTCACTGCTCCTACAGAGATCAATGACACATGAGGAAAGCAGGACTACGCTCCACTATCTCGGCTGGGAGAGGACTTGAGAAGCTCTTGGCACCACCGCCTCTGAGCTTAACGCTCCCTGTCCCATCCGCTGTGCCTCCCGCTCCCAGCCTGGGCAGCGGGCTCCTGTAACACAGCGCGCCACGTTTTTCTCCTGTGGTAAATCAGAGCCCCCCTGGGATCTGGTATTGTGCTTTTTTTTTTTCCCCCCAGGTATTTTTGTCTGTGAACCACAGAAAACTGAATAGCAGGAAATGAAGTGCAGATTGAGAACATGGTTGAGTGCACTTGCTAAAATAAAACATTGCGGGGGGAGGGAGAAATTCTTTTATAAATAGAAAATGAAGTGTGTTTACTTTTTATTGATGAAGTATTTAATTGTGCCGAGGGTTTGAGAGATGTTCTTAGCAGCATCTCAGACTGTGCATTGGCTGCAAGTGCCAGTTGGTCTTTGGTGCAAATACCTCGCTAGGTCAAACTCACCTGTTTTGTGGCTGGGAAGGACAAGGGCACACCAGGGTTTCTTGGTGATCTCTGACATGCCACGGCTGTGCCAGGAGGGCCGGAGAGCTCCACTGGTGTCTTCTCAAACAGGACTAGATGCTAAGACGACCCAAAGGCTTGTTGAGTGGGTGTGTGTGACAGCAGAAGATAAAGTCTCTGCCCATTGCCCTGGCCAGTGTACTTCAGCATCGGCTGGACAGGCTTACCCGAGCGGTGATTTTGGTCTCTGTGGTCTGTTCTGCCTTTAGTCTCCACGCAGAGCCTGCCAGCAAAGCAGGCCACACCGGAGAGCACCTGCTGAGCTGGTTCAGCATACACAGAGACGCGAGGCAGTGCCGAAACGGCCCTGCTGGGGAAGGTGGGTTGACTTGGGCGCTGTCACCACGCTGCCATCACCGTGCTGTTTCTGGGATGCTTCCCGAAGCTAATGTGCTGAACTCTGCATGGCATCACATTGTGTCCTGGAGCTGTTCCACAGAGCCTTAGAGCCTGCTTGCTCTCTGTTGTGCCTCTGACTTTTTTTTCTTAAGCAAGACAAGTAGCACAAGCAAGTACAGAGTGTGGAGATAAGACGGTGACCTTTTAGATTATTCTGTTGCTCTACTACAAATGCTGGACGGGTCCAGCCAGGCAGCTGCATTCTTTTGTGAGGTTAAATTAATCTCATTAATTCAGATGTCTAAAAGTAGCAACCTTTAGTCACCAGTGACCTGGACTGCTTTCTCGTGGCGGGTAGATCTCTGGAGTCCATCTCCGGAGCTGCCCTGTTCTCCCTGCGTTGCTGAATCGCTGTCTGAAAGATTGTACTTTCATGTTTGTTTCGATCCAGCGAAGGGTTATGAGGCTTCAAAAGCAGAGGAGAACCAAGATGCTTGGAGTCTCCACGACAGGTCTGTGCACCTTTACAAGAAGCATGGGTACAACCCACAGGTGTGCCCATAATGAATTAAATGAGGCTGCTTTGTGGGGGGCATTTGTTTGGTCTTAGGCGTGTAAAGCGCCCAGGGAAGCTTTTAAGCACGCGCCAAAGTTGGGGAGAGCTAGCCACCTTTACTAAAGCTTGCGTGACTCACGTCTTAAAGGTACAGAAATTGAACACGCTGGTAGCTTTTCAGAGGGACAAATCATTGCTCATCCAAATGTCTATGGTGCAAAACTGCCGTAAAGGAACACCAGGTGGGTGTCCCCGTGTCAACAAGCCTTCACCCGTTTCTGGCTGTGCCTGCGCAGGAAAAGCCACCGTTGCCTTTANTGCTTTTCAGAGGGACAAATCACTGCTCATCCAAATGTCTATGGTGCAAAACTGCTGTAAAGGAACACCAGGTGAGTGTCCCCGTGTCAACAAGCCTTCACCCGTTTCTGGCTGTGCCTGCACAGGAAAAGCCACCGTTGCCTTTAGCCGTGAGAGCCGATGGTGCCACGCGCTGCTGCCTCCGCTTCCAGGCCAGGTGGGAGCTGGGGATCTGTTGGAAACGTTCAAGCTCTTCCACCTGTCCCTCATCTATCTTACCTGTCTACGCCAAGTCACTATTTCCAAAAGTCCTGTCTTGACAAGACCTTGGCGGCGGAAAACGTGTAGTTGTGCAGCCTCCAGATGAAACCGCCACCAGCCCAACAGAGGAGACCTCATCTCCAAGGGACTTGCAAGTTCCTTTCCTCCCTTGGGGATAAAAGCCTCTCGGCGGATTGTTGTGAGCTCCACAAGAAGACCCGAATCCTGCCGCATGGGAGTGGGTAGTCCCTGTGCTGGCCAGCGTGCCGGCGGAAAGTGGAAGGGGGATTCGGGCAGAGAATAAATTCTAGAGGGGAGAATAGATTCAAGAAATTCCTAGGAATGTTACAGAAATCAACACCCCCCCCTCTGCTCCTTCCAAACCAACCCACCTAAAAAATGCCGTTTTGTGGGCTATTTTGGAAAGGAGTCCATGCCTGGGGATTTTTTGGCTGATGCTTATGGCTTTTAGAAGTTTCTGGGAGATCAGACGAATAGAAACAGGAACCAGATGGGACTTCTAGCTGCTGGAAAGAAAGGAAGAAAAAAAAGGGGGGAGAAAAAAAATCCTTCCCTTGTTTAAAATGTGAAGAGCACTTGTTCACTTTTGGGGAGTTTCCTCTTCACCGTGGATTTCTTTTTTTAAAGTAATTTACCCCAGTTCCATTATATTCTCTTAGGACATTTATCTCTTTTGTTGTTGTTGCTAGGAATTTTTCTTTCTTTTGCAATAAGAACCAATTTATTCTTAGGAGAATTTAAGCCTTTGCCTTACTGGATAAAAGGAAAGTCAGTGGTTGGTTTTGTTCTTGCAGCAGCCTCGACATCCCTTGGCCATTTACTCACTGGGTTTATCTCTGTGAGGCTACAAAATACGAAAAAACTGTAGTGGAGACTAGAGCAAAGCTGGAGACAGCTTTGAGCGAGCAAAACAAAGCGTGAGTAGGTCCTGTTTGAGGTAAATGGCCATCAAAGGGAGAGTTGCACTCTACTGGAACGTACAATGGACCCAAACGTGGACCTTGGATGCACGGTGCCTGCAGCGACCCAACTTGTCAAGCATAGCGTTGGGTTTTGGGGTTGTGGATCCAAAAACCAGACCTGGTCCAGTCCCAGACTCCATTTTATCAGACCTTGGCTCTGGTGCTGGTTCATTTCTGGAACACATCCTGGAGGCTGAATAGGGGCCAAGGAGCATTTTCCAGCTCCTGGGTCCAAGCTGGACTCTGTGTTGGGAGTCGCGGTCCAGCCGCAATCTGACGTCATGCTGGGCTCAGTCGTGCTTCATCCACGCAGCCTTTTTTTTCCAGGCTGGAGGGCAACAGGGGACCATTGCGGCAGGGTATGTTACATAGCACCCCTGCTCTGTTTGGGAGAGACGTGCAATCTTGTTCCCAGCTGGTAGGAAGGAAGGAAAGTAGATACCACCTCACAGATTAAGATAATAACTGGATACTGTCATACTTGCAAGCTTTGCCACTAATCTTCTTTTAAAGGGTTCTGCTTTTAAAGGAATTCTTTCAATGGTTAATCAGGGGGATTTTTTTTTTTCCTTCCGGTTTTCCAGATATTTACGCCTTGCTGGAAAAAAATGCACTCTTCCCAGGTTCCTATCTTGTTTCATAGTCTTCTCTTTCTTGATAATTGTTTCATATTATTTCTCGTGGCCTCTAAGCCATTCCCAAGATGGGGTCATCAGCACAAGGCAACGACCCTTGATAAACCTTCACCCGTAGCTTGTAAGTCAGTACTAGAGGAAATCCGTCCCTGGGACTTACTGGTGTATAAACTGGATTTCTAGGGACCTGATCGGAAGCACCACAAACGTTAGGACTATACTGTGCACTATGATACTTATTAGTGGTGGTGCACGAAGTCAACTGTAGATATTTTAAGACACAATAGTTGATCTTTTGTTCGCATTTTGAAATGTGCGTGCATTTGAACACATGGCTTTGGTTCCAAGGTTCGTCACAGATGGACCTAACTAAGCCAGCTGCTTGAACCCTCTATGATGGTGACCAATCGATTGGATTAGTGTAAATGAAAAAATGCCCCAAAACGTAAGGCTTTGGATTTGAGTGTCCAATTTGAATTCTGACTTGTGGCTTTCTTTTTTTCCTTTGGCTCGGGCTGGTCCGGCAGGATGTCCCGTATTAGAATGCTGCTCGGTTGTTGTTGTTCTTTGTGGTTCCAGTGAGCTGTTTTTTTCAGAAACGTCTGGAAGGAAAGAGACATAGGGGACTTGGTTCACAGGGTTTGTACAAAAGCTTTTATTTTCCCTTTTTGCTCCCCTCCCCCTCCCCTTCTTTTTGCTTCTTGTGGACCTGATGTGCAAGTGTTCTCAGGAGTGGCACACTGAGATTTTTAAAGCAAAGTGCTTATCGCATGACTCAGGTGAGTGCTGTCGCGGTCGAAGCAGTATCATCCCAGGAATTTTGTTTGAGTGTAGCTTCCAGCTCAAACAAAAGTCATCTGAGTAGGCAAGCTTTTACTGGTTTCACTTTGGCTTCCCACGTCGGTTTAATTTGGCCCATGTTTGCTCAAAATGTCTCCAGCTGTCTAGAAACTTGTTCCTAGCTTGCTGGAACATTCACAACCCTTTTGGCCAGTGTGACCTTAGTTATAAAGGCTGGCTGTTGTTTATTTCAGATCGGTTTTACTAGCTCTATTATATAGGAGGCAGCTCACATAATTGAAAGAGACAAACGCATTGGTGGCTGTTCTTGTGTTCACAGGTTATAAGTTACTGCTGTCCACAATGCTCAGGCATGAGATCTGCCAGAGAGCACCACCTCATTTTGTTCCATGGGAGTTTTTGCTAATATTTTCTTTTGCATTATCACTCTTTTTGTTTCTTTTTTTGGAAAGTTTCCACGTGTTTCACACTGAGGACCAAAGTGTCAGAAGATTAAAGGACTGTCTTTTTGCCCAACTAATATGAATTGGACGCCGAACTGTGCATTACTCAAAATGAAATGCCTTCTAAAGCAGTAAGTGGCTGGAAGGAGGCAGTGAAAATCCATCAGATTTGCATGACTAATTAGCTTATCCGTTAGTTATTATCCTTGTGTTTACTTGTAATGAGAATCTTCAAAGATTATTCTGTATTGGACGTGCAGCTAATTTTTTGCTTACATGATTTTTTCCATGCGGAGATACCGCCGTGATGCATGCTGTACCTTGACACACGCGATTCTCTCTTAGCCCAGGTGTCCATCCCCTGGAGGGTGTTGATCCTGCATCCATGAGCAGGGGACCGACCGAGTGCCCACAGAGCCCAGAATGTGCAGGAGACATTTTCTCTTTCCCCTGAAACTGGGTCTGACTTTCTGCGTTTCTTGGCAACCAGAGCCCAGCCTTGATTCACGAGATGCAAGTGTTTCTGGACGTCAAGTGCTGGGTTTCAGTCAGCGTACCTTGAGGTATTCAGCTCCTCAGTTCTTAAACAAGCGGTCCTTTTGTGGAAGTCACTAACACTACACTGTAAAGAGAAATTTTCTTTGGGTGCCTTTCTAATAGTTTTATCAGTCTACGGTATGATTTTGTAAGAGAAACGTGACTTCTGTAGCTGTTATTTTCAGATCTTCCTTAGTCATAAAGGTTAAGAGGGTATGTGTTGTCTTCTTTAAAAAATTAAAGGTCATCTTTAAAATAGCTCTGCAAGTTTCTGTATGTCCTACAACTATTTAAATGTATTCAATTTTGCGAGGGGTTGTGTGTGTTAATGTTCGTATGCCCAAAGCAGGACACGGGAAGCATGTTGCCTTTGGATTTTGAAATACTGAGCCTTAAAAGTAAAATTTGGAGGATTTTTTTGTTTGGTTTTGTTTTGAAGTCCCTGCTATGTCATTCTCTTAGAAGCGTTAGTAGAACTGAAAAAGAGGATTGATGTAATAAACCTGCCTTTTGCCAGAGCTTCCCAAAGAGCTGGATTTGGTACTGTTCTCTTCCCGCACAACTCAACCAGGCAGGGCGGTATCATTTCCCGTTTTCTGGCATTCGCGAGCTCCCACTGGACGTATAAAATTTTACATTTACCACAAAAAGTCACCAAACTTTAAAAAAAAAAAAAAAGTGTTTTGAGCCTGATGAGGCCTTTATCTCTATAAGGAAACAAATAAAATCTGCGTTTGTGACCTAACTTGTCAGCTTTAAGAAAGCTTATGTCTGAGCCTGGAGTTATTGTGGAAGCTGATTTTGCCAGCTCAATGATATTTTTCCTTTGCCAAGAACCTGCAGGGGTGTGCTGGATGCATTTTGCCCAAAATCGAAGTTCGAGAGGTGTGTGGGACTTTTATCATCACCTACTTCAGACTGAACAAAAGGTGAGAACTGCTGTCCTCTCCAAGCGCTTTTCCATCGTTTCTGTAAGTTTGCTGTAGAATTTACACAAATTATCTCCGTGTTGCCTGGAGCGCGTTCAGAGTGTTCGCTGCCTGGATGACGAAAGCAGTGATGTTACTTCCTTTGAATTGTGCTTAAATTTCTGCAGTGCTCTCCGTGCCTTGGTTTTCACAGGTTTCCTGAGCTGGAGTTTCACAATGAGGACGTTCCCGGAGCGTCTCAGGACAGCCTGCTCCATGGGGCACGTCGCCCAAGAGAGGCAGAGAAGTGCTGAAGATGTCAACGGGTGCAGCTCTGCTTGGGGACAGCCTGAAAGGCCCCAATTCAGCGAAGCAAACCCGCCGCTCACCTCTGAGCACCCGAACAGCCCTGGGAGGAGACGCGTCCCTACGGCGTGTGGTTAAGTGCTTTGCTGAACAGGGGCCAACGTCCAGCGTGGAGCCACCCTGCTCCCGCCGACTCCCTCTTTGGCGCCGCACCGTGGAGTCGGCCCTGGGCTCGCTCTGGAGGACGTTACGAAATCCTGGCCCTGACAGAGAGCAGATGCATTATTGGGAAGCCCTCGGGTCATGAGAGGGCTAATAGTCACATTCCTGGCTGGGATGGCGAAAGATTTACGCCGGGCGCTCGCTCGCCTCGCCCTGCACCAGGCCGGCTCCCTACTTCACCGGCCCCCTCGGCTTTAATTGTTGTGTTAATGGCCCTTTTATTTGAAGCAGATCCCCTGGCTTACAGAGGAGAATGTCATTATGTCGTATTTTAGATGTATTTACATTCTCCTTGCCACAGGGATAACGTTCTAATTATTTTCTATAGCTGACAGCACCAGCGTCTCTGGTATTAGGGACCCCTTAGACCTGATTACATGGTCTGTTTTTCTTCAAATCACCCACAAATGACAGTGTGGAGCAGGTTTATTATCAATTGACGTACCTTTGCTTAACGCAACTCGCTCCCGAAACAAATGTCCTGAAAAGATAATACACGTTTAGGGCATGTGTCTTCGCTTGCGTGAAGGCAGATGGGCTTAGGAGGTCAAGCCAATGGTTGACCTCTCCTGACTCCTCAGACTTCACCGCGCACCCCCGGCATGGGTGCGGGGAGGCAGCGCGGTGCCGCATAGAGTTTGCCATGCAAACCATACCCAAAGGCCATCAAAAAGGGCTGCTGTAAGTTTTACAGCCGCTGTGTCAAGTGGTGGAGAATGGCAGCATGGGAAGGGGATGGAGGTGCAGGGGGAAGGAAAGGAGGGGGAAGTGGAGGATGTTAGCTTAGTTTTACAACGACATGTAGAGAGCTACCAGAGTCTAGTCTAGATGGTGGGGTTGTGTCTGTGTGAGAAGTTGTTTTTAGGGGAGAAGAGGAGCCAGGGCTTCTCGCTGGAGAGAGGTGTGCAACGCGCAGTAGACTTGATGGACAGGGTGGTGAGAGGAGACGCCTGGCAGCAGGGTATGCGGGGCTGGCGGACGGAGGTTGGGAATCGCACGGAGAAAAGAGTTGCAATAGAAGACAAGAGAGGAGAAGCCTGACAGCTTGACAAGAGGAGGTCCGATGGGGACCATCGCAGACTTGGAGACGAGAGCAGAGAGTGTGGCTTCAGAGCAAGGGACGATGCCTAGGAGTTTGCCGGGGAGGTGCAGAACTCAGAAGTAGGGACAGCAATTGAGATAAGGAGAGTGAGAGACAAAGTTATTAGAACAGAATGATTTGATTTATCCCAAGTCATTTATTCACCAAAATTTCCCCCTGAGATCTTAAACAGACTGAAGTGGTTTCAAATGTTGTCATTATTTAGAACAATTCAACAAAATGTTTGTTGCTTTGAAAAAAAGGGAGGGGTGAGGGATGGAGAAAAGAAAGAAAGAAAGGAAAAATAAAAGCCTGGATGGTCTGGTTTGCCACATTTGAATTTTATTGCCGAATTGGGATGGGTCAAGAAAAACCACTCTTTCTATTCTCTGAGCGGGAGTTTCACTTACAAAGCCGCTTCTGATGTGAATGCTTACCCAAGCTCAGATGCAGTCTTCATGTCTATTCAAACATGAAACGACAAAAAGCAAGTATTTTTGCTAGTGAAACCCTGTCGAGGAAATGTTTGTGCACCAGGACATCTCAACACGGAGACAATTTCATTACAAAATTCAGGCGCGTCTTCGTGGAGACCTTTCTCCTTGCAGCTCTAGAGATTATTTTATACTTGGAGCTGCTGGGCATGCAAGGCATTTTAAAAGCAAATAGAAAGGCAAAGACGATGCCCTGAAGGCGTTACAATTTAAGTCAGGCCAAAGCAGAGTGAAAATGCTCGCTACACGGTGTTAAAAACCAGAAGGTGGGCACTGTTATTTGGAAAGCCAAGGATTCCACTAAGTTATTTAGTTTTCCTTGTGTGCATTCGTGGCTTCCGGAGCCATTTTTAGCCTTGGCTTAAAAGAAATGGGTTTCACTCCTTCCCCCAATAACATTGAAGCCTATCTGCAAGGTTCAGTGAAAGGTGGCCGAAGGGTAGAGGTCTCAAAGGTACTGTGTTCCTGTTTTTTTGTGAAAATCTCAAAAGCTAGGTGGAGTACAGGCAGCCAAAACGTTATTTCAACTGAAAGAAAAGCTTCTGCAAGTGCAGAAGCAGTATTACTAGTCTTCAAAAAATCCGAGAGAGTAGAAGGATAGACACTTTCTTGTAGCCATTGGAGAAGTTTCCATCACAGCATGTATGTGAGAGTTGTACCTTTTAAGACATAGGATAATTCAACCATGGGAACATGAATTCCAGGAAAACAGGATCATTATTTTCATCTCTCTTGAAGTTACCTGTTTGTTTTGAATTTACTTGTTTGCGTTTGGTGGATGGCAGTTTGGGGATGCTTCTTTTGGCTCAAAGAATGACAAACGAGCACAGCATCTTCTGCCTCTGCTGGAGAGAATTTTGGGGGTAGAGGGTGCTGATGGGTCGTCATCCAGTTGGCCACACTGCAAGCAGGAGCTGGAGAGAGGCCGAGTTACAACTTTCTTACCACCGTTTTTATGTTGGACTTGGTAATAGAGCTGAGTATCTGCTACCCTGTTTGGTCAACTTGACCAATCTGTTGGTCTCCCTATGGGATGAGGAATGACAAAGTATGGGACTGGTTCTGGGACAATGTCCATTTGTGGAGTTCCGCTTGACAATATTCAAGCATGTGTATCCTGTGCGGGTTTGCTGCCCTGTGAATGTCTGAGCTGTAATGTGGTGAATGCTACTGGAAAGCACAGGTTCAATTAGCTCTGCTGTTTCAGTACTTTCCTAAAGTGCATTTCAAATCATACACTTAGCTGTGAAATCAGTCATTGATGCTGTGTTTGATGGTTACAGAAGTTGTGTGGTTTTCGTTATCTTTTTTCGGAGGAGCCCCTGATCAGATGACTTAATTTTCAGAACGCAGCACAAAAGAATAAATTGCAAATACTCTGTGAATTATTAAAGGAGAATATTATGAATAACTTGAAAGAGGAAATGCGTGCTAGAATTTTGTCTCACGTTGGCTAATTGTCCAGAAGCAGAAAGGAAAAGAAAGGCTAAATCGATTTGCTCAGCTTGTTTATTAACAGTTTTTTGCTGATAACCTTTGGGTAGTTGTGCTTGGCAAACCAAATGTTAGTGTGAAAAGCATGCCATACTGGAGTTTTGGGAGTTTGGTTTATTTTCTAACATAAAACCGATTGGATCACAGCGCACTGATTGGTAGAAAAGCGATGTAATATGTAGGGCTTTTCTCTGAGTGAGTCACAAACTATACTGATACAGCGGTCTTCTGAAGGGGTCAACGTGTAGTGCAACAGAAAGATAAGAGGAGCCATAGTTTTGCCAGAAGCACTGTAAGGCTCTGGACACGCACACCGAGACACGCAGGAGCAAAACTCTAGAATAAAGTTTAGGATCCATAAATCACTTCTGGTGGAGCCCAGGGGTGAGAGCACCAGCAGGGCCCGTAGTGTGGACAGACTCGGGGCACTACGCCTCCGCCACAAAACGAATCCCCTTCTGTGCTGTAGGCACCACCATTGTTATCTCCACTCCAGTGGGGTCTTGGCTGGTGGAGACTCCCAAGTCACGCTTCTGCATGGAGCTCACTTTATCTTCATCAGGAGGTTGGAGGGCTGAGTCAGCCCTGCTGGGATTTGCACCAGTGGTTCCAGGAAGTCTGGGTATTTCAAACCTTAGGCTTAGACCTCTAATCATCCCCTTATCTAAACTGCCTAACATCTGAGTCTGCAAAATTAGGTTGGAAATCTCACACAAACATGCTTTCCCCAGCGGCATTTCTGCGTTTGTTTGCCAGTGGAGCCCGGGACTACAGAAGGGCACAGAAGATTCAGCTTTGAAACCAAAGGTTTAATCAAAGTGTTGCGTGAAGGCCTGGTCCTTTCTTGATTGATGGCTTGCTTACTGCTCGCTGACAGCTGGAGAGGTTCACCCTTTGGGGCAGAAACTCAGAGTTAGCACTCAGAGAGGCAAGTGTTGACCCTCTTGGGCCGTAAGTTTAGAGGAATCCAGTTCTTCTAAATTAATTTCTGCATCTGCTGGGGATCAAAGGAAGGGGTTGATTGTTTTCTCGTAACTTATAAAGAAATATTCTCATCCTAAAAGCCCTACTGCTCAATACATGCAGAAATTGTTTAAATTATCCGAGGCGGTTTTTTCAACCCAAGAATTCAAAGACAAATGGTGTGAGGTCCTACATCGGGCCAGCATCTCTGAATCCCTCCCCAGGTAACTTTTTCAACCTCACTTGGCCCCAACACCTAGAGAGCTCAGAGGTATGGAATTCTTACAAGTTCTGCGAGAACAGCTGGTTGAATGGGGATGACAGACTAAATTAGCACCCCTATTAGGAGAAGGTTGCGGTGTTAATTCACTCCTTACCACACAGCAGAGGATCCTAAGCGGAGGCTGGGTCAAGGGGAGGCAAAGGGCTTTCTGACGTCCCTCATCTGTGCAAAAGCTCCAGACAAAACTCTATCAACCATCTCGTCGTGCAGTGGCACCCTAAAGAACAAACACACTAGATTTGTTTGTTCCCCGTCTCTGAGCTGCTTGCTTATATGGCATTTTCACTGATAACTTAGGTCCAAGTGGAAGTTGTTCTTTATCTTCACTTTAGTCCTGTCACTGAAGGAAAGGAGTATCCCGCGGCTCGATGCTACATCGAATGGGGTGATGCAACAGAAAGGAAGCTTTCCAGTTTTCTCCTCTAGTCAAGAAAGAGGACTGGTGTAAATAATTCCTGGCAAATCAGTGCTTTGATGTGTTTGGCTTCTTTCAGAGCATCTGTGAGCAGATGCATGATAAATTTCTCATTTTAACTGATGTTAGCAAATCTCTGGAGAAACCGACTGCAGTTTGCTGCCCATCTATAGCAGTTAAGCCAGATTCCTCTGTTTTAATTTATCAGATAGGGTGACTGATGGTGTTTGTAAATGTAAATTTTACGTTTCCTCAAATTCTAGCGTGTAAAGCTTCAAAATAGTCATTTTCTGTAAACACTGTTGCTTGAAAAAGTCCTGCCACTTGAATATCTGGTGAAGATGAATGCACGTGGCACGCAGAGTTGGCAAAGAGGCACCCATCTATAAACACACAGTTACTATTCCTGGAGATTTCTTTTATCCTCTTTCCAGTTGTACAAACACCACCACCACCACCCCCGGCAATATTGCATTGTAAATTACCTTCCTTTTAAAAGCCCTCTCCCCTTAGTGCTTTTCATTCAGGAGATGGGAGACAGCCCTGGGCTTGTCGTCTTCAGATCAAATACAAGCTGCAGACTCTGGGTATTCACCTGAATTATATGAACCTCTGTGCTGTAGCTATTTACTTGCTGCGATGCATTTCCTTCTCTTGATTAACTAAGCTCTGAAAAGACACATCTGTTTCAGCATTGCCCCCTCAAGGCAGTCCATCAGCCCTCTGTTTCGCAGCATCTTTTTCTCTCACCTTTTCCTCGCCTCACCCTCTGTGGTCTGCTGCGTTTCTTGTCTCGTGTTCATGATTCGTGTCGGACTCCTGGGGCAGGCGCGGTGTCGTGGTGGTTGCCTGTGAAAACCCATCTATCGCGCAGTGAGCATGAGAACTGTTTAGGGGCGTGCAAGTGCTGCAGCCCTTTTTGTGGCTGAAACCCCAAAGGTTGAGCTGGTGGCTGTTTCTCGTTAGTCACACGGTGCCTGTCTGTGGCTTCCTACCATGCTCCAAGGTCTGCGTACCCTCGGTTTCTTATTGGCTCTACTGGTGTTCAGCATCCTCAGCACCAGGCTGGTCTGGCCCGCAATAACGTGCTAATGTACCAGCACCCTTTAACATTTTAAAAATATGCACTGAATGCTACTTTTAATAGAAACTGAACCGGACCGTGATTTGCAGTTAAAATAAATGCAAGACAACTTATTAGAATACGCTCTCGGAGTCACAGCCTCCACGGGGTGTTCCCCTCTGTTACGCTATCCAAGCACTGGAGGAGTTTATTGCATGGTTTACTATGTGGCATCCAAAAATTCTCTGTAAATAGCTTTCGATTTGCACCTAGGAATCGTTTCAGGGAGAAACGAGAGCAGGAGCCCTAGGCTGATGCTCCAGTCACGCGGGCCCTTAGGAACATCGTCGTTTCCCCAGCACCCTGGGCCAGAGCTGGCACCGCTGTGCAGCAGGGCTGCCCCCAGCCCTCGCCACGGCCCGTGCCCCGCGCTCATCTCCGCAGCAAAAGCGGCGAGGAGGTTCGGCCGGCGGTGCTGGCGTCTGTCGCTGTGTGCAGCTCACAGGCCTCCCTTGCCCTTTGAAGATTCCCCGTTGTTTGGGCCATTAACATACTTTCGGAGTGGATGTTTATCTTTTTTGAAACTTTTACGGCAGGCGCATCGTTAAAGAAAACCCCGCGCGAGAAAGCACCACCGGAGCCCAACGCAGCTCTTGCCTTTATTTGATCAGCCTCCAACACCTAACAGTTCTGTGAGTAAACATTTATAGATCAAATCAAAAGCTCGCAAAAGGAAGCACTCTGGATAGATTAGAAGCTAAACTGATCTAAATTAGAACAGATGCAGAGATAACCTTGCCTGGCTAAAAAGCACATACTATCGGTTGCGCGCAGATAATTAAATGAACGAGCCCTTTTCTATTGAACAACTGATGTGCAATTGATAAACTTAATTAATAATTAACTTTTTAATTAAATATCAATTTTAAACAAGTGTGGTAATATGCCACTCGCATTTAATTTCGCTGCCTTTTCTTCATTAAAGAACTGTCATTAGGGTTACAGGTATCTGTTTAAGATGCCTCTGTGCGCCGCACAGGGAATAAACGTGTCCGCTGGGCACTCGCCAGCGAAGGGATGGTGATAAACGGCAGCAGCCGGAGACAAAGCCGGCACGCAGCTGCGGAGAGTCAGAAGGAACCGCAGTCAAATGGCGCTGCCCTGGCCATGGCTTTCTTAGCAGCAGAGGCCTACCTGGGCTTGCGCCCTCGTGCGCTATTGAAAGAGGCAGCAGCGGGTGCAGAAGAGCTGAGCTCTTCTCGTAACGGCTCTTTGGGAAGAAGGTCCTTCCCAGCTTTATGAACGATTTGGCTGGACGAAGCCAAGACTGAACATCTAAATACTGGCCCGTGTTGAGGGGAGAGAGATCCATCGGTTATCGCCTTGTTTCAGCAAAACAATCCTGAATTACTGAGGGAAAGCGGCGATCTTTTTGCATGTGTCTTCTCGCGTGGTGCCTTAGTGCAATTCCTATTAGTGCTAATGGGGTAATTGGCTCCCCTCGATGTGAACTCCCTATAATGCATCCACGTAACTTGATTTGAGAGTGTAAATCCCATTAGCCTGAATGGCGATCTTTTCTGCGTCTAATTTACCCATTTGATCCCGTAAGCACTAATAGCCGATCTCGTCTCCCTTTGAAAGCGATAAATAGGCATCTGACTTCCACTAAATGGTGTTTGCAAACGTGCGTGACGGCATCGCACCTCCGGGTTGGTGCCCCTCTCTGTGCCCCCCGCCCCATGAGTCTGCCCTTGCAAACATCTGTGCAAAAGGGATATCGCTGCGGGGCTGCCGGCCAGCGCCTGCTTTTCGTCTCGCTCCCCGGGGCAGCCCCGGCTCTCGGCCACATGTGGCAGCTGCATGGCTGCGGCCATGCAGCACAGGATGGCAGCGGGTGCGTAGGGCTCCAAAGAAATTTGGATGCTTTCTGGGAGCGCGTGCAACCAGATGAGTAGCTGCTTGGTCCAGCAGCTGCCACTCCTTTTGGATACTGGACGTTTGGAGATTATAAATAGACACATTGCATCAAATGAGAATAATAAGGGAGCCGATGGCTTCCTTGCTGCAGACTTTCCCATTCACTGAGCCTATGCCGTGTCCTAACTATGCTCCTTTATTTCTCCCCTCTTTCTAGAAGACTGCCTGGAGAGCTCAGCAGCGATTTACGTACCTAACTACAACAAACGACACTCGAAGCAAACAGCTCCTGCGCAGCCTTGGCGTTTGGGATGGTCCCTTCCACCGACCTAGTAAGCACTTAGAAGGAGCAAAGAAATATGCAGAAGGCAGGAAATCGGGTTTGCAAACTGGGAAAAAAAGGTGAAAGGCTGCAAGAAACATTTCTACCAACCCTGCGCCTGCTAGCAACAAGGAGAAATACTTGAGCACCTCACCAAGGGTGTAAGAAAATATTTCCACTGTGGTGGAGGATCGGAGCGAAGGCTAAGTGTTGCTACTTTTTTTGTTCGCTTGTTAATGTCTTGATTTGTTTCCAGCTGAAATAAGTAGGGTCGAGGACAAGCCAACGGGCTCTCGACTGTCCTGCGACGTGGGGCTTGAAGCCAATTGGAAGCAACTCCTCAGAAGGTACCATCTTGGACACGGCACCAGACACCTATCCGGTCGGAATGCACCGCCGGTGAAAGGATGATTTCTTTTCCTGCCCTGCCTCACGAGAGGACATTCTCGCTTTTCCACATGTGAAGGGAAGATGGGTCCCTCCCGTGGGGAATGTTACTGCTGGCCACCGCTTCCTTTCCGAAAGCCCCATTTGAAAAGGAGGAAATAGTTGGTGGAGGAAGTTCCTGAAAAGGAATCTTTCAAATCCTTATTTTTGTCAGGTTTTTTTCAGGGGACACCCAATCCGATGGAAATAATTGGTGTGGCTGCCTCAAGTGATGGAAAAATTGCAGAAAACTGCAAAGGGTGTGACAGCAAGAAAACTGGCTTATTCTCCATTTATTGTACAATATTTATCATCAACCCGTTTTGTATATTTTGCTTTCTTTTGTGTAATCTTATCATCGCTGGGGTTGAAAACGATGTAATTTTTGCTCCTTTGAGTAGTTGCCAAAAAAGCACTTACGTCGGAGTATTAGTGTATCATTTGGCTAGCACATCACATAATGGTTTTTTTACAGCAAGTATTTAACCGTGTTTTCATCCTGTGGGAAAGAATGATGGGTCTGTTTTGTAAAAATAAGACCTTGTGGCAATGTGGACATGGAAGAGATAGAAACATAATGCAACAAATTAGTTTCAACACACAGAAATGAAGTAGTCCAGGCTCCATATACGTTCAGCAGCGCTGGTTTCTTTCTCTCTCTTTTGTCTCTCCTTTTCTCTCTCAGTCTGAAATGTATTGTTGGATTTTATGGGAAGACTTTGCAAGCAGAAACTATTAGAATTCAGCCAGCCACCTACTTGGTTTGAGCGTGCAAGAAGATGTTACACTTGTATGCACACACGTGTTTGTGTGTATGTGTGCAGGTAAAAACAGTATTTACGAGTGCACGTGAGGGAGAGAATAGTTGCGGGTACCAAGCAGATATGATCAAATTCATCCATTTTGTGTGACTCGATGCAAGTTCATGGTCTTACAGCAAGAAGTAGGTTAGCTTTATTATGGGCTGAAAAGATACCTTGGTTTTTAGCAACAGAAAGAGCATTGTGAAGCAGGAGAAACCCGATCGTTCTAATTTCATCACGGAAGATCAAGACCTGGAGCAAAAAATAATTTGTCTTTAGGTACTTCAGAAATAATCAAGCAGTTAATCATTACAATTTGAGGTGATCCCGTCAAATCTCTTGCAAATAGTGGCTAAGTGAATCTCTATTATAACCTGAAACCTGCCATTAACTTGAAAACCGTTCATGCTGCGATCCACATCTTTCCAATCTGCGTGTTCTGTAACCCGCCCCCGATAACGGTCACTCTCACCCCGTCTGGAAAAGAGGGAAGAGTTGCTGTTTTAAAGTTCTCCCGTTTCTAAACTTCATTCTTTTTATTAAAATGTCCCAGTGCGTTGCGACTAAGATTCCTTTTTCTTTGTATGTAAAAATTCACCAGGATATCTCTCGGCTTTTGGCAAGTAACTGTACAACCTTTTCGACGTCCACCTTCCTCCTTTGCGCCAGCCGCTTGCCCGTTTGTGCAGTTACATGCACATTTGTGTTTTGTCATGTCTGAGTTCAGACCCAGAGCCTGGAGATGCCAAGTACGTGCCTAACTTTACTTATGCAAGGAGGAGTGGAGTTTGAGCATATGGCTACATGGTTCCAACGTAAAATAAAAAATGCCATTCAGCAAATTTATTAGGGCCTTACAGTGAGTTATCATCAGTAGTTGCACTAAAATATAACTCAGAAAAAAGACCCCGTAGCAGACGCTTCACGATGGAATAGGCTTTTTGCGTGCCTTTGTCTTTGCTTGCTAATTCACAGCATTCCATAACTTCCAAAAACATCTACGACTTGTTCCCCGAAAGCCTTTCATCCTGAAACGGTACTGGGAAACCACACTGCTCACTGGCATTGGCGTGAGTCAGGGCGCTCAGAACCTGCCCTTTGGGCGCCCAGGTCGGCCCTTTGAATCAAGGGGGTTTATCATAACAAAAACATGCCTAGGGAGGGTTTCTCCAGACTGCCTTAGTGCCTCGGGACTATTCTGCTTTGAAAAACTGGAAAGCCCCTGTTGCACTGCCATAAACAAGTCATTAGGAAAATGGGGTGGGAGAGGGGGGACGGAGACTATCCTGTCTGCAGTCCTGCTGGGGAGGGTGTGTGAGCTACGGCTTGCAGGAGGAAGATGAGACCAATGTTTTCCTAACCAGTTTGCTTTCCTAGCCAACTTTGCTCTAGGTGTGAGCAGAGCTTCACCTTCCTTGTGCTGCAAGAAGAGGGATTAAAAGCAAACGAGAGAAGGTGAGTCCACAGTGACTGAAGACCATGCATGAATTCCTAACAAATGGCTGGCAGGGGAGATAGATAGCAGAAACGTAAAGCGGCCTGATTTTGCTTTGGGTAACGCTTATCTTCCCGGAGACCTCACCGCTGTGTTACATCATTTCCTCTCCACATATGGCCATGGAAGAGCAAGACCTTCCCGTAATGGGACAGCACGAGCGATTGGGATGTTCTTCACGGCTGCCTTGGGAGTGCCATCGGCCGTAACAGAGCAAAGACTCGGGGCGGGATGTGTAACGCAGGGAGAAGAGCTGATAAACGACCTTAGCGATAGCGCAGTCAAGTCCAGCTCACCAAAAGAACGATAGGTGAGGTACGAGTTTGTTCAGGAGCTGCGTCCTGCCCGCAGGATATAACCGGGCAGTCAGGTAGATAGAAGCAAACTTGCAACACTGGATTTTTTTGGAGGGCTTGTGTTATCCTTGATAAAAATCTCGTTGGTATTTGGGGCAGAATGGCTCTGCTGGACACTTAGCCTGGCTCTCCCTATGCTCTTCCGTTACTGCTCTGCCAAAATCCTGGTGTTCAGTTATTCTCGCTCCAAATAAAATACTCTGGCCTGGGTGCGTTTCCTGAACTCTTGGCGTTTCTTCGCAATGCCTCTGTAGAAGCGAGACTGCCCCTAGCAGGGCTGAGCTCCTTCGTGGCCCCCGTGCCATGCTGCGTGAGCCCTCGGTAAACTGCCGCCAGGCCCCGTTCCCCTGCCGTGTGGGCACCCTTCTCTGCCGCTGGGCTGGACCCTGTGCAAACCCCAAACGTGTGCAGCCCAAACAGTGGTGATGGTCGCCGCAGGGCTGCGCGCGTCTCTAGCCTTCCTTGTAAAAGTCTCCAGAACAGATGTCTTGTGCAGAAATAAATATAAATAAAACTTAAGCTCCTGGAAGAAGGTCTATTTTGATTTCTGCTAGAGAAATGTAGACCACCACCACCCCACCCCCCCAAAGAATTCACACTGATTTTTGGGAAATACGCTGTTTTGCAGGACCCTGCAAGATGGCGGGAGCCGAAGGACTGCACAGAGCCTTGTGTTGTAGTCAGAGTTCAAAAAGGTGAGTTCCCCTGAGAGGGAGAGATTGGTTTTCTTGTTTAAACTTAGGGATTTGAATTGTCATTTCACTTTTTTTTTCCTAAATATATTTGTCTTCACGTCTGAAATATTTTGTGAACTTTGCTTTTCTGTCCCTGTAAAGAGTATCGTTTAGGTAAGTTCTTGGGTTTGTGTTTTCCATCTATGATTGCAGAGACGTTAGAGAAAGAGCGTGCGTTTTCACAGAACAGACATCTGACGTGAAGTTACGGTAAACGTATTCGCTCTGCCTGTTCCCACTTAATATTGACTTTCCGTTAACATCCTGGCATACGCATACTTACGTATATACGTATACGAATGTGACTGGCATCAGATAAAATAGGCTAATGGTAGAGAATGTTGAAGGGGGGGCAGTTTTAAACTCTTTTTAATGTGTTTTTGTAAGATTTTTGGTGACCTAAGTGGGTATAAACAAGCGTGTGACAGGTATGTTCACTCAGAGCCAGATGAAGGATTTAAATTTCAGTTTTCAGATGACAAATGCTGCAATGAGTGATGCAAGTGACAAAAATTAGTTGCAGAAAATTTTAAAATGTGTCCAAAAGCATTGCAGACTCTTTACTTGCTGTTTGCAAGGGGAAGCAAAATTCATTAGATAAGTAATGCGATCCAAATGATTTGTCCAGTTGCTGAAGGAGCTAACAGGGTGTCTGGACTTGTGTAATAGTTTGGTTACAGCTGCAGTGATGAGGAGCGCAATGCAGAAAGGCTGAGGGTTTTTCAGAAGGAAGCACAAGCAATTGCTGAGATGCTGTATTCTTTTTTTGAAATTTCCAAACCAGCGTTTCCAAACACTGGGGCCGATGCACTCGGCGGAGAGCAAACGAGGCTGGTCGGCACGACGGGGCAAGGCGTGCTGCACCGCAACACTGGACTGTGCGCAGCCCGTGCGGCGGTGTCGGGAGAGCTTTCCGTGGCCTCCTCTGCTGCACTACACCAACGTGCTCCCGTCCTTCCTCCGTGAGAGGGGAAAGAGACGGCAGAAAGTGCTTGGAGGGTTGTTGGCTCTACCCCTTCAGGGATGGCTGCGGGGCTGCTGGTGCTCTGTGTGCTTCGGCCTCACCACCTGTGTCGGTAGGAAAAGGCTTTTCCAGTCTAAAAATAAGCAGCTGGTGTCTGGAGTCTGCTCACGGGAGCGTGTGTCTGACGTGTAATTTGAACTTGATTGCAAGGGCCCCGTAATGTCTGCTGGAGCCAGTGCTGTCATCCCGGAGGCGGCTCCCCTCTCCCCCAGGTGACCGGGCTGTTCGCAAAGCTGGGCTCCGGCATGCTCCGAGCTTGGTCCACGTGCGCTCCCGCCTCCCACCCGGGCAGTTACCAGGCAGAGGTGGCTCGTGGCGCGTTATCCTGTTTCAACTCCTCTCCCAGCGCTTTGCATCAAGCTACTGAAACCCATTTGTTTGGCAGCCACCAAAACTTGACACTGATGAGGACGAGCAAGGGAAGAGAGAGACCAGTTGTTTCCAGGGATGGATCTTAACTGCAAAAGCTGAATTCTGCTGCAGAGCCCTTTGGGAAAGCTGTTGGTGTCTTGGGATGCTGCTCTTGAGAATGGGGCCAGCTTGGAAATTTGTTTCTGGATCTTATCTTCCTTGCTTGGAAATCTTTGGATCTGCAGCACTTGACTAGAAAAATCACAAGGAGTTTTTCCTTGAAGACTACTTGTGTGTGCTGGATGGGACCTTTCCTGGTCCGGATTTTTAATGCAGTCGTTGAGGTAGAAGACAAGTGGTACTAACAGGGAGATGGGCCAATGTGTTTTGATGTTGATTCCATCACCAAAGTGCTGATGCACAAGCCGGACTGTTACCCTGCTCGCGGGACTGCCTGAGCAGGGTTTCCATGCAGCTCGGATAAACTATGTCCATCTTGGACTCCGTTTTATAGAATGGAAATCGGAGTGGGTTTGGAATATGTAGTTGGAAAACCAGGTGCAGCGTCAATTCAATTTCCATTGTATCCAGTTAACCAGATCTCAGAAAGAGAGGATCTAGCGGAAACGGATTTGGCAGGCAGCGAGAAGAGGCTCAGTCAAACTTCTCCAGCACCGACAAACTCCCCCAGCCTTCCATATAGTTCAGAACCATCACTCCAACTCAGGGACCCCCTTGGCTATGGGGTTTCTGTGTCACAAAGGCTGGCTCTGACAAACATTTTTAGAATCGCCATCTGTCAGCTTTTCCTTCAGGGATCCCCATTTACAATAGCTTGTATCCAGGCCATGTGCAAATCCCACTGGGCTGAAACTTGGCCCTGCGCAAGGTTGGCCTGGATGCAATTAACAAACACAAAATTTATTCAATTTAGTTTGGCCAAAAATATAAGATTCTTTTGTTTGCAGATGCTGAAGTTTAGATGCCTTTCCAAACTTATCAAGGAGAAGGGAACCACTTTGGAGAAAATAACAGCCAATGCCAAAGTCATCCTAGAATTCAAGTTGAACTGGAAACCTACGCACCGAGTAGTTCATGAAGCTTAGAAACGGAGTCCGTTTTTTCTGATTACTTTAAGTTGCAGTGCTGTCCCTGAACTTTATTGTTCTAGCTGGGTTCTAGACAGAAACACTGAAACATCAGAAGAAAACCAGTGTTTTGAGGCATCTAGGGGGGCCCAGCAGGAAGTATGGAAAATCTCCGGGGAATTTTTCAGTTCCAGGAGATTTGGAGAAATGTCTGACCCAAGCCCCAGAGCTTGGAGGTCAGGACTGTCATGGGAGCGTGTCTAAATTGCTTTGGTCTGGAGATCCGGCTGGAAATCTTGTAAGATCGGGATCTGTCTCTCTTGATTGTCCACCCAGGCTCTCCATTTTTTGGGTCTTATCTGCCAGACTCAAGTTTGATAAACCTCACGGTGCCTGATTTATCTGTCTCAGGTGAAGGGCTGAGTCAGTCCTGCGTTCACATCTGTGTTTCCCAGTTCCCACAAAAGTGTCCGATCACTTAATTTATTCCCATCCTCCATGCAGGTCCTCTGTGATTATAAAACAGAATTCATACCTGGGACACGTACTTTCTTCAAGCACTTTTAACCCCTGTCTACTCCACCGACCCGTGGGCCGGGGAGGTTGCAGCACTTCTACCTGAGCTGCGCGGTGGGACGAGGAGCTGAAGAAGTCCTCTCTCTGCACGTACGTAGCAGCGAGCAGGCCTGGGGCAAACAGCTAACGCAGCGCAAGAAGGATCAGCGTGGCGTTCAACACTTGCGTGTAATCATCCCTCGGATGGCGTCGCTGCCAGAGAGGTAACACTGGATGGAGCATTTCGTAAGGATGATTTTTATGAGTGAAAGGGAGTCTGCCCCAGCCATCTCCGATGAAGCAAACACCCAGAAGTGCCGGGGATGTTTGGCCACCGCTCCTCCGTACCTCCCAAACCTCCCTGCCGTTAGAGGAAGGGGAGGAGATCGGGTGCGATAAACGCACTCAGCGCCCTCCGCAGCAGCCAGGCCCGTTGCTGTCGGAGTAGTTAGTATGCTGCGGCTGTGCGGTTCCTCTGCCATCTTCATTCACCTTAGAAATGTGGAGTTTGAATGGTTTATCTCTATTAATCACCAGCTCAAAAAGCTTTGTGCACCAAGGGCCGCAGATAATTAACTTCACTATACTGCTTGTCTTATCAGTATCAACCTCTTGTCCTCCTGTGAAATAGTTAAAACCATCAGCCCCTTTTTACTTTTCCATTTAACTCTAATGCTTTAACACTGATGTTCTAAATGGCCCTGCGATTCATACTTATTAGACAAACCTTTCTTTCTGCATCTCTTATATTTTTTGATAATTGGCCATGTACGTTTCTAAGGGGCTCAACAGCTTTTCATGCCACTATACTACTAATTAAAGGTTTCTCACAGCCTTTCAGATTCATCTTCACCTTCTTTTCTTTGATAACTATAATTTGCTGTTTAATTGAGGAGGGGGAGAGAAAAGTGGTGGTAGCAGTAGGATGACTGCATAGGAAAAGGTTTTGTTTAACAAAATTCTCTAATTTTAAACAAATCTTAATCGCTTCCCTATTTTTGTCCCTTCTCTGGCTGGAGCTCCCCTCCTTCCCGCACTTTAAAATGTCGTAGCAGTCCAGCGAGAGGAAAGCGGGAGGCAGGACGGGGAAGCGGGACGTGGGGGAGGCAGCACGGCCATGGGGGCTCCGTTGTTCTTCGCGATGCTGCTTTGCTTAGCCCTTTGCTTTGCTAACGTCCCCGTCCCCGCTGCTCGTTTTCCCCCTGGGAGCTGGTCTGGGGCTGAGGCGCTGCTCTGCCGGGGACGGCGGCCCAGCGGTGCGCTGCCTGCCTACGCCAAGGTGGGGACAGCAGATCCGGGGAGGCTGCTCGTGCATCCAACCTGCCCAGCAGCACTCTCCGCTCGCCGTAAGCAACCCCCGGGCACCGGGGCCGAGCGCCGCAGACTGGCCGGGGATGTCCCGCGAGCGTCAGCCCTTTGTGCATTCGTGTCGTGCGTGCTAGAAACTCCTTCCCAGTGCGGCTCCCCGCAGAAACCGTCCCCAAGGAGCTGTGACGCCAGCAGTCAGTGCTGTTGCCACAGCTCCCTTTGGGGTCCTCTCTGCCCTCCCGGTGGGTGCTGTGGCCATTGCCTTGCGGTGCTGCCGACGGGGCGTCCCTTGCATGGTGCTGTTGGAGTTTCAGCCTTTCACGTCCATGTGCCACGTTGTTTTTAAGGGGCCTTTCCCCCGGAGGCTCTCTTAGTCCCATCCCTCTGCCATCTAACCCCACGTCCAACCCTCCACGCTAGCAGGATGTACATGTGAGTGTACGGGCGCTTGATGCTTGTGCTATCCAGCTGCATTTCTCCACTTTCTGCAGTTTTATCCTCTGCCTGTCTCCCCCACAAGCCCTCCCTGCAGTCCCCGTTCCAGAGCGCCTTCCTTCCCTTTCCCATTCGCATTACTTGATTTTTCCCATGTTTCTTTTTTCGTTTTTTTCCCCCAGTTCCCACACTAACGCCTTCTCTCTCCTGTCTTTACGTCCGTTCAGCCTCAGCTCACCTCTTCCAGCCTCCCTGCGCAGGGACCCTGTCGGGTGCGTGACACAGCTTGGGGCTATCCCTCGCCCAAGTGCTAGAGCCATCCCATACGGAGAACAGCCCAAAGGGCTGCCCGGGGGCACCATCCTGCGTCTGCAGAGGATAAAGAGGCTTTTAGACAACCTGCTGGACCTTCTGCAGCTTCAGCAATCGGTGAGTTCCACCATGCCAGCAGAGGGGGGACGCTGGGCCTGGAGAAGCCCCGTTGCTGCCGTGGCCATCTCTGCTTCCCTAGATGTTGCCTGGCTCAGGAGGGGTGTTTTGGGGGTCTTGGAGGTCGTGGCATGGGGGGAGGATGGGATCCAGAGTACAGAAGCTCTGCTGCTCTGACAGGCTCCACTCACGCAGGTGAGGCCATTTGAGCTCAGAGGACCCAATGCCTTTGGTCTTCACCAAAGCTATTCTGAAAAATATTACGCAATAGCTCCCACTCTAATTTTTAAATGAGTTCGGTCCAACTGCCCGTCTCTTTCCGTGTACATAGATTCAACCGGCATGAATGCTCTTGTGGGACATATGCTAGTGTACGCTTCTAAACCCCAGCTCCTGGGAGTCACGTGATGGCACGCTCTTTAGCTTTCCTTCAAAACAAAACATGTATGCAGTTGAGCGGAGAAGGATGGAAGCGTGACCCCAGTGCTGTGAAATGCTTATACAGAGAAAAACACCCAACGCTGTGTTTTAAGACTTGTGATTTTTACAGCACCTCTTGATGTGGGGAGGAGGTGGGAACAAAGGAAAAAGAGGAGAGCTGATCCAAAGTTTGAGTGTTGGATACGGGCAACGCGGTGTTGCGCCCCTCCAGTCAACACACAGTGACCGTTTCTTGTCAGTGCTGGTACTGAATTGCAAAACAAGTTCATGCAGAAGTCATTCAGTTATTTTTTTGAGCAGAGAATTCACACAACCTGTGATCATTCTTCTGGGATTATTCTTCAGCAGGGGAGGAGGAGGAAGAAAAAGACTGGTGGTGCCTCTGTTGCGACTAATTCATCCCATCCCACTAGCGTGGGTGCTAGGCGACCCCTTTGCTCAGCTCCCGCTAGGGCTGGGGAGGAGTGCGGGATGCCTCCCATACCTCTGTTAGCTGCTGGGGGTTAATAGGGGCACTCAACACACACCAGCACGCTCTAAGCAGGGTCAGGGGGCAGCCAGCACATTGTGACCTAAAATTTGTCAGCTTTAACTCGCTTCGTGTTAGGTGACCCCATTTCTCTTTGGCCAACTGCCTTGCCCAGCGCCTGTGCCTGGGGTGTATGGCGCTGCGGGAGCCTGGCCAGCCCCCTCCGAGCCCTGGGGACAGCCGCGACCCTCTGCACAGCCGCGCTCTTTGCCCTTACGTGCCATAGCCCAAACGGCCGCCCGGTATCACAAGAGGAAATAAAAAGCGACGGCAGCTTTCGTTGAACGCCTGGCCGCTGCCACTCTGCCATCTCAGACAGGACAGCTTGGAGATGCCCAATTCCAGATAATGTGTGTTTTAACCCACCGGGTCCTGGTGCCGTGTTTCGTCATGGCAAACCCCTCCAGCTCACCACGGGGCCCTGGCGGCACCCAGGCTGCTGCAGCACCAGCGACCTGACCCTGGTGTGTCACGGTACCTCCCGTCCAGGGACTTATTGGTGGTAAATGCAACGCAAATAGCGGTAAGGTCTCGTCCTGAGCTCCGACCAGCATCCCTGGGAGTTCTCGCTGGTGCTGCAGTTTTCTCCCCTTCCCCTGAGACAAGGCTTTGAGGGCGATTCTCTTATCTCTGCTTGTTTTGTTTTGGTATCTTAGGCAGCAGAGTGTCTCGAGGTGTCTCTCCTCTTTCCTCCTTTCCAGTTGTCTGTCTCCCTCCATCACTTTGTCACCCTCAGCATCTTGTCAGTCTCTCTGATTTCCTCCTCCTTCTCCCTAGTTGGTCCATTCGTTGTTTTTCCTCAGTAGTCCGTGCGCCTTTCTCTCCCACTTCTTCTCTGTCTCTTGTTCCTCCCTCGTTTCTCTCTTCGTTTTTCCCCCCTAGTGTTGGAACTTCTTTCTTTGATCCCCCCCCTCCACCTCCCACCCTTTATAGTGCTGTTATCTATGATTTTGGCAAAGAGCACATTTATTGGGGAGGAATATCCCCATGGCAACGCAGCAGATGGTGACTTTTGATTAGCTTGGCTTTTTTTTTTTTCCCCCGACTGCCAAATCACAATCCGTCTTTGAAATTAAATCAGGCTGTGATAGCATCAGTTGTTCTGGAGAGGGGACGAGAGAGAAACAAGACTGAAGTATTACAGTGGGAGCCAGGATGTAATGCAAATTCGTGTTTTTTAACCCCAGCAATAAAACCCCCTGTTCGTTCCGGGAGCAGGAGGAACCACAAGAGAGGGAATAATAAAGTAAAAAAAATAAGATGAAAAAAATGTTGTCGCCCCACATGGGCTCCTCGCTCCGGCCACGCTGGAGAGCGTGTCTGTGCCACCGATGTCACTCCTCGCCAAGTCACTGGGTGCTTCTGCGCCTCGTTCTGCAGCTGCTCAAACGCCGCTGAGGGTTTTCCTCGTGTCGTGGGTGGTGGGAAGAGGCCAGGTTCTTAGCTGAAGGATTCGAGCAACTGTTTATCCACGGGGGTGCAGTTTCCAAAGTGGGCAGGAAAGCACGAGCAAGCAGCAGGAAGAAGGAAAGAAAGCAGCTCCTGGAAGGCATTGGAGGGAGGTGAGCGGCATTCAGGGTAAAGCGAGGAAGCGGAGGAGCTGGAAAGGGCGGATGGCATCACCGAGCCAAGCTGCTGAGGGATCGAGGGCATGGGAAAGTGAGGAGCTGTCTGTAATGGCACCAGGGAGGTCTGGGCCTGGGGAAGGAGGGGTGCAAGGTTCTGCCAGCCGCGAAGAGAGAGTTGCAGGGCATAGCCCCGTGGAAGATGGGAAAGCAGATACAGAAGTCAAACAGTAAAGAACTTTCTTGAGTGCTTCAGCAGTGGGTGGTATTCAAGCCCCATGAGCTGCTTTGCCTGGTGCAAATTTTTGGAGGGTGACCAAAGGTGAATGCAAGTGAGTGCTAATCATAGCCAAAGACAAAGGAGGGCTTGAAAGCGAAAGCTGCAGAGAGGAGATGACTAATGACCCAGCAATTTCGTGGGAACTGATGCTGTGTCTGCTGTCTCCAATTGCTGGTGTTCCCCGTGCAGGAGTTTAGAAAGCGGTTGTCTGGTCTCAGCGATGGCTCCTTCGGATGCGGAGAGTTTAGCGGTTATGGGTGAAGGTAAATAAAGGGTCGCGTTCAGTCTCGGTGAAGTTCAGCGGAGATGGCGGAGTTTCATCAGAAACAAAGCGCCTCAAAGGTCCCTACCCTTTCACATCTGGGGTTGTAGCACGTGTATTTTCTGGTACTGTGGAGAGCACGCACACGAGCACTTGGCCTGCTTCACATGAGCCTTGAGATACTCAGCCTCTGTCACTAGGCTCTCGTTTGCCTCTGCAAGGCAGCTCTAACTTTCCGTCACATAGCCTGCTACAAGATGCTTCTCCTGGAGGAGCTCTGATCTGAATGTAGGATTCAAACCTGCAGCCCTCTACAAAACCTATAAACAGATGGGATTGTCCTGTCCCTTACATTAAGAGAAATAATAGNTCTCGTTTGCCTTTGCAAGGCAGCTCTAACTTTCCGTCACATAGCCTGCTACAAGATGCTTCTCCTGGAGGAGCTCTGATCTGAATGTAGGATTCAAACCTGCAGCCCTCTACAAAACCTATAAACAGATGGGATTGTCCTGTCCCTTACATTAAGAGAAATAATAGAGAAGCTCCCACTACAATTTTCTGAAAAGCAATCCGTGTCCTCTTGCGCACTGGGAGCTATGGGCCACCACCGCGTGTGTCCCACTGCTCTTTCAGTGAACCACTGCTTTTTCCTGCTCTGCTCCAGGGGACTCTGCGGGCTGCCTTAAGTTCTTCCGGGATAAGCTCTCTGGCCAATAGATAAAATGTTGCTGCAGATGTTGTTGCTTCTGTTGGAGATCTCAGTTCAGGAGTGTTTTGTGTATGCCGTGTGTTAGATCTGATGTTCTTTGAGGAGGAGATAAGGTCTGGGTGCACGAGATAAATCAGGTATGGACGCCGCTGGAGCTTAATTGCCGAGTGATATCTCAGGTCCTGATTCTTCCGTGTGAGACACGGGCACAAGGGAGAGCTCCAGCCTGCAGGGGTTCACGTGCTGGTGGAACCCTGGTGGAAAGCATCGCAGAAGAGCTTCGTGAGCACAGTGGGATCTAAACCCCTGTCTGAACCTCGGGTCTAACCCGACGTTCGCTCTGTTTAGGTGGTAATCCTGGTTTAGACGAGCACTTGCGCCTGCCGGGTGCTGCTTCTCCCTGTTTTTGTCAAATTGCCACTCGGTTTCTTGCCCCAGACACCTTGCCAGGGTCTGTCTGTCCCTGAACTCTCTCTCCCTTGCTCGCGCCTCCTCCTGCCCTGCACGAGCGCCTTGCAGCCGTGCCCTTCCCTTCCCTCGCGTGCAGCCCCCGGGGGCTGCTTGGCATCCAACGCGTCTTTCTGCAGGAGCCGCACACCGCGCGCCCGTGCGCGTGCTCTGCCCACTGGTACCGTTGTGCCCCAGCTGGTAACCTCTAACAGAGCGTGGGAGCTGCCCATGGATGAAAGCCAGGCCTGCCCCACGGCCTGCCCCCGCAGCNCCGTGCCCTTCCCTTCCCTCGCGTGCAGCCCCCGGGGGCTGCTTGGCATCCAACGCGTCTTTCTGCAGGAGC
>VZSC01005076.1:0-11055 GCA_013398225.1 Steatornis caripensis
CCTGGATCCCATTCCCCCGCCTGATGGCCAGGGACCATTCCCAGATGCAGTGTGCTCCCCAAGAAGCAGTCGTCACTCAAGGATTTGGAGTAGCCCAAGCCTGGAAACATTTGGCACGGCGCTCCTAAAACTTACAGAGGACTGGGCCGGTTCTGTGGGGCTGCAGCAGCGCTTTACGCTGCTGAGGCTCCGACCTCGTCCCTCCGCAAGCAGCCTGTGCATCCCTGGCCGGCACGGCTGGGCTGCCTTTGGCTCGCTGCACTGGCAAAAGCTCTGCAAACTGAATGTGGAGGTTTTGCCACCTGATTTTGATTGCTGCTTGCTAATTGACTTTATTATTTAGAGTATTAAATGTTGCTGCAGGACAGCATTTTCCCTGATACTTGCTCGTGTGCTGATTAAACCCTAACTGACGGCAGCATCACAGCGAACGGCAGCACCCTAGCAGGGAGCAGCCCAAAAAGGCCCATAAAACAAACGAGGCAGGACTTTGTTTCTCAGGAGCAGCTGAGACTCAGAGGGAGAGACACACTTAAGAGAAAAGTTTCTGCAGCAAAACCATGGAGTAAAACCGATGATAAACCAGGCACGGCCCCAAACTTAAAGGGATCAGCATGGGTAGGGGGTATTCTACAGCAGCCGCATGAGCTGACAGGGGAGCAGGACGCCACACTAATTGCTAGTGCTAATGAGGAGCTAAAGCCCCCTCCATCCCCCTACTCAGTTCACGCCTGACAGTCCCTGAATGCCGCTGAGCCAGGCTGACCCAGGGCAGAGTGTCCGAGCGGGCTGCACGGCCTTTGGAAAAGCACATACCCCAGCTCTGGGCTCCCTGCCCATCTGCGTGCTCTGCCTTTGGTAGGTGCCCGCTGCCACCTGCCACCGTGGGCTACCGAAAAGTTCACCTTGTGATGGGCTGGGGAGGATGCCAGGGAGCCTGCACCTCAGCGTGCGCCGGAGGGGATGCCAGCAGGAAGTTTGGGCATGACAGGGAGATGCAGGCAGAGGCATGGCTGTGGACATGGCTGCACACGGCCGCGTGTGCGGTGCCAGCACCCTGCGGCTCCCTCCCTCTTGCACACTGTAACTGAGCCTTGGCTGATGCCCAAATTTTCCCCAACACCGACTTCCATGGGAGGGTAGCAGCAGCTCTGCAAGATGAAGCATCATGATTTCAAATTTAAAAATACCCATTCACATGGCCCCTGCTGACCGCTTCCCACTCCAGCAGCTACTACTGAAGATACTAAAGACTGGGTAAACAGGAAGCGTTTTCCACACATCCCGTTTCACTCCTGCGGCTCCGCTGCTGAGGCCACAGCAGTGCTTCTCCATGCTCAGCTCTGCGTGTGCAGGGAGGTGTGGGTGGCCGATGTTCCAGCCACGCACCGTGACCTGCATCCATCCTGGGGCAGAGGACATGGGAGAGATGGCATAGGGCCAAGTGGTGGTTGCTGCAATTGATAAAATTGGGGTCTGGAGTTTTTCCCAAAGTTCACAGGCTTCAGTTTGGAGGAGGTGGGAGGAGAGTGAGGATGCTGGGAGCCTTTGTGAAGGTTCTGTACACTGCAGGATTGAGCCTGTGTGTCTGCTGATGGTGGAGACAGCTGTCGGCTCTGGACCTCAGTTTCCAGTGTGCAGCATCTCTGATCAGAAAGGATCATCCAGTGCTGTCTCTTCTGGCAGGCAGCATGTGCCATCCATGCGAGCCCTGTAACTTTCCATAGGGAGCTGCTGCTTAAAACTCAGCTCAGCACTCAGCGCAAAAACAGACTCAGCCAGACCCTCCCTACAGGTTAATGTAGCATGCACACACAAACACACACAGAGTTTCACGCACAACTGAGCACAAACACATATTTGTGCCTAGAAGAGACTCCCCCGGACAGACGCACTCCCAAGGAGTCCGTCAGCTGGCAACGCTCGTGGCAAGCAGCACGCGGTATAACATCACTATTGCTGGGGAGAACGATGGGCAGCAGAAAACAGGCTTCAAAAACCCGTCTGCCAAGGAAAACAAGTAGGGTCTTTCTTTAGCCATGCATTTATATAAATAAACACAGGAATATTTTGCAACTCTCAGGGGACTTGCCCAGAGTAATATTTTGCTGAATAAGGGTGGGAGTAATTCTCTGCTCACCATCAGCCTGCGCACAAGTGCTCTGCGCTGCCCGGACCGGGAGGACCCAGGCGTGTGTGACGTGAGCCGGGGACATGGCTCTGCTCCAGAGGAGCCCCAGATGACGTGAGTCCCCGGGAGCACAGCACAGGGGCTGCCATGGGGGTCTTGCTGCCCGCAGCAACTGGTAGCAACAGCCTCGTAGCTATGGGGCTGCTCGCTTGGTGGCCTGATCGCATCCTCTGAGAGAATGGAGAAATAATTACCACCTCCACAGCCTTCGTGTTCCAAAATGTCTCCTTTTCCTAGCATGAAGTCTGGATCAAAGTTTCAAATTCCAGTTAAAAAGTGTACTACTCCTCCTTTGGCTATGCAGAGCCAAGGTCATACATACACATATATTTAATTTGAAATCACAATCAGCTTTGCACTGGAATGGCCTTGAAAATTACGGAGCCAGGGCAGTTGTTTCCATGCCTGCTGCCCAGCACTGAAGACACCATCTTTGCTGGAGGATGTCCTGCAGGTTTAGTGGCCCAAACTGCCCATACCTTGCTCCTTCCCAACACACGGACAGTGTGACAGGGATGACAGGGCACCCAACAAACCGGCTGACTGCTGCATTGTAACCCAATTTCAGGGGGTCACAAATACCCCAGGATGGGCTCCACTGGCGCCTAACGCCAATGTGGCCCCCTCCTTGAGAAGGTGGCTGCCGGCCCTGCCGTGCTTGGCACGGGCTGTTAAGGAGGCCCTGGTGCTGTGGGGGACCCCACTGGCCCCCCACGTGCCCCCTCCAAGAGGGAATGAATGGTGGCTCTGGTGGGGGCTGCCAAAACGTGCCCTGTGCCAGTGAGGCAGGAGGGTGGGGGGCAGCAGCCATCTTAGGCCTGGTGTGAGGTGCAGACAGGGAGCCCAGGCAGGCGGCCCTCTCCCTCCCCATGTCCCCTGGGACGCGTGACTGCCTCCTCTCCATTTCGGCACCCTGTGGCCGTCCCCAGTGGGCACGGTGTGGGGGTGCCGCCCCATGGCCCCTCTCCCTCTCCGGGTGTGGGGCTGCCGTGTTTGTTCTCCTCGCAGCGCCCGTTATCAGTGCACAACACACACAGGAAGTCCTGTCTGGGATTGTCCATCCCCGGCCTGATTTATACAGGAAGAAAAGCATAAAAAGCCGCCCTTCCACCTCAGCAGCCACCTCCTGCCTGTGAGCGGCCGGCAGCCGGCCATGCCAGGGGCACGATGCGGGTGTCCAGGCCCGCCGGACCCAGGGCGGCCAGAAGGGGATGGCCACCGAAAGCCATCGGGGACCACGGCGGCAGGGCTGGTCCCAATGCGGCGGGGGACGGCGGGGCGCCGCAGGTACCGTAAGAGCCGCGGCCATCACCGCAGTGGGGATGAGGTAGACAGGACGGGATGGGGAGCTGGAGCTGGGGGCAGCGGGAGTGTGTCCTTGCCAGGCCAGACCCCATGGGCTCTGGGTGGGTTTTTGCCCCAGCTCAAGTGGAGATGACGGCAGGAGCCTCAGGGGCTGGTTGAACACAGCACTGGCAAAGGGCTGCCGGAGCAAACGGGTTGTTAAAGCGTCCTTCGGCTGCTCCCAGCAAGGCTGGCTCTCCTGTAGCCACGCATGTGCCGAGCCGAGGAGCATCTCCAGCTCTGGTTTGCTCAGAGCAGAGCCCAACCTGCAGCACTGTTATTTTTACTTCACCCCACTGGCACTCAGGCTGTTTTCCAGGAGCAGAGGACTCAGAGGGTGCATTTTACGTCCTGTGCTTGGAGGGGAAAGCTCCAAACACTTGCACAAGTGCCTGCGAGATAGCTGGAAATTCTTAGCAAATCTCTCTTTCCATAACTCATTCTCTTTTTCCATCTGCCTGCCCTCTGAACATCTCTGATACGACGTCATGGTGTTCATCCTTCCGCCCGTGCTCGCCCCGGCTGCTCTCTTTCCCCTCTGCACAGCACGCAGCAGAGCCACTCACTCTCGGCATGGCAGGACCCTGAGCCCTGACGCCACGCTGCTGATTTCACACTGCACTGAGGCATCGTTTGGCTTCTGGGGAGCTGGCAGGATGCAGGGCTGGACGGGGCTGCGGGCAGGGACCATCCCGGCTCTCATGCAGACCTGAGGCTTGCACTGGCTAACGGTCGAGTCTGGAGCATGACGGCATTTGCATGCCAGGAGCTCAGCAAAGCCTCTCAAATTTATGGCCGTGGAGCAGGGTGATTTGCATGCTACTTGCTTTCAGCTACCTGCAGACCTGTGCGTCCTGCCACCCTGATCTGTGGTATTACACAATGCAGGCAGGAGGCTTTCAGTGAGACACCTGAGGTATTTTGTGGTAGAACGCTGGCTGTGGGTAGGAGCAGCTGGGGTACCAGGCACTGGCTGGCAGTGCAGGAATAAGGAGCAGGACCACACCAGTGAATGGCTCTCAATAGAAATAACTCAGCATGCTTTTTCCCAGGGTCTAACACTCATGGAATCAATTCACTGGGCAGAGAATCAAACGTAAGAAATAACAAGGCTTTGTCAGTGATAAAATTAATTTAAAAGCTGACTGGGAAGCTCTGACACCGCTTGGGAAGCTGTGCGAGACTGCAGCCCAGATGCGGTGGCTGGACCCTGAGCCTCCTTGAAAATCCACCTCTGTGGGTAGCAGCAGCAAACACCGAGCCTGCCCTGGCAGATTGTGAATGTTTTTCCCTGTGATCCAGCATTCATTCTGCTGATTGAGTTAGTCCCCCTCTATGCTGTTAAATTACGAGCTCTGCACAAGCTTCCCTAGAGGTAAGGAAGAGAAATTGAACCTGAGCTGCAGGCTCATTTGAGCCATTTCCCA
The DNA here is from genome assembly GCA_013398225.1 of Steatornis caripensis. Taxonomy (NCBI): domain Eukaryota; kingdom Metazoa; phylum Chordata; class Aves; order Caprimulgiformes; family Steatornithidae; genus Steatornis; species Steatornis caripensis. The sequence continues at coordinate 4,963 of VZSC01005076.1, forward strand.
GACTCTACTGCTGCAGATGGGGCTGGCTCTGGGGAGACAGATTTACAAACTGCAACAAATTAGAGTAAACGAACCCGACTCACAGCCACACCAGCAGCAGAAGGGCATGCGAAACACAAGGGAAGATTTAACTTGAGGTTTCAGGCCAGACAGAGAAAGAAAAGGAAAGGGTCTCTGCAAATAGAAAAGGACAATCAGAAATGTTATTTCACTCTCCATCCTCTCTTCCCAAAGCGAACGCTTGGATTCCCGTCCTGCCCATAGCCTGGGAGGTGACTGTGGAGAGACGCTCTGCTTAGTGCAGGTTTCTGGAGCTGGAGACTTTCTGTTGATAGACAAGGATAATCAAAGCAAAAACCAGTCTTGTGCAAAACGCTCTCTCTCCTGAGCTGCTCGCTGGGATGGCCGTGATGATGTGACCGAGCCGTGCGTGTAACTCACCGCAAGTCCCACCGCACTTTTCGTGCGCTCCTCGAGGAGTGATTTGCTGGGAAAACGGAGAGGGGAACGGTGGGGTGGGGAACCATTCCCAGCTGACTAATGCCACTTTTTGCCAGGGAAATTTCACAGAAAGCCACAAAATTCAGTTTATTCCTTGATGGCATGAATAATTTCCCAGTTTTTACACAGCCGCTTTTACCGCCTTCTCTAAATGTAAATAAGAACTCGTCAGTGTGCACGTAAGAGAAAATAAACCTGGCTGCAGAACGTTGCCCTGTTCACACATTTGTTTTTGCACAGCTATAGCTAGGCTAGTCTATGTATTTATGGTCCCCTTAATTTATAACGTACCGGTCCTGAGACACTTAATGCTTGTGCACTCCTTACTTTGGAAAAAAAAAATCACTTCATGGGAATCAGATCTGGGTCATAATATGCACAGCATTGGGCAACTGGTGACAACAGACCGAGAGCTATGGACCAAGTACTTTTCTTGGTTTGACCTGCTTTGATCCCACTGACATCAATGGACTCCTCTAGATTTCCACTGAGATAAGCGGTCTGCAGCTGACGCAACCGAGAACAATATGGGACATAATAGAATAGTGGGAGGTCGTTTTCCTCTGCAGAACAGGGGCTGCTCCAAAGCCTAAACTTAAGTGTAAAGTTTACAAACAGCCTTGTGAAAAGCCTGAGCAAAAGAGTTTGTCCTAAGACAGGAAGAGCCATTCCCCCTTTTCTCAGAAGCACCAAAAATTCCTCTTGCTGTAGCAAGTACTTCCAGTTCTGTGGAAGATCCCCGCGGAGGCCGGCGAGAGCCCATTGTACACCGCAGGTATGGGGTCAGCCATGGCTTGTAGTAGCTGAAAAGTTTTGCATCTGTATGTGTGTCACTCTTCTGTCCATCTCCCCATCCATCCATCTCCATCTGCCACTTCTGCACCTCCGGCCCCAGTTTGGAGAAGCACTCGTGTGCTTGGGCATGTTGTGTTTACTGCAATGGGTAGTGAGCACTCCTCTCTAAGAGAGGTTACCTGATGCGGGACCTTAGTGCTGATCTCCTATTAAATCTCCTCTGTTAATAATTCCTTTTTCAGGCCTACAGAGACAGAGCAAAGTTGAGTCCCCCCCACCTAGCCCCAGACACCCTCACACCCTCCAAGCTCACCTACTACACGGGGGACCGGCTGGAAGCCCAGCCCACACCTCCAGACCGCAACCCACCACGGATGCTCTCAGGGTGATGTTGGATCTGGCGCTGCTGCCCAGGTGCACGCGGTGTGCTTGGCAGGACTGGCTCTAGGAAATGGGGAGGTGGGTGAAAACCTCACCTTCGCAGCCAGCCTGGTGCTCAGCCTGAGACCTGCTCTAGGCCAGCACGCAGCGTGCCTCGTAGCTCGCACTGGTGGTAAAACCAGTGGGAGACAAGGAGATTTCAACATTGTTAAAACTAACAGGGAGGCTGGGCAGAAACATTTCTTTCTTGGCCCGAAGACAAGCATTAATATTAGATGTCGTGGGAGTACACTTCTAGTGTGCAAGGGAGAGAGCTTTGGAGGAAAGATGTAGAACACCGGTCCAGGGAGGACTTCAAATTCAGACAGATCTGCAGTCAGGAGCCAAAATCTCTCACTGCCTTTGTCAGAAGCTCATCACACTGATATTAACAGAGCCAACGGATCTGAACTTCCCCCACTCTGAACTGGCATCACTCCTCTGCTTTCAAGGGAACTTTGCCAGGCTGTGTCCTGGGGGATTTCCTCCCAGCATAATGAATATTAGCATATAAGACACTGAACCCTCCCTATGAGCAGAGAATTAAATGCTCTTTTAGTGGGTTATATGCAGTTCTTCAGCAGCTGACATGGGCGCTTGCTTGAGCAAAGATTTGACCCAGTAAATGGAACCGAAAAGCAAACATTTTGCAATTAAGTAATTGCAGAATTTGAAAATGCTGCAGTGCGCTTAGGGAGTAATTGTCTCATGGCTGAGAAGGCTGTAATGGAGACCCTGAACCATGGTGTGCTTAGTCCTGCTCTGGGTGTCTCTGTCCCGCAAGGAGCTGAAAGCCGAGTGCTGGGTGGCAACGAGTCCATCCCCTTTCGCACCATCAGATTTACGCTTGGGATCCCAAGGGCTTGTGCAAAGGTTGCCCGGGCTATTAGGGGTCTTTGTCCTTAAAGGAGCATGTGTATATACTGAAGGTGGTAAAATACAGTGCTGGTGTACAGCAGACGGGATTACAAATGAGCGTAAGGGAACTTGGATACACCCTGGTGAGTGTCAGCAGGGACGGGGCACGCCGTTCTCTTGGCTTCTCAGAAAATCCCAACCTTAGGCATGCGGGAGACTGCTGGAGCGGATAGCTCGGTGTTGAGCGAAGCCCCAGCACTGCTTTAGGTGGAGCCTGGGTTCTGCTCTGTTCAGTCCTTGCTTGTATCCCTGCCTGCTCTAGCCCAAAGGGTGCAAAGGCACCGTGGGTCTGCCTGGCCTTTCCCTTTGGGGTCAGAGCAGGGTGACCCACACTGCAAGCTTGTGTGAGCAAGGGGAGGATCAGGACCCATAGGATGTTCCTAAAACATCCGCTGTGCAATGCGCACTGCACAGGAGGAAAGGGATGGAGCTCCCCGTGCCCTGCCACTGGGATCACGGTGCCCGTTCCTCTCCAGCACTCCAGCGAGCCTTTGTGGTGTGAACTCAGTGCCAATGCCAGACACAGGCACTCTGTGACCACAATCCTGCTTTCGTCCTGCACCCCACTCGGCAAGGACCTTTGGGAGCATCCTGGGAACGCCACACCAGGTCCGTCATGGGCAAGAGCTGTATCACTGATCTCTGCCTGCATGACAAGGGGAGTGTAACAACAGGCTTTTTTCTGTTCTGACAGTAAGAAACCAACATGGTCCATAAGGAAAGGATCCCTGCCCAGGACAAATGACGGAGCACCACAGATAGGGTGAGTGTCTCGGCCGTGAAATTAGATCCCGTGCTTTCAGTATGGTCAGATGAAGAAGCTTTCCATTGGCTTCCAAAAGCATTTTGCAATTATTAGGCAAGTTGACTATCAGGCTCTGTTCCTCTCCCCCATGCACCAGAAAAGACAACAACGCTCTCTGCATAATAAGATAATTACCGTCCCTTCAGGGCTCTTGGGAAAAGTTGCCTGTGCTTCGTGCTTATGAGATTAGGTGAGCTGAAGTCATTCCCCAGAGATAGGCTGGATCCAGACACAGAGGGCCATGTGAGATGCTGTGTAACGTGGCGCTGCACTTCCACCAGCACCAGCTAGCCTTTCCCTTGCTGCTGGGAGGGATCCCATGTCCCGCGCACTCTGTTCTCCCCAGCAACGGAGCTCCATCTTCACCAGCACATCCCAGACCTGATTCCCCTCTGCTCTGCTCCCTTGCCCAGGGAGGGTCTCACCAAAGCAGTTCATGCTCCTTTTACACGGGTCCACCTCAGAGCCCCACGCCAGCACATCCGGCACCCACCAGCTTCCCGGGAGGGCACAGCATGACCTGAGATAGCTCCAGTTCAATCAGCACCCTCAGCGTATCCATGAGGAAATACAGGGGATGGGCCAGTGACCTCAATCGCTCTTTTGGAGCCATTATTGTTTAACTGGTAAATATTTCCTTTGAGTGCCTACATGCTTCCAAAAAAGTTGCAAAGCTTGATGGGAACAAATATTCCCAGGGGGTTGTATCCTGCCATTCATTTGCGCATCAGACCCCTGCTATCTTTAAGGCTGGTTCTGTGCATGGGCAGGCACCTAAGTCTTTTGAAAAACAATAGGCCTCTGTGCTCTAATTTCCCAGAGAAAAATGTAGGCAAAACAAGTGGCAGTCTGGCACAAACCGATCTGCAGAATTTTCTTTGATAAATAACCGGGCATTTACCATGAGAAGCCTGTAGGCAGCGGGGGGATCGGCCTGCCTGATCTGTCCGTGGGCAGGTGCTCGCAAGCCAGCGGAGCTGAGCCCTGCGTGGGTCTGTGCGTTGAACTTGGGTGTCTCTCCTGGTCAGCCCTCACGCTGCTCCACGGCTCCAAGGAATCCTTTAAGCATCCTTTAGGGCTCGCTGGAAAGCAGCCTCCCTGTCCTGGCAGTTCATCGCCTGCTTCTGGAGGCCTTTCCTGTTGTAATGATCTCAGGGGGATTAACGACGGGAGGCTATGGACCAGTACAGTGTGTGAGGTCTCTAACCTAGGGAAAGATGATGTCTCCCCTTTAATTATATGTCCTCTTGGGGAGTGCAGAACCGGCTACGGTATTTTTTAGCAAAGAGAAATAAGATGGCCCTGGCCACTGCACTGGTGATGGACCACTTCACCAGGGAGGCTGAACATCCCTGGGCGAGGGGCTGGGGGCTATGCTGGGATCTCCCTCTCTTGCCGTGAATCCCCTGCCCACCCAGGCGAGCTGGTCGGTGGGGGGGGGTCAGGGGCCTTGTGTCCTCGTAGCGTGGGGCGTGCAGAACCTGGCTGGTGGGGCTGCGGGGCTCAGGCTGCTGTAGGGAGCCTGCAGGTAAGGCTCCAGGTCAATGCCGAGGCAGGGATCCCCTGCAATCCCATCTCCATCGGGGTCAGCATGGCAGCGATAACATACGGAGCACAACACGGGCATGTCCCCCCACCCTGGGCTGGACTTCTCCGGAGGGGACCTACCCCATCCCTGCTTGTTCCCCCAGGACCAGACTTCTCCGGGGCTCCTGCTGTGTCCCTGCATGTTCCCCCCAGGACCAGGCGTCTCTGGGGGGGTCCTGCCCTCTCCCTGCACATCCCCTCACGATTGAGCTTCCCGGGGGGGCCTGGCCCGTCCCCGCACATCCCCCCAGGACCAGACCCCGCCGGGGGGTCCTGCCCTGTCCCCGAATGTCCCCCGGGGAGCCGAGGCACCTCGGCGGGGGCGCGGGGGCAGGTGGCGGCCGGCGACGGCCGGCGGGGCGGGGGCAGGCGGAGGCTCCCCGGGCCCCGGCGCTTCCCCCCGGCCGGGAGGCTCCGTTTTCCTCCCCGCCGGGAGCTCATTGGGCCGGGGCNTCGCTGTGCCTGTGCTCCGCGGCGCCCGCATCCCAGCCTGAGCAGAGAGCGGCTGGAGTTGTTCCTAAGGGAAAATCCATCTCCCTGCTGCGGGTGCCGATCCTCTCCAGGAGGGTCTGGCTCTGCGGGCGCAGACCGGGTCCAGCGCGCCGCTGGGAGCAGCGGTTTCACCTGAAGAACCAGGCCAGGCTGTTTGAGAAAGTGCAGCTGTTGCGTTCTGCTGAGAGTAATTGCATCCTCGTAAGGGACTGGATTCTCTTGCACCGCTTTGCAGACAGACCCCGATTCCTGCTGCCGCCATCAGCTGGAGCTCCAGCCTTGGCTTCATGGGCAGAGCTGGACAAAGCACTGCTCACCCACAGGGTGGGCTGTGCGTTCCCGTTGGTTGCTGCAGTGTGTTAGGCAAGAGCAGACTTAGAAGAGTTACGGGAACATTTCTGGCTGGTGGGAGAGGGACCCCCAGGCTCACGGGAGCACATGGGCAGCCGAGGAGGCTTTGCTGCTCCCTGAAACAGCAGAAGTTCCGGTGCACCCACACAGTTTCACTTGCCAGACCACGGGGCTTCAGCTCTTCGTTTGAGAGAGTAGAAAGGCAGTGACCAAAAAAAAAAAAA
>VZSC01005076.1:12102-35551 GCA_013398225.1 Steatornis caripensis
CTCTCCAGGAGGGTCTGGCTCTGCGGGCGCAGACCGGGTCCAGCGCGCCGCTGGGAGCAGCGGTTTCACCTGAAGAACCAGGCCAGGCTGTTTGAGAAAGTGCAGCTGTTGCGTTCTGCTGAGAGTAATTGCATCCTCGTAAGGGACTGGATTCTCTTGCACCGCTTTGCAGACAGACCCCGATTCCTGCTGCCGCCATCAGCTGGAGCTCCAGCCTTGGCTTCATGGGCAGAGCTGGACAAAGCACTGCTCACCCACAGGGTGGGCTGTGCGTTCCCGTTGGTTGCTGCAGTGTGTTAGGCAAGAGCAGACTTAGAAGAGTTACGGGAACATTTCTGGCTGGTGGGAGAGGGACCCCCAGGCTCACGGGAGCACATGGGCAGCCGAGGAGGCTTTGCTGCTCCCTGAAACAGCAGAAGTTCCGGTGCACCCACACAGTTTCACTTGCCAGACCACGGGGCTTCAGCTCTTCGTTTGAGAGAGTAGAAAGGCAGTGACCAAAAAAAAAAAAAAATCTATTTTTTTTTCTTAACCATGAAATATTTTGCTTAAGTCACGTGTTTTAAAAAGGAGGATTATTAGAATAGGTAGTGGCAGCAGGTTGGAGGATCTTCAGCGGCTTTAAAGAGGCTGATTTTCATAAACTCATAAAAAAGACAAATATAGACTATCATATTTTCCACTTTTGAATTTTTTTCTGGTATGAAGCAACCATAATTTTATGACCCAGAGGGATACCCTGACCACTCGAGGCAGGGCAATTCTGCTCCATTTCAAAGCAAAAACCCAAACCGCCTGTATTTTAGGCTTGTGCCCTGCGTTTCTTGCCTTGCCCACAGGGAAAGCTCCCACAGCAGTCATGGGAATCCTGTGGCAGGACAGAGATGGTTGGCAGAATTTGACTTAGTCTGGGGATCTGTGATTGTAAGGAACATACGTGTCCCAGTATAGCCCTGGGAAAGGCCGGCTGGCTGAGCAGTGGGGAGTTGGTACGTCTCTGTACCCTAGTGTCCCTGAGATGTCTCCAGAAGGACTGGGGAGAAAGAAGATTTCTTCGCTGTTTTTTTAAAACTTCCGTGCGGGTCAACCGAGATTTGATTTCCTGCTGGTGGAGATACCACGTATTAATCATTAGAAGATGAAATTTATCGTGATGTTTGGAGGAGAATGGAGGACTACAGGCTCTATATCACCCAAATCCTCCTTACATCCTCAAAGCTGGGCTTGAATGTAGGTTAAGGTGAGCCTGGGCATCTGCAGTTCCCTGCTGGGCTGTGGCTCCGTGGGAACAGCTTGTATGGCTGTAGGAGCAGGGTGGGCACATCGCTGTCCCTCGCTGTCCTGGAGCCAGACCCTCAGCTTCCACATTACCTCTAAATTCAGGGACTGAGTGAGGTCCCGTTTGCATTTGACAGTGATACAGTCGATTTGCTGGGACGCAAAACCTCCCTATTGCTCAGGCAGGCAGAGCCGTATGCCCTGCTCGTGGGCTGTGAGGAGGGGAAGGGCGTGCTCAGCCAGCCACCTGCCTCGCTCAGCGCTGTCGCTGCATGGGAGCACGCACAACACGTTTGATACCAGGGAGCAGAAAGGCACCGGGCTGGTTTCTGTCCAGGCGTCCATTTGCACCTCTCCGTGCCGCAGTTTCTTCACCTGCACAAAGGAAAAGATGCTACTGAGTGCCTTGGCAAGGGGCTTAGAGACCTGCAGGGTCTATAGATTTGGGACGGTTATGCCAGTTATCCCCAACGACTTGGCTCGGAGTTAGGAATTGTGCCAATGAAGTTTGGGGGTGAACCTGCAGCCCCCAACCCCACATCACCTGGGGATTTTCGAAAGTTTATTTGCGGCTCACCATATTTGCAGGGTCAGGAGGATGTCTCATTTTGTGTTGTCTTCCCAAAAAGCCACTCCTTTCTCAAGGTTTATTCAGAAAGACTGATTCTTTCTTTAATTGGCATATATTTAAGGTGGGTTTCTTTATTTCTTCCTCCTTTAACTACTGCCATCCGGAGGCCAACTGTTTTGTTTAAATTAGATACTGTTTAAATTAGATATTGTTATTGACCTTCTTCAGCTTGTTTCATATTTGTCCTCTGCTAGAAAATCAAAGTGTCTTTATTTGCGACTCGGTTAGTACTGACTCCGCAGACGGTACACATGGCCCTAACAGCACTTTTCTCTGGCAAGAACTTGTATTTTAAAGAGAAGAAGATCAGATTTCAATGTGTTATGCAGTGGGAAAATGCAGCTTTACAATCCTGTATGGATTAAGAAATTATGGGCCATTGTTTTGCCTTCACTGCCTGGAATTGGCAGCGTATTTCAGGGCGACACAGGTCCCTTCCCTGCCGCTTGGCCCCCGGCGCCACAAGAGCATCTCCTGCATGCTGGGCCAGATGTCCCCCCGGGGTAAATCACTGCCACACCGGTGACTCGGGTCGGGCAAAGCGGGTTTGCTCCTGGAGGAGTGCCAGCCTGCGAGGGCTTCACAGGTCCCTCACATCCCCTCTTCCCCTGTGCTTTGGCAGTTGCCAGCAAGCGTGCTCCTGCCCCAGCCCCTTGCACTGCCCTCGGAGGGTCTGTGCACACCCAGCGCCGTCACTCTGACCCCGGGAGTGGGGGCTGGCCCTGTCCCCACGGCTCCTTCAGATGTCACCAGCTGGAGATGGGTGCCACATGTTCACACCGCTCTTCTCTCGGTTGCAGGCTTCCCCGCTGAAGGGTGAGACATGCAGTAGGAGCCAGCGCTTCCCACCAAAGAGCGAGACTCGGTCGTGCCGCGCAGCCCAGGGCGCCGCAGGAGAGACGGGACATGCGCCGCGTCGGCTGCCTCCTCTTGGGACTCCTCTTCATCATCAGCGTGACCAGCACGGATGGCTTTGCCCGGGCAGGGTAAGCCCCCTTTTTGTCTGCATCTCCCAGGTGTGCCTGTCTGCACGTCATGGCGAGGCGCGTCCTCTCCAGGTCATGAAGAGCCCTGTTCAGGCAGCTGGCTGCATGTGCATGGGCAGCTCACTGGGCTGGCAGCGAGGTGGGCAAACACTCAGCCAAGCCCTCCCGGGGCAGCCGGGGCTCCTCAGCCCAACGCTGGTGTTTGCTTTGTCACTGAGGTGAAAAAAACCTCTCGGAGATAATGCCCTGGCTCCATTTAGCTCCATGCAGGGGAACCAAAGACACTAAGACACTCTGGACTTCCTGTCTGTCAAAAGCTAAACAGCCCCTGAACTGTTTGTGAATTCTTATTGTCTCTTTCAAGCACATCCTTGCACAAAGATACGCACAAAATCTTGCTATCATGCAATCACGCTGTGCAAATGAGCCATCAAAGGAGGGTGCGTGTCCAGGGGATGCAGGCATAGAAAGCCCCGGTGCGTTGTTGCCTCCCATGCCCTGCGCTCCCTGGGCTGCTGCAGTGGCTGCAGTCGCGATCCTGCAAGCACAGGAGTGGCAGCTCCAGCAATTCCCCTTCTCTTTCCGGGAAATGGGTCCGACACCGTGCCCTGCATCCCAGCACAGCCTGGGCAGGCACAGCTCAGCTCCCGCTGGGTCAGAGGGAGCCCAGAGCTTGGTGCCCCTGTTTCTTCCCCGGCCTCAGGAAGCTCGAGCTCAATGCCTGCCCCCCAGGATACAGCTCACATTTTCTACCAAGTTTGTTTTTACATTGAAATACTCTCCTCTAGAGCTAAACCTTTTGCATTCTGGTCATGACTAAAACCACAGGCTGAATTCCTCGCTCGCACGCACAGGCTGCAGCTATAGCTTTATTCTAAATTTTTGAAAGCAAACAATTGCCGTTTAAAAGCTGCGTCTTCTATAGCATTAATCAGTGAGGCTGAGAGTTTTCTGGAGTTAATGGAAGCCATCTGATGTCCATGCTAATTCCCAGGCTTTTTATTCTAGTTTCTAATTGGGCTTGGGAGGCTCAGACAAGTAGACGAGTTCCTCAGTGGGACTGACCTGCTTGGGCTGGAAAATTTAAAAAAAAAAAAAAAAAAAATTTTTAACCAAGACCACTTTGGCTATTAACCTTGGGAAAGTTTTTGACTGGATCACAGTTATCTTAGGAAGACTGGAGGGTGACTTTCATCTGGCCTCTACTTTTTTGCGGTGAGCCCGACCCTTCCTGTGAAATCATTAATTTCTTCATGACCGTAGGGGCATCTGTTTCAGCAGTGCAAAAGTCTCAGAAAGGAAAAATCCACCCAGGAAGAGAGTGATTTTAGGGGAGGGGAGGTGATGAATGGAAGGAGAACTGCTTTGAGTAAATCCCGCCTAAATCTGGGCCCCGACCGCTCCCCCGGGACGGAGGGACTGTGCTGGGGTGAGTGTACGAGGAGGCGTCAGCGCCGTCGCGCAGGGGCTAGTGGGGAAGAGCCCGTGCAGCCCGCAGCGCTCAAGCTTTGTGTCGCTGCCCCAAACCAGCTTGAAGTAGCCTCCCGGGTCACTCGGGCAATTAGCCGCTGCCGTTTAAATAGCCCTCTGTAGAGAGGGGCTGTCAGGCCAGGTCCTGGGCCGGTATAAATCAGTGGAGCCCCTTTGTCCCGAAGGGAGAAGTGATGGGTTTGTTTTTAGGCGGTGTCTGACCTGCTCCCCTGTGCTCAGCCGCAGAGTATGTGCCGCAGCGCCGCAGAGCCGGGTGGCCGCCTACGCCGAGTCCCACGTCCAGCCCATCTACCAGCCCTACCTCACCACCTGCCAGGGCCACCGCCTCTGCAGCACCTACAGGTGAGGGCAGCTGCCTGCGCCGCGGGCCTGGTCCCCGAGAGGGAGCCGGATCCGTCCCAGCGAGGCGGTGACCCATGGGGGCTGCGGAATTGGGGAGTCCTGCTTCGATCCCTGGGGAAGGGGCTCACAGGGGGTCTGACCCACTGGCACAGGAGTGGGTTGCGGGGCTTGGGGCGGATTCTCAGTCACCCGGCTCATGCCCACCTTTGCGTTGCAGGACCATCTACAAGGTTGCATACCGGCAGGCATACAGGGAGGTACCCCGGTCCGCGGCCTCGTGCTGTCCTGGCTGGAGCAGAGCTAACAGCCACGCACTCAGCTGCAACAGAGGTAAGAGGCTGCTGTGCCACCCCAGTGCCAGCGCTCGCCCTTCCCTCAGACCCGCGGGCTGGGTAGCTCAGATCCCTGGATGAGCCCCAGCAGCCGGCTCTCTCATTTACTGGCACTCTGTCTTTCTGTCAGGTGGATTCTCCCTGTAGGAAAACATTTAAATTTTCGGCATCACAGCCAAACGTGGTTCAATTTCTGATTAATTCCCAGCCTTCCTCTGCTGCCTCGCAGGCCTTTTTCCTTTGGGATCGCTTATTAACTTTATAGTTACCAGAGGATAAATAAAACGAGTAAGTCCTTCCCATATAAATCAGCAGTAATGAAAGAGAAACGCTTTCAGGAGACAATTGTGATGTACAGCACAAAACAAATGCAAAACAGCAGCAGCTAGTCTGTCCCCAGATAAGCTCAAAGCACAGCACCAGGGGCTTTGCAGGGCCTGATCCTGCCTGTCAGCCCTCCTCCCTCGGCCATGCCATCTGCAGGCACCTCAGCCTTTTTCCAGGCTGCAAAAACCAAGGTCCCAGTTGTCCCACCTGGTCAGCTCAACCCCACGGCTCCGGGGCTGGTGCTGGTGTGTATTTTGCTCTGTGTGTGTGTGTACTGTGTGTGTACACGCACCTGCAGTGGCAGGGGAGGGAGCTTGGGACCCCCAGAGCTGCCCGGTGACACTGTGCTCGTGTTTGGTCCTGCAGCTCTCTGCTGGGTGCCGTGCCAGAACGGTGGGAGCTGCGCCTTCCCTGGCAGATGTGCCTGCCCGCCGGGCTGGACGGGACGAGCCTGCCAGACAGGTATGAGCTGTGCTGCTCCACTCCGGGCTCCCGGTGTCAGGCCTGCCCCTCTGCTGCCAGGAGAGCTTCTCTGGGGAGCAGCAGGGCTGCCATGGGGCTCTGGAGATCCTCTACCCACAGACCGACCCCTCAGTGGGGCACATGACCAGCACCGTGACCCCTCACCAAACCTTGGCACATGCCTGGTGCTACTCAGATCACAGAGGGGAACCAGCGCATTACCCATCCACACATACACACACGCACACCTACACATATGGCTCCAGGGCAGGAATGCCTGATGGGCTGGCCAGGAAAGGATGGGAAGCTCAGCTCCCAGGGGAGCTCTGACCTCCCTTTAGCTGCATGGGTGCTCTCAGCCCTCGAGTGCAGCCCTGGCATCCACATTTTCTCTCCGTTGCCGCTCTGCGCTGGGTCAGCACGAGCAGAGGCTGTACACTGCCATGACTGTGCAGCCAGCAAAAGGCTTTCTGCAGAGCAGCCGCTACACTGTGGGGTCAGATGGAGATTGCTTATCTCCCAAGCTTTGTAAACTCTCACTGTAAACAAAGACGCCCATTTACTGCAGAGACTAAATCTGTAAACCAAAAATATCCGGGGGTGGAGGGAAAGCCCGGCGATCTCCAGGCACTGAGCTCCTTTCCAGCATGAGAGCAGCCCAGTGCTCCTCACTGGAGTGCAGGGAAGCCAGGCAGCGGGGAGGGCAGCAGTGCTCCGCAGACCCCAGCATGGTGCAAACCCCTGCTACAGTGTTTCCCGGCTTTCCGCCCTCCCATAAGGGAGATGAGGAGCATGTGGCATTGACCCATGCTGGGCCAGGCAGGCCTGAGCACATCGCTGACAGCTCCGGCTCCAGCACAGGGGGGAAAGGATTTTTCCCACTGCCTAAAACAGATTCACCCGGGCGTGGGAAGCGGTTCAGCTCATTTTGCTTTGTGGGAACAGCTTTAATAACTCCCCCGTGTGAGGAGAGGTTACTGGGTTTTGTATACACTTGAAAGGCTGATAGCTCCTCGCCACGGCTGGCTGGAACCAAAACCCTGGCCATAAATCCAGGACGAGAGCCGAGCACTGCCTGCACCCGCCTGGCCAGACCTGGGACATTTCTGACCACAGCTTTGGTTTCTGGCTCTTTTGTGGGGGGAGGGGAGGAGGCCAGATCCCCCTCGAGGTTCGCCCAGGTTTAGTCGAGCTGGGTGCAAGAGGAAAGGCTGTCCCAGGTGCTGGTGGGGCTCGTGCTCGCACCCTGTAGCACTGAGAGCATCCAGAGCCGTGCCCAGCACAAATGCCAGCTCGGTCTGGGGTCCCATTGCATCCCCACCCTGCATGACCCCATGCGGCTCTAGTCAGGGGGAGCAGGACCCCTGATTGCAGGGCTGAGCCCTCCGTGCCCCTCGCCCCCGGTAAGCACCTCCTCCCCACCCCTGTCCTCACTGAGCCATATCTGTGGTTTCAGATGTGGATGAGTGTGCCGGCCAGAGCCATGGGTGTGATCAGCTCTGCATCAACACGGCCGGGAGCTACCACTGCACCTGCCAGGATGGCTTCAGCCTCACTGCTGACAACAAGGTGTGCCAGCCCCTGGTGCCAGCCCCCGAGCCGGAAACCTTCAGCCGAGCAGGTAACCTGTCCGCCGTTGCAGGACAGCCCCGGCTGCTCGGGGCCTTTGATGAAAGCTGGGATTAACACTCAGCATCACAGGGTGGCTGGAGCAGGGCTGGCAAGAGACAGGAGAGGGGATGACAGCCAGAACCTCTCAGCTTTATTCCCAGTGACCCAGGAGTCCCTCTGCCACCCAAACAAACCTCCCTGGGCACAAATCCAGTCACTTCTCCATCTGCAAGGGTGACAGAGCCCATCCATGGTGTGCGGTCGCTGGGATGCAGCTGTTCTCTCGTCACCATCCTTCCTGCAGAGCAAGTCCGGAGCCACGAGGAGCAGAGGGCACCGCTGGTGACGGCCCATTATTACTTTTGGTACGCGCTGTGACACTTCAAACTCGTACCGTGAGTAATAATGCGCTGTGGCCAGCACGGCCATCACGTGGGAAACGCCTGGAAGAGCAGGGCACTGTCTGCACGTGTCCTGCAAGCCACCTGCCTTTATCCCCTGGCAGGGCCCTCAGCAGGGACGAGCCTTTGTGCCCACCGTGGGACAGGGCAGCCCCAGGTGCTAACTAATCTGACGACATAGGCACAAAAGGCCAGGCTTCGCCAGAAGTCTTATCCTTTAAGCATCACCCCACTGCCTGAAAAATTCCCCACTTCGTTGCAGGTACTCCAGCAGCAAGGAGAGGCTTGTGCACATTAGCAGCAGGACTAGACGCCGGTGCTTGCAGCAGGCATTGGATCCGATTGATGCGCTGGGGGCTGGTCCCTGCGTGGCAGATCCTGGGGGCTCGCTAGGGAGGGACCAGAAAAGAGCAGAGCTCGGCTTGAGCCCTGCAGCAACGTCTCTCCCCAGTGCCTTCCACTTCACCTCACGCAATGGGCTTTTACTCACTGACCTTTTCTTGGTTACTTTTTCAGGTCCCCCCAGTGCAATGAAGGAAGAAATGAAAGACTTGAAGAGCAGAGTGGAAGCACTAGAGCAGGTGAGCTTTCAGTACACACCTCTGCACTGCCCTCTCTGCCCTGCCGCAGCTCGAGGCCACGCTCAGCCGGCTCCCACCCCGGGCTGTTCGCAGCCAGGGTTTCCCTCTGCCCCAGTTCTATTTTTAACATCATGTTGGCCTTGCGCCGCAGCGATCCCAGCTGTGCTCCACGCTGCCAGCAGCACCCACGCAGCAGCTATTTCAGCCCGGCAGCCCTTTGAACGCAACCAAAGCCCTGCGAGCGGGCCAGTGTGCCGCCCCGGTGGGGTGCACCCTGCAGGCAGCGTGCTACATCCCGCTGGGTGGTCCTCATGGCTGGGCGGGACACGCTCACAGCTCCGCTTCTCCCTGCAGAAACTCCAGTTGGTGCTGGCCCCCTTCCACAACCTCATGCCATCTGCGCCGGAGGATGTCGGCGCAGACCCCATCAGCCGGTTGTCCCACTCCCTACAGCAACTGGACAGAATTGACTCGCTGAGCGAGCAGATCTCCTTCCTCGAGGAGCGGCTGGAGACATGTAAGTGCCTGGACAAAGCAGGGTTGAAGTATTACACTCCACCCGCACTGGCCACGGTGAGCAGATGCGGGCCAGCAAGATGAGTAACACATACACCACTATTAATCTATATCTCCCTCAAGTTTAGCAGCCTGTAATTAATAAAAGATGAACACGAACAGCCCATTAGCTTCATTTCAAAGCTGTTTCTATGGCTGCACCATCTGACTGCCCTTGTAACAGCCAAAAATTGTAAGATCGGCACGTGGAAATGTGGCTCTGGGACAGAGGCAGAGGGAGCCCGCTATGAGTGTGCTGTTGCGGTCACGTCTGCAATCAGCGCCCTCACCGGCTGTGTTCCCGTCCTGTACCCTTACAACTTAGTCCTTCGAAAAGAAACCCCAACTCTTAGGAAATTAGCCGTCCAAAAAAGTCAATCAGGAAAGTTTAGGGAGCATGCCGAAGTTGGCAGATTTACGAGCGTGGGAAGTTTTAGGCATTCTTTTTGAAGTCTACGGACCATCCTTTGCCAAGCAGTGGACCAGAGAGGGTCTCCTAAGTAGCAAACGCTGAAGGAGAGACGCTGGTGAGAGCTGTCATGTGTGAAATGGCTGAAGGCGGGGGGTCCTGCCTGCTGTGCTCCCTCGCAGCGCCGCAGAGCAGGGCAGCAGCCTGTCGGGTCCCTGAGGTGTGTGCAACGCTCTCCCTGGAGCACTGCAGCTTGACTCGGAGTAGAGCACAAACTATATGGACACTTCCTTTTGAGAGGCAGCTCAACACACCCAGAAATGAGGCATGGCTGGGCTGGCTCCAGAGCTGGTGTGCAGCAGCAGCCTGGTGCTCACAGCAGACGGGTGAGGGTGTTTGGAAAGACTAAGGGGGAAACTGGTTCAGGGCCTATCCAGTCCCAGTTCACTGCCTGCAGTAATGGCTTAGATATAAAAGACTTCAAAGAACTTGTTTGAATACTAAGTAGCTGCAAATAGACACTTAAAAGCCATCTCAGAAAGGGATAATCATCAGAACCACGGAGTGTTCCAGCAAACCAAGTTTCCTGGTAGTGCCTGTACATACTATTAGTGACAGCACTGAGGAATGTGAGCAGTATCACAAGGTAACATGGATTTATTCCAAGGGATGACTCCCAAGTCCTGAAATTAACTTCTGCCAAGCCTGTGCCGGCAAGCAAGACTTGTTTTTTTTCCCCTCTCATGGTCTTGAAAGTCCCTGAAGGACACAAGACTGCCCTTTCGTACTCCAGCAAGCACTGGGGCTTGCAGGACATCCCATGGAGAGTTAAGTAGCCATCCATTTTCTGTGCCTTGCGAAGCATTTCACAACTGAATACTAAGATACAACTGCACCCTCCAATTATCTCCCCAGCGGGGATGTGTGTAAGGACTAAAAAAACATTTTCTCCTCTTTAAACTACCACTGCAGGTACAAGGGGAGATCTCTTTAAGCCATAAGCACTTTAGCCCCTCCAAGGCTGAATTACCCCCAGTTCAGCACAGGCTGTGTCGATGCTCGGCTGTGACGCTTACAGCCGGTTAGCAGCATGACAGACTCACAGCAGCATGTAGTGGTGCCACAGTTGCCCACTCGGTCCCTTCTCCAGCTTGCGGAGCTCCCGGGGCACTGGGGACTTTGGTGAGCAGCAGCGCCTGTGCCCGATTACTGTCACACAGGGCCACCGGCGGTGTGTGCGGTGGGGACAGGCCGGTCCCAGTCCCCCATCCTGGGGCAGCCAGTGGTGGTGTCACTGGCTTTCCCGCCTCCTCAGGACGCTTTGCACGGGACTGCTGGGGTCCAGGCAAGGCTGTCGAGGACACGTCAGGGAGGAGGGAGTGATGCTCCCACATGTGGCGGGACAGGGCCAGCGTGGCGGTGTTTGGCAAAGGGAAAGCAGCAAGTGCAGGTGACATTCACAGAGGCTGAGGTCAACCTCATGCTTCTCGGGGAAAGAGACAAACCAAACCCAGGCTAACAACATTGCTGGATTGTTTTGTTTTTTTTTTTCCTCCCCCCATCTTCTCAGGTTCCTGCAAGAACGAACTCTAGCCGAGCACCACAGAATTGGAGCAAGTCGAATGCATCCGCAGCTCTTACCTCACTCCAGTGCCTGGCTGAGGATGAAGCCACATCACCTACAGGAAGGCACAGGGTAGCAGGAGAAGGCTGGTTTCCTATCAGCATCTCCTTTNGCAAGAATGAACTCTAGCCGAGCACCACAGAATTGGAGCAAGTCGAATGCATCCGCAGCTCTTACCTCACTCCAGTGCCTGGCTGAGGATGAAGCCACATCACCTACAGGAAGGCACAGGGTAGCAGGAGAAGGCTGGTTTCCTATCAGCATCTCCTTTATTTTCTCTTCCAACTTACCTTATCAAAGGTCACACAGTTACTTCCAAACTGGACTCCATGCCCTCAGCATCTCACCCCTTTCCTGCCGGAGCGGCAGAAAATAAATGCCTTACCTCATGCCGTTAGTGCCTGTCCAGCTGTGCCAGGGACTGGCTTTACGTGAAGCCGTGCAGTGCTTAGCTTTGCTTTTACTTAGCATTACCCTGGGACGTCATCTCCCAGCGGAGTACAGACCTGGCCCAGGCAGCTGCCCCGCCATGCTCCCCCACCTGCTCCTGCCCCAACAAGGTGTTTGAAGAACTACAGCTAAAACCATCTTGTGGCAGAGGGGGCAGCCCCAAGCCGGGCATCACAGCAGGGCATGGGTGCAACTGGTCCCTGCACAGGTACTGCGCTGGCTGGGTACAGGGAGCAGGTGCCCATCCCTGCAGCTTCTGTTCTGCTCTCTGGTACCACCCTCCATCCAGGAACACTGGAAGTGGGCTGGTGCCTCACCGCTTCTTAGCACGGCAGCTGCAGCAGCTTGCTCTGAAATTACCTGCTCCTGCTGACAGTCCTCTGCACCATCCCTGGGCCCTACAGAGCAATAACAAGAATGAAACTTTTGCGTGGACCTGAAGGTGCGGAGAGTCTGTTTTTACTTGCTTTAATAGAAAGCCTTTCCCTGTGACACCCCCCATCATCAGGGCAGAGCAGACAGGGACAAACCTGTGCCACTCAGTAGTGCCAACAGTGTGAGGCCAAAGAGGGAGAGACAGTCCTCTGCACGCCTGGATTGGGGACCGAGGCCTGGCACACCCAGGCGTTTACACTGGCACAAGCACCAGCTGTCGGGGTAGCCAGTCTCTCCCGGACCCCACAGCCAGCACGCTGTCAGCCCACAGCACACACGCCTACCTCCCCGCCAGCACTGCTTGCTCAAGCCCAAGGACACCGGTACAGCACAGCAGATGTGACCAACTTGGTACAACACTTTCCTACTTGCCTAGAGCGGAGCTGCAGGAGGAGCCGCGTGCCCCGTGGGCAGCGGGGTGCTGCAGGGGTTATACCAAAATAAAGCCTCCTGCTGCGCACACTGAGGTTGTGGGATCGTTCCTGGCTGGGTAGGTGCTTGCTGCAGGGCCCTGCTTTGACACAGGCTCCCATCCACACGGGCATCACCTTTGTCTTCCCCTGCAATAGGTCCCCACAGGCATTCGTCCTCCTAGCTCAGGCCAGGCTGTGGCTCCGTGTGAGGCTGGGGTACAGAAACACCGCCCTTCTGCCCAGGGGACACAGGGTGGGGACAAGGACCTGCCGTTCCCCCTCAGTCACCAAACCCACCCCCTGCAAGAGCTGACGGGTCAGCACCCTCCTTCCTCCCGCAGCAGCCCTCCTCCCCAGCTCCCACACAAAACCAGGAGTCGCTTTTACTTAAATAACCAAAGGTGTACTTTTTTTTAAAGCACATAACATTTTTCTCAAACCAATTAAAAGTGAACAGCAGACAACTGCACACAGAGGCACCGCTCCGTCCTCCCTAGGGAGGATGCTGCAGAAGTCACTCCATGGACATGGTTATCCCCCCATGAGCCCTCCCAGGACCCTCCTGGGTTTAACCTCTGTGACAGCCCTTTATCTGCTGCTCTTACAAAGTGCTGGTTCGGTTCCCATGCTCCCACCCCAACCCGTCCCATGGCGGGTCTGACCCCTGAGTCTGTACTGTAAGGCCCCGTCAACAAAGGCCTCCCCCTGCCCGGCCCCAGCTCAGCCCAAGGGCTCCCTCCCCCGGGGACCGATGGCTCTAGAGGAAACCCCTGCCTTTCCCAGCTGAAGCTTTAACACCAAAATGCCGTATGACTGCAGTTGCGCCAACATAGCTGCAGACAGGCTGCAAAAGCCGGCTGCACTGGTTACTCAAGTAGCCCCAGGTGAGTTATCCCAAGGTGATACACCCTGCGCCATGAACAGGAAAGCTAAAGCCTCCCTGAGCCCAAGTGAGAGGTGAAGGTTACGCCCCAGAACCATGAACCTGACCTCAGCCTTGCTCTTGGCAGAGGGCATCAACACTTCTGCAGCTCCCAGTGAGAGATCCAGGTGCCCTGCTGGTCCGTCACCCCAAAGCACAGGGAAACCCCTTTATCTGAACGGGGGAAGGAGCCCGTGTCCCCTAAACAGCAAGCTGAAGCCTTCCGAGCCCCTTAGAGCTGCAGCTCACCCGCCCGGCGGCTCTGCAGTTTTACAGCCGCAGCTCCACTGAGGTCTGCACAACAACACGCGGGACAGGCACCATCTCTCGGCCACTGCTGACCATGACAAGTGGCAAAAGAAGCACGACAGAGCCCTTTGCATCTGCAACCAGTACCGCAGGCACTATCGTGACAAGGTCGAACTGTAGCGGGGCGTGGGCAGCGCAGCCTCCCCAACGGCGATGAAGCTCTGAGCCAGGTGCAGGTCACTCACGGTGTTCAGATGCGTGCCACAAACGAACTGCATGTCAGGACAGGTTTGCCCAGGACTCCAACACATCTGTGCAGTTTTTAAAAATCAAGCTGGTGGCTCTGAATGGTAGAAACAAGCATGGGGTTTTGTTCAGATGACTAAATCAGCAAGGCTGGACAGCATTCAGCTAAATTCTGCCTTGATCACGTATGCTGGCTTGGTCAGACTGCAGCTTCCCTCTCCACTGCTGCACCCCTCCATGAGAGCAAGGGCACTTGTTCAGACAAGGCAATCGAGCCCAAAGAGACACTATAAGGCTGACTGGCCCCACACGTTTCCCTCTGCAGCCCAGCTGAGGTTATTGACCCCAGGTGCTTTCTTCACAAGTGAAAGACTTGGCTCAGGGGTACCCAGGCAACACAAAGCCACAGCAGAAGATGCTGCTGTGACCCAAGGGCACCTCTCAAGGAGACACACCGTGCCCCAGAGACTGCCGGTGAACTCCACCATGCCGGACGGCAGTGCTCCGAGCTCCCCAGGGTGGTCGCCGTACTCCCAGTGCTGCCGAAGAGCCAGAGTCTGGATTTGCACCTGATTCTCAGCCCCGCTTAAGCAGCGTCAAGGTTGTGCAGGTAGAAACTGCTGCCTGGTGGTTTCCATCTGGGACAGCACAGGGCCAGGTCAGCACCAGCTGAGCCTGCAGGAACACGGGTGCGGGGACACTCATGTGAGGCAGAGCTCAGCCTCCAGCCAGGTCTTCGTTGCTGCCCCATGCCAGCTGCCTGAGCTGGGGGAACTCACCTCTCTGGTCATTGAGCCCTTTGGTAGCACAAGTTTGATGCCTGAGAAATTCAGAAAAAGGAGACGTTTCATTGTGACATAATGAACCCATAAGAGAAATCCACTCAATGGGGAATCTGAGCTCTGGCTTGACACCCTGTGTGTGCCTGTCCACGGTGTTCCCAGAGTTAGAAGTCACTGCAGAGGAAGAGAAGTTCCTTCGGTATTTGGCAACAGACAGGTCCCTTCGGCTACGACCACACGGCGATGCCACTGGAGAAACATCTAGGACGAGTCCTTCGCCTCGCTTGGACGGCCCGACAGCCTGAAGAGAGTCTCCCTCATGGTGCAGAAGCATCTGTCAGTGAGGTCAGAGACATCGTCTGATGTCAGGCCTTTGGTCTCTATTGGAGGCAGAACCTCAACCTTGATTTTGCCTGGGAACAAGAGAAGAACAAGGAGAACAAGAGAAACCCACGCACCGCAGGAGCACTGTTCCCTCCCAGGACGCCTGCTCCGCTCCATCCTGGACAGCCCCAGCACCACCCTCACCCCTCACAGGGCTTCAGGCATCCATCCCTGGAGTGCAGGCGGAAGCTGCACCAGTCTGGGACAGCTCCGTGGATTAGACTCTGCCCTGTAACAGCTGCACTGAGCAGCAGAGTATTTCCTTTGTGCCCCAAACTGACACCCCAGCCACAGCTTGCCCCTTTCCAAGGCTGGTGTCAGTGCCCTGCCCTCACCTGCTGGCCAGGAGAGTAGGGGGAGCCCAGGGCCATGCCGGGCACAGCCTGCACCAGGTGCTCCCTCCATCTGCTTCTGTCCCACCCTCCTACCTTCAGCTGGCTCCAGCCATCCACGCACAGGGCATGGCAAGCATGGCTTCCTCCCAAAAATGAGAGGTACTGCTCCAAGCTGACTGAAAGCCAACTTTCTGCCCAGCAGCTGTACTGCCAGACTTCTGAGCTGTGATATGACCAGCTTCCTTGGCTGGCTTGCAGAGAGGTCCCTGCTTTGAGAGGTCAGGAGGGAGAGCACACTTGCTTCTTCCCCCGAGCCCTCAAATGACGGGCTGTGCCAGTTACAAGGGGGAGAGGTAGTGTCCATTTTTTAACGAAAATGTCCCTCGCCATATTTAATTACGTTCTTTCCTGATTTAACCCAGCCCAAGCTCTGGTGCCAGGAGCTTTGAACAGACTGCACACATCTCCCAGGGGGACGACTCCTGTTCACCCCAGCTCCGCTTCCCTCTCACACCCTTGTGAACCAGGTCTCTACACGGGTATGGCATCAACCCTGTCTCCAAGCGACTGTAAAGACCCCCAGGCTCTTTTGTACCTGATGTAAATAGATTCTTCTTTGGGTTATAGAAGGTGGTGAAGGAGGAATACACCACAGGGATCACTGGGACCTTGGGCAAGAGGAGGAAAAAGAGGAGTTACTTGCACTGCAGCAGCTCAGGGCAGGCCAGAGACAGGCAGCAGATCCTATGCAGCAGAGCTGACGTGGCCCAGCTCTCAGACACACAGGGTACACAGAGCCCCGTAAGCAAGACTCAGTTCCAAAGGCTGGGACAGTCAGGAGTCAAATGGGATTGAAACCACTCCCCAGCAACTCAAGGCACAGGTACACTCAAGGCACTGGGGCCAAGTTACACTTCAGGCTCAGGTCAGCACTGGCTCTTGGGGCTCCTCATCCCAAGCCAGGCTTCAAAACTCAGGTGTTTTCTGACCTGCAAACACTGGAGAATGCCTGTTTTGATGGGCCTTGCTGTGCTGTACGAGCACACGTTTGGGGCAGGCCAGCTGGTGTGCCTTCAGCTTCTAAGACAAGGAGCCACCAGTTGCAGTCAATTGCTCTCAGAGAAGCTTCAGATAGGCAGAGACACAGCCAGGAGAGCAGGCACAGAATCATTATTTCAGTGCTGATAGCACAGATGCTATCTACAGTCAGCGACTCGGGTGGACTGTTGGCAGAGGCAGGTACCATTTCCACTGTCGTCCTTTCCTTCCAGCAGCTGCCAGCCCCTGTCTTGGTTGCATCACCCTGGCAGGAATGGGGATGCTACAACACAGGCTACATCCTGGGCTTGGCCAACCGAACCCAGCAAGACGCTGGGCACCTACTCCCTTCAGGAGGATCCCTGCTGTAACACCTTTTTTAAGGAAAGCAGTTTCCCCCTCAGGCCTTGAATCATCCCAGTCCTGAGGTGCAAGGCAAGGCACCTGCCTCCTCCCAGCCACCTCCCCAGCACCTGGGAGCCAAGCAGGGTGGCCCAGCTTGCAGCAGTCACCCAGGCCTGGGCAGCACAGCCANCTCCCTTCAGGAGGATCCCTGCTATAACACCTTTTTTAAGGAAAGCAGTTTCCCCCTCAGGCCTTGAATCATCCCAGTCCTGAGGTGCAAGGCAAGGCACCCGCCTCCTCCCAGCCACCTCCCCAGCACCTGGGAGCCAAGCAGGGTGGCCCAGCTTGCAGCAGTCACCCAGGCCTGGGCAGCACAGCCACGTCTTCAGCATCCCCGGCACACTGCCCCAGGGCTCTGCCCAGGCAAGCACCACTGCTCCTTCAGGAGCACCGACTGCTCTAGCTGTTCAAAGCCAAGGAACTGTTTGTCTGCTGCCCCACAAACTCCACTCCACACGGCTCTTGTCGTTCCAGGGAGAGAAGGCGTTTAAGACATACCAAGAAGTGCCATATGGCTGTCTGGGAGGGAGCCGCTATTTCCACATAGAGCAAGCCCAGATGTTGCTCTAAAGCACAAGCATTAACAATCCTGAATCAACACTACACTATTGCAACCTGGGGGATTGAGAAATGCATCAACAGCTTTGCTATTCCCCAGGCAAGCTCACAGAGTGCAGCACCTGCTGGGCTCCCTGCCAGAAGCAAGCTCTGTACTGCAGCCACGCTACCAGGAGTGGGTCATAGGCACAGACACTGCACTGCTGTGACGCCAGGTAGCTGCCTGCAAAGCTCTCAGCTAGGGGCTCAAGTGTGCCTGTCCCCCAGACTCTGCCCTGCAGACGGGACACTGGGAATGCAGTGCTGAGGCATCCAGGAAAGAGGGCAAGACACTGTCTGCAGCACCCCGTCCACAGGGGTCACATCACTCCCGCAGGGGATAGAAGAGGGTCTCTGCCCCTGCTGGGCAGCACTTTGGACACCTAACGGTGGTTTAGCAGAAGAGCTCTGCTGTGACCAAGAACCCAGCTCACTTACAGAAAATAAACCATACCACTGCATGCCCAGGCTGCAATGCCACTGCAAAAGCATTCAGCGTTCCTGTGCAGGAGCAAAGCACTGTTACCTGTGCCTGGACAGCAAGGTGAAATGCTCCTTTCTTGAACGGCAGCAAATCCCCTGTGCAGTTCCTCGTGCCCTCAGGGTACACCCACACCTTCACCTGCACACGAGGAGATAAGGCTCAGTTCCAGCAATCCACCTGCAGTGCTCCCTTCCTGCTGGCCACACCACCAGCCAGCCTTGCCAAGAGCTGCAGGTGGCCGTAACTCCTGGTGAGCCAGCACCAGGGGTGCCACATCCCCCCATGCCACCACAGGATGCCCAGACATGTGCCACCCCACCAGGCACCACGGTCACACTCACGTTGTCAGCTGTCATAGTCTTGGCTACGTCGGCCATCACCATCTTGGCGCTGGTGGTACTCTTCCTGTTGATGAAGATGACGCCGCCAAGGTAGATGATGAGCCCCACAGTGCCAGTGTACATCAGCTCTCTCTTGGCCACCTGGACACAGTCGTCAGGCAGGACCTCCATCAGCCCTAACGTGATGGCAGAGGGTGAGACGCAGCAGCCACCCCCCGTGCCTGCACTCTAATGGGACAAGAGACACGATCTGATGTGGGGAGTACCAGGGACAGGCCAGCGCCTCGTTTCTCTGCTGGCTTCTGCTGCCATCAACAGAGCAGAAGGAGACTTGGCACACAGCAGAATTACAGGGGCAGGGTGGCTCAGGTCACGTAAAGACCCCTTGGCCCCAGGGTGCACAGCAGGGCCAGCCGACACACTGACACGCGTGCTAGGCAAGCCAGGCTATCAGCGAGGCAGGGATGTAAAAGGGAGTCGAGAAGCACCTGAAGCTGAGCAGTACCTGGGGTGCGGTATGGCAGTGTGATTGCTCAGCATGAGGGGAGACCCTTCCTGGAACCAGCACCGACAGAGAAAGCTGGATCCGCTGGCTCAGTAACAGACAGGCCCAGGCAGGCGGCTGCTTGGCCAGGAGATGCGAGCAGGACTTCCACAGTGGTGGAAAGGGAACTGCTCCCTCCTTCCCTCCCTCCAGCTCCTCACCCATCATGTCGAGGATGCTCTGGTGGTTGGACACGATGATAGCAGGGCCCTCCACCTTGAAGTTCTCCAGTCCCTTTACCTCAAACCTCAGGCCAAAGAAATACTTGAAGGTCTTGACCACAGTTTTGATGATTCTGCAGAAGAAAAGGGCAGTCAGACAGCAGCAGGGCGGGGAGGTGACAGGGTGTGCTATACCCAGGGTGGGTGGAAGGAGACGAGAGCAGCTCTGCGACAAAGCCTCCAGCCTCATTTGCCCTGTGGTCCCCCAGGTGTCTGTCCTACACAGTCCCATGGGCTCGAGGTGCTTCAGTTGCATGCTAAGCTCCGTCCACTCCCAGTGTGGGAATTCTTCTGGAAGCCTAGGAGAAGCTGATTGTAACTTTGAGGCCGGTACAGCCAGACTCGATGGTCCGTGCTTCCTTCAAGCTGACTGCATCAGCTCAAACCCAGGCTCACTACACGCTCTTTGGAAGATGGGAGACCAGTCTAGCGCAGCTCCAAGGTGCCTGCTAAGAGAGGGCAAACTGGAAGCCCTCAAAGGTCCAGGAGGGAGAGACGCTGGTTTCAACACTGGAACAAGGACCACTCCTCCCACTGCCAGTCCTGCTCATTTAGCACTGTTTGCTTCCCCCGGGGCCACAACTGTAGTCTGCTCTGATGCTACCAACGTTTTCCTTCTGCAATCAGCAGAGCCTCACAAGTTGCTCAAACAGCTCTCCTAGGAGCTGCCGCTCCCCAGCACGTGGGTATTAGGCTGCACCCTCACCACCCAAGGAAGGCTCTGCCAATTCTCCTCCTTGCAGTGCTGGTAGATGCTGCTTAGTGATACAAACACAGGGTGTCATTACCCCAGGGGAGTCCACGAAAGTAGGAGAGGGAAGGTGACAAACACTTCCCTGGACAGCGCAAGGATGCAAGCTGCAAACGGGATGCTCCCCAAGAGGCTTGGCAGAGGCTAGGTGCGGCCAGCAAACACATCTTCAAGCAAATACGTTTTGCCTGTCAGCTCACTTTCCCAGCTAATCTACAGGTCTGTCCACAAAGCTCCCAGCTTTCTTCCCCTGCACCCAAGGGCTGGGGGCCCAGCTGCTGGGAGATGCCAGCAGCTCCACTCAGCCCTGCCAATGCATCAAGCAGGCTGCCATGCCCTTGCCGAGCAGACCCAGCCCAGGCTCGCCAGCTGAGGCCCTGCCAGCCCATGGGAGCAGGGCCCATCTCCGCCACCCCCAGACAGGTGGGAGCTGGGGATCCTCCAACTGGGCCAAAAGACGCAGCCAGAAGCTGGCAGCACACGGGGGCTATTTTGGGCAGGGAAACAGCCATTTGCCAGGACAGGAGGCAGAGGAGCTTTCTCATGAACAAAGCCCCCAGGAGCAGCCATCAGCTCTGCTCTGCTCTCCCCTAGAGCAGATTCACAAGCTGACCTGCCCTCCAAAAAGCACCTGGGGGTCCTGCCTCAGGGCCCACCAGCTCCCTGGCAGACAGAAGATGGATCTTTCCTCCCTGCAGGAGGAGACAGAGGGACCTGTCAGCTTCTTCCTCTACCCCGACTGGGTCCAGTCAGAGGGCTGTGCAGCACCATCAGCCTGGGAAGCATCCCTGTCACCTGGGGAGGGATGCAAGCACCCGGCTGGCATCTTATCTGACTTGCAGCAGCTTCCAGCATCTGTTCTCCAAAAGTCTCCCCATCCCTGCCATCACCTCTTCAACCACACACCTGTCAAGGCAACTTCCCCTGGCTTGCTCCTGCCCACAGTGGGGTTCATAGCTCCATGGGGTGCCCCACCACACAGACTGCCCGGGCCTTGTCTTTGACACTTGAGTTCAGGCCAGGCCAATGCCCGCAGGTGACACGGCTGAGTGATACTGCAGCTCTCAGTCCGTCGTCATTCAAACTTTGTGCGGAGGTTAGAGCCGCGCTAGGGAAAGGACACGGGGAGGTGCACGGGCTGCAGAGCTCGAAGCACCACAGGCCTGCACTGAGGTTACAGGAGTGCAGTCCAGGTGAAGAGACAAGGGGGCAGGTGAGGAAAGGCAGGGTGACACAGATCGGTGAGGTCATGGCGGATGCCATGCCACCAGACTGACCTAAATCCCACTTCTCCTCCCTTCTGACTGCCAACCAAAAAAGAGGTCAGTGCTCTGGAAGCCACACTGCTCCGTAGCTGCCGGGAGAGGCTGGTTACACATTACTCAAGAGCAACCATCCAACTTCCTCCTGCCAGTAAGGAGCCAGCGTTTCCTTGCACAAGATGTGGCCTGAGCCACTGAAAGAGGGAAAGGGGCAGAGCTCAGAGCAAGTGAAGAAGAACCGGGTCACCGGCAGCCCTGCTGAGCTGGCCACGTCATCCACGGGGTTAACAGACAGGTCCTACTCCCCTCCAACTCTGCACGCAGCTTCTCCACTGGTATGAATGATCCTGACTTGGTGCAGGCACAGCTGCAGAGAGCTGTAAATCTGGTGCACTTATTGCCAGACACAAGGAGAGAGTAGAAAAATGAGAGGGAATGTGCTTTTTCAGTGCATCCATAACAGCCCGAGTCTGAAATCCAGCAGCCCCCGCTTCACGTGCTCTGCTCCACAGCCTGTGACAGNTGACTCGGTGCAGGCACAGCTGCAGAGAGCTGTAAATCTGGTGCACTTATTGCCAGACACAAGGAGAGAGTAGAAAAATGAGAGGGAATGTGCTTTTTCAGTGCATCCATAACAGCCCGAGTCTGAAATCCAGCAGCCCCCGCTTCACGTGCTCTGCTCCACAGCCTGTGACAGAGGCCTTTTTAGGATCCCCTGATTTCCAAGTATTAATGAAATATGCTTACCAGATTGGAAGCTCTTGCAAGAGGTTTCACCACTAAATAAACAGCTCTATCTCTATCAGACACTGAGGGCAACCTCTTCCAAGGCACACCAGCTTGGCACTAGAGCCAGGAGCACAGCAAGGACGGGGTGTTCTGCGCCAGGCAGTGACGCCGTTATCACTGTCTGTCCGCCAGCACGTGCTCTGCTCCAACCCCATTCCCCGAGCTGGGATAAACAGACGAGGATATAGAAATAAGAAGCTCGCCGGATCACCTCAGCCACAGACCTCCCAGGGGCTGGGATACATGACCGGGATCATCAGCCAGTGCCAGCACATGGAAATGATGGGCTTAAGTTACAGGAAAAGGGTGGTTCTGGCCAAAATTCAGCTCCGAGTTTCAATGTGAGGAGTTGTCCAATGCAAGGAGTTCTCATTCCCAAAGAGTTCCTCTAAGTTTACAAGATATTTACAAAGTTTTAGGGGTGGGGGGAAAAAAAAGGGAGTGTCTCCATAACTGTCATCATAAATTCTTCCAGCTGCAAAGGTGGTTGCGCAGTGGAAAGCTGCTCCTGAGCAAGCAAAAGCAATCAGAGCTGGAGTCAGAGTTAGGCTGGTGATCCCAGAGCAGCCTGCCACTTCCAGCGCCTGGGACCACGCTCCCAGAGCGGATCGCTGACCATCATCTCAGTTGGGCAGGGCAGAGCCTGCAAGGCAGCACGTAGGTGCCCGCTCCACCCTGAGCCCTGCCTGCGAGAGCCACACCACAAAGCAAAGTCCAGCTCCGCCAGCTGAGACGCTGCCCAACCTTTGGTCCAAATGGATATATCAAGGCAAGAGGGCTCCCCTTTCCCCTGCACCCATATAACTTGACCTGGACACGGATGGTGAGAAGACATAAAAAGGTGCCTACGGGAGAGCGAAGCAAGGAGCCCAAGTGCTCCTGCGGTGCCAGAAGTGCCAGCTCTGCCCTTAAAATGTACCTCCGCACATAGAGGGGCTGCTCGTCTTCGGCAGCGACTCAGTCACAGCCGCAGGCGCCCTGGCATGGGGCACACGCCGCAAGGCCTGACAGCGACAAGCATGCCCCGGGCAGCTGCGTGGCCGCCATGCTGCTCGTACCAGGCCCAGGGCAGCACACCGAACACCGTCTGGCAGCAGGCAGCCCTTCCGGCACAGTCCCCGCTTCTGGAGGGGGGAAAAAAATCCCCCAAACACTGCTGTCACATAGCTGTCCCCCAAAACAAGCCGTGCCGCTCCTGGAGCATGGCAGCTGGCCACCATCCTCACACCTCCCGGGCCCCTCCAAGGGCACTGGGCCCCGGACGGGGCTCTCTGAAGGTGAGGGCGCTGCTATGGGCCGGGGCAGCCCCAGCGCCCTCCGCGAGCCAAGCGGCCACCCCGCTGCCACCCCGGCAGCCACGCGAGGCTCTGCCGCCACAGCCCCGAGGTAAAGCAGGCCAGCACCAGCCCCCACCCCGCCGCGGCGGGGCCTGACACCGATCTCCCCGGTTTGGGTTTCACCCGCCCGCGCCTCGGCCCTGCCGTGACGCCCGGCCCCCCCCTCCCCGCCGCTCACTTCATGTTCTTGACGGTGCGGCCGCCGTTGACGAGGAGGCAGACGGGCGCCGTCAGCACCGAGCAGACGACGAACAGCAGGTAATAGAAGCCGATGCGCAGCACGAAGTTGACGGCGGGGCTGAGCTCCATGAGGACGTGGAGCAGCAGCAGCACCGCCGCGCCCCACAGCAACCAGCCCAGCTCCATGCCGCCGCCTCACCGCGCAGCCCGGCCGACGCGGAGACGGCGGAGACGCCGCCGCTGCTACCGCCTCC
>VZSC01005077.1:0-12417 GCA_013398225.1 Steatornis caripensis
AGCATTGTGTTCACCCAATACTGATGCACAGAAAGCCATTTATATTACTCTGGACTCTCCCTCAAAAGCATAAGATGAAGCACACTATCTGTTTCTTTATGTAAATATACTAGTTGATTATAATTCACTAAGTGCCCCTTTTTTCAGTAAATCAAGTAAGTGACATTTTACAATACTTTTCATAGTTCTGGATATGGCCAGAAAAAATAGACTGTTTTCTTAAGTTTTTCTGTCCTCTTCCCCTTCATTCATAGAAGAGGGAAACTGATGACAAATATGCAGTAAAAGATGGCCAACAGCAACAAAAAGACAAAATTCAAAATAATCTGTTTCATTTTTGATCATGCCACAGAATATGTTAATTTTATTTCAATTCATTAATTATTAGTATTATTTTATATAGATATAGTTTATATAAGGTTTTTTTAAAGCAGACATAAGTTTTTGACAACTCAGCTGATCTCTCTCAATATTGAAAATATATCAACTGTTACAGTTGATTTTTCATTGTCAAAGAAATGTATATCCATGTTATTAGGCAATTTCTTGTCTTAATTTCCTTTAGTTATTTTACTGATATATCTGAAGATTCCATGTTCACTTGGTCTGCAGCATTTATTTACAAGTCTGACTTGTGTTGTCATCATACAGGTAACTGCAGGCTATGCATTCTGCAAAACAAACCAAACAAAATTTAAAAAGCATGTCAAGGACTATTTTAATGCATCCAAATATGTTATTTGAATGTAAAGAAGAAAGTTGTAAAACTTTTCTGTTTCTCCATTTATTCACATAGCTGTTTTGCAAACTTCTTTGTCTCATCTTATTCTAATGTTTCTCAACCCCATATCCAAAATCTGAATCAATATGATACTATTATCACAAACTATGAGTTATGAATATTTAACTATGAGGTAAAAATCAAAGCAAACATGCCAAATCTTTCACAGAAATTGACCTATCAGATTATTTTTTTAATAAGTTATGCTGCAATGTAATACAAGATAGATTGTCAAGTAATTCCAAAATAAGGAAAAAAAATAATTTAAATACTCACTTTATAAATGAAAAAGTAAACTGAAAGGTACTCAGTAAATTTTTTGCTATTAATAGTTCACCTGAATTAGCAAGAATACTTAAGAATAATCAAAGTAGAATTTCTACCACTATGTAAATGTGATGGCGGTTGAGTTTTTTAGCTAGTTTCTACAAAAACCAGAAATCTCAAAGTCTTCCTTACCAGGAATATTCATTAGTCTTATTTGTCTTGGTTTTTGAAGGATTCAGTTTTATCTTGAGAGGTTAAATCCTACTCAGTGATGGGAAAAATCTTTCGGAACTGGTCTTTGAGAAAGGGGAGTATGAATTAACTTAAATACTTTTCTGAGATCTCAGTATATCTTTGCCTCTCTTTTTAGATGCACCTGGCTTTTTCAAGAAGCAGCAGATCTATACAAATAACTCAGAATATATTAAAAATGACAACATAAAAGTAGAACTTATATTCAGTAACTATTAAAATAGATACAGTTCAATGTAAAGCTAGTGTCATATTTGATTCTGAATTATAGCTGAACTTCATACTTATGTCATTAATGTTGCTTTAGCTGACTTCACATTACTTCAGTTTAATAATTTTATCTTAACAGCTTAATCAGAGAGAGTTGTTTAGGCTTGTGTCATTGCAAAAATTAATTATTGNTTTTGATAGAGATATTTGATAGAGATTTTGATAGAGATATTTGATTCTGAATTATAGCTGAACTTCATACTTATGTCATTAATGTTGCTTTAGCTGACTTCACATTACTTCAATTTAATAATTTTATCTTATCAGCTTAATCAGAGAGAGTTGTTTAGGCTTGTGTCATTGCAAAAATTAATTATTGTAAAATCTTATTTGTTGTCATTTCATAATTATTTCCTGGCAATTTCTTTCCAGTACAATAATTTGCATCCAAAGCAAAATAATGGAACACTAAGGAAATAAACTTTAAAGAAAAATAAATTAAAAACTGAGAGTTTGATGCACCCAACAAAATATTTTTCCTATAAACTTCAGGATGGCATAATCTCACATCCTAGTCCTGCAAATTTACGTATTTAAATCATCATTACTTACGTGAAAGATCTATTTGATATCAGTGAAACTATTCATATGTTCACAGACCTTTACTGTAATAGTTCTCTAAATGCTGTCTATAGCTAATATTGTGTACACGTTACTTTTCCTTTTCAAAAGATTCTAAAAAAAAACCCCAATAAACAAACCCAACAAAATTTGGCCTAGCAACAACATAAGCTACCACAGCTATTACTGCTTTACCATTTACAAAAATATCTTCTTGTTATTGTTTGTTTTAATTCCGACTTTCTAGTTTTACATTGTATACTCCAAAACCCCTCTTTACTTTCCTACACAAAGTAGATGAACGAGATTCCCCTTTGAGCCTGTATCTCTTCACTTGTAGTAGAAATTATTGGTGAACAGCTCATTCTTACAACTAATATATAGAAGTTTCATTAATAGAAATTACAGCATTACATGGCATACTCTGCAAAATGGTAGAAAAATATCACTTGCCAATGTCTCCTGACCATTTTTGTGCTGTGGACAGTGAGATTATCTCTTTCCAATCAGTAGGATATTTCAAAAGTGTACAGCTGTCTTTGCCTCAGTTTCCTTGTCTCGACATTAATGCTAAAACTATTTTCCTAGCACCTAAAGATGTTGAGACAGTAATTATTCAATATTTGTAAAGTGCTATATACTCTAAACATCAAGTATTGCTAAGGACTATTAACTATCCACAATTCATAAGTTTGATTAATAAGTCTCTTAAGGTCCTATTAATTTCCATGTTTTAGTGTTACTGAAACATAAAACTACCCTAAACATGCATCAAAGAATCTGTTTGGAGAGTAGATTCCCAAACCAAATAGACTTTTTATCAAATTGAGAAATAAAGGAAATTTGCATTTAACCCCAGGAAGTTGGCAAAATCTTCAAAAATCTAACTATCCAGATTTAGCTAATCTAGCTATAAATATAGAAATAAATTTGATTAAATCCCTCACATGGATTACAGACTTGGAAAGAATGTACTTGCTAGTGCAAGGTCCTGTTTCAGGCATTTTATTCTACCAAATATTACCCCGCTACAAATATGTTTGCTAGTTGCCAATGCTGACTGCAGTCATTCAGTGTCAGTCATCAGTCTGCTAGTACAGCAATCAGTTAAAACAAGACACAGCAATGACTTGAAAACAACACTTTTAACAGTATGCTAATGGTATTTATCGGCTGCACATGCAAAATGTTGATTGTTTACAGTGCTTTTGAAATAGGTCCACAATTTCTATTTGAAGTCTCACACAGCACTGCTACAACATGCAGTTTAGGACTCAAAATACCTGTCACTCCTTAATTAATTTGGGTTATGATCTAGATCACTTGCTGTAGTCTGAGCACACTTTATAAAGTTTAAATTCTTTTTCAATATTTTAAAGTCGGTTTGCCAAATGCTCCAAAAATAAGGCAAAGACAAGAGACTAGTAATTTGGTCTGGGTTGGAAGGTCTGAGGAAATGCAAAGAGAGACAGAAACATCACTACAGTGGACAGTTGTTGCTTTTTGTGGATAAGGAAAATTCAAGACAGAATAGATTCAACCAGCGTCTTCAGTGTTTCTCTTTGATGACTAGTTTAACTTTACACAAAGTTCTGAGAATTAACACAATTTTAAAGTACCATCCTGGTTTGACAGGTACACACAAATTAATAGTTTTTTTTGTTGTTGTGCTATTTGTTTCTTTAATACCAAAAGAAACACTGCATTAAATTCAAGGACAAAAGGGCATTAGAATTCTCACAAGAGGCTAAGGTCTAGTGGCTTAGTCAGAGTACATCATTCGTAAGCAATTAGCCTAAGGGCTAAATAATAATAGTGGGAAGTGTATGTGTTATTTTCAATTTTGAAATATCTGTAGCATGACAGATTATCAAATTGCATTTGTGCTTATTTTAACTGCAGTTATAAGTTTAGAGATAAAATTGCTTTATATGGGCTGGTCCTTATTGGACACAAATTGCAGCATGCTAGCATCAAAAAATATATCTGTCCATTATTTGAGTTTCTAATGCCTTAAAATATTTGTATATTTTAGACTGTTGTAGTACTTTGAATTTTCAACAGATGCTTGTTTCCCTTTTTGAGCTGGACTCCTGAGCAAGACAAGGTATAACTTAGTTTCTGTCCTAAAATCTGACATTCAATGAAGACTAAGAGAGGATGTACAGAAAGATATATCATTACATTCTTTTTACTTGGAAGAAATTGGAAACTTAGGATTGTCCATATTTAAAAGTTTTACTGTTTTAACTGTCTCTAAAGAATTACCACAAGCACCAGTATCAGATGGTAGAAATATTTATTTTAATTTACTATGATCCTGGTATGTAAAGAAAGTTTCTGTCATCATAGAATTGCTCCCCATCAACTCATTGTGCAAATGAATATAGAGGGGTTTTTCCCTTTCTGAGAAGAGCTTTCTTAGCCCACAGGTTCAAAAATTAGAGATCATGACCACAAGCAGTATCCCAGTAGTTAGGAGACCACAAGACTGGTAGAAATCTGACCATTGCTCACTACAGTATGCATGTTCACTAAAACTTATATTCAGAGACCAACAGAAAGGTACTAACAGAGTAGAGTTGAAGGAGAAAAGCAGTGCAACATGTAGTTCTCAAGCTAGGTTTGTAAGGTAGGCAAACAAAGCACTGTTACTAGCATAATAAAAGCTACTTTATTTCATGAGAGGGATCCCTAGGCAGGATCCTAACAGTGACCACTAGGACTGCTCAGAGGCGAGTAAGAAAGGGGCATATTCCAGAAGAGTGGGGTCACAAAGCTGCAGAGAACTGAAGCACAGATTTGAGCACTGGTCCTTGATTGTCCTGACTCCTCAACTGATGGCACATACCTGGGCTTAGCTGTGCTCTGTAGCAACTTGCGCTCCCCAGACAAGAGCCAGGCATGGCTCAGAGGGATATACCAGCCAGGTGCTAGTCCTAACTTGCAGTGTAACTGTACTTACCTGTTGAGTGGGAAGAAAAGATTAGCTGTACATATGCGACCCTTGTTATACTGTCTGTACTCACAGATGAAGAAATGGCCTGGACCATTTTATTTTCTTGTTTTAAAGTTAGCCAGACTGGACCAGCTGTTGTGGTTTTAATTAATATTATATTTTAATCTGCATTAATATCAAGCATAGATAAAATGTAAGTCACATTGGTATGAAAATGTTTTAGAGACATAACTGCATGTATAGTAAGTAGACCATTTACATAAGTACAGTTACAAAAAAACTAACAAAATTTGTGCTTTATGTGCTTTATGTTCAGAAGAGTTTAACGGGTAGACACAGCAAATTTTTTACAAAGTGCCTACAGAAAATCAATAAATGAATCCTTCGAATCTCGGTTATGTGCCTTTATACACAAGGGCAGTCACTTACTCTGCTATCACTGGACTAGATTTAAACATAATTCTTCTATAAACAATGGTCAAACTCCTGGAACTCTTTCAGCTTTCTTACAAAACAACAACTGCATTTCTGTGCTATATTGAGGCTACTCAACACCAGGTAAACTGGTGAACCAAATAGCTACAGAATGAGGGTGAAATTAAGGTGGAATAGAAAAAATAATGGCATTCCAGCATTTTATCTCAACATGCAATTTGTCTTCTGACTTCCCTTGAGGGAAAGTATGTCAAGAAATAGCCCCAAGACAATGACAATAACAGCAAAGTGGTTGCATTAATTTATGGGGAGGAGGACAATGAAACATTTCATGAATTACTTGAACTTTCTTTCTCCAAATAATGTTTCAGCAGGGGGATTGATCGTTGACAGCTGTGTTCCCTGATAGGTAACCTTGTTGCAAGTTTCTGAAGAAAGACGTTCTTCTTCACTGGACTTGTCTCCGCTTTGTAATTTTTTTCTCTC
Source organism: Steatornis caripensis (assembly GCA_013398225.1). Lineage (NCBI taxonomy): Eukaryota > Metazoa > Chordata > Aves > Caprimulgiformes > Steatornithidae > Steatornis > Steatornis caripensis. The sequence goes on from VZSC01005077.1 coordinate 6,012, forward strand.
CTTAGAGCCAACACAACTATTGTTACATTTTAAAATATTTCTATCATGTATTTCCTCTTTGAAATAATTAATTTTTTCTTTGCACTACTTGGCTAATAACATGTCATAATGTAGGCTGCCAAGTGCCAAATGACTCTCAGATTCATTCAAGCATTCAAAGCAAGAAAAACCATTCATCTAGATAAGATCTTATCTGACAAGTCAAGCTCAAGAAATCTCAGTATAATTATATGGTGTTAATGAAGGCCATGTATACAGGCAGTTCTCAATATTAAACTCTGTGTTAGTCTATCAACAGTAATGTGAATCAGTCATTTTAAGTTAGGACAAGTAAGTAGATTTTTTTTTTAAACAACTCTCTTCCACGGAAACACTTTATATGAGAAGTTTGCGTCTTTTGCAAAGGCTCACTAAGTCATACTTATCAGAGTGATTTCATTATCCTGCTACTGTTAACCTGTTCTTCTGAACAGGTTTTTGTTTAGAAACCAACGAACATGCATCTTTTTAGTACACAAGGACTACTGCTTGATACAGCATACTGATATAAGATTTGTTGTCACTTGTATTTTTCAAACATCGAAATTGATAAAAGGTGTAAGGCTGCTCTAACAATTGCTGTCATTAGCAGTCATATATTGGAAAATATTCTTAATGACAAGTGTAGTGCTGTTTGTCTTTTGCATATGATTATAATGTTTATTGCTTGATCTCATACTTATACAAAGTGTATTTATTTATACATTAAGTTTCAATATTTTTATTTTTAAATAACTGCAACTAGCCAAAAGCAATTTAATTAAGTAGGGCTGGGTTTCTTGTTATGGAAAAGACCGAATTAAGAAAAATGAAACATTTAAAAATATTTTTTGCATTGCAACAATTTCATTAAAAAAGTTTTTAAGGTGTAAGCCTCCCTTTGCTGAAAGACAGACCTTTTCTCCAGAAGGTCCAGTAATGTATAAGTTAAAGATTTAAGATAAGATCCTAAAGAACTATGTTCAAAAGTCTATAAGACATTGGATGCCACAGTATGTGAATTTCCTGTTAACAAAATTGTAGTTGCAGTTAGCAAAAGGTGTGTGCACGTTTTTCCCTAACTTCTTTTGTTTGTTCCCAGAGTTCAGTTTTGCTCTAAAGCCCAAACTTTTTTCCCTCCAACAAAATGATCACCTATACTACTTTCTTTCATCTGTTTTTACTATTTTTTGTTACTGAAGAACTATTAAGAATATCTAAATATATATACAATTACATGTCAATGGTTGTTAAGTTCATCTTCCTGGTCAGAACAAGATTCTTTTATGAAACTGCATTTGAACATACAAGATTTGGCAATGGACAACTGCAGAATATCTGAAGGAAGCTTTTGGAGTCTGTGAGACCATATGAAAAATGCATAAAGTTGCAACACTTCACTAAATGGCATCAAGAAATACTGCACCATAATGGAGAATAATCACAATTGGTATTACATCTATATTCATGTGTGTATGTATGTATATATGTAGATAGGTACGTAGATCAATCAATCACCTTTTACCAAAATGAAATATATCAATGGAAAACACAAATGGGGAGTATTTACCAGATAGGAAAGGAGTTGCAGACCTCAGCCATGAAAATGGTTTCATCCCAGTCCTCTACAGAAAGCAGCTCAATGCTTACACAAAGCAGTATCAAAATTAATCCTCTGTCATAAGCAGAGAAACTGTTCATATTGACACAACACTGTGCTTAGGCGTAAGTCTTTTTCTGCCTTCCACCATACCCCTGTGACATAATTTTTATGTGTGTGAGCCAAGAGTTGAGGAGAACAGCAAGGCAAGCAGGGGCAGTGGCTTCATGAAGAGAGTCATCCTACTGTACCTAAAGAGGTTGAGCACAGAGAAGGTGGCAATAACCAGTTTCAGACACAACTGACAGGCAAGCCCAAACTTGGTTAAAGCAGGGCCATAATCAAGGCAGCCAGTCAAGTTAGTGGGTCAATGTTAGCCAAGCGCACTGCCAGGCGTGGGTACACGTGCCACATAGATGAAGCAAGGGCAAGGCTGTAAGCTTGAATGAAAGTCTAAAGCAAAGGATGGGGGAATGCAATTATTGCTTCTTGCACAGCTGTTTCCCCAGCAGTATGACTTAAGGTTAGAGTGGCACCATATCGGAGCTGAGCTGGAGCACAGGCAGCTGAAGTCCCAGGAGGGAGGAAGTGGTTGCAAAGTCTATTGGTGTCCTCAGGGTATGAAAAGTGAATACAAATTTCCTTTTTCTAAAACAAAATACAATAAACCAAAACTTTTTTCTGATTGTGTAGTTGACTATTCTTTCTCCAAAAGTTCTAATTTTTTATTTTTAAACAACACCTCTTTAGTTCTCTAGGGCTTTCATTTTTTAACAGATACGTATGTAATCCAATCTTTTTTTTATATGTATATTGGAGAATCCTAGTTTATTCAATGTCTCTTTTCATGTAAGCTCTTCTATAATTAGTGGCATCTTGTATTTTCTCCCTGCACTATTTTTGTTCTACCACCTTTTATGGAGGCAGGAAAGTCTTTATTACAGTTGGTGGACAAAACATGAATCCACCTTACATTTATGTAATGAGGTAATTATGATTTCTGTTTTGTTCCTTTACACACGATTCATAGCATTCTAATTGTATTTTTGGCCACTGGTCATCTTCAAGTTTATATGTTTTGGATTGAGTGTTTTAATAAAATGATTTGCAATGACTGCAAGATGTCTTTCATAAGTTGTAATGGCTGATTTAGAGCAAATAATTGTGCACATGCAGTTTCTGGGGTTTTTCCTCATGTGTACATTTTTTCACCTGTCAACACGGAATTTTGTTTGCCATTTTGTTCCACAGACACTTAGCAACGTAAGATCCTTCTGCAAATCTTTGTAGACATAATTATTTTTTAATAGCTCTCAGTAATTGCACATCATCACTAAGTTATTCTGTTCGGGCACAGCATTTCCACACAAAGAAATTTGAAAAGAGTGGAGCATCTCTTTTATGAGGAAAGGCTGAGAGACCAGGGTCTGTTTAGCCTGGAGAAGACTGAGAGGGGATCTGACAAATGCTGATCAATATCTGCAGGGCGCGTGTCAAGAGTATAGGGCCAGACTCTTTTCAGTGGTGTCCAGCGACAGGACAAGGGGCAATGGGCACAAACTGGAGCACAAGCAGTTCCATTTGAACATGAGGAGGAACTTCTTTACTGTGAGGGTAATAGAGCGCTGGAACAGGCTGCCCAGGGACGTTGTGGATACTCCTTCTCTGGAGATACTCAAAACCCGCCTGGACGGATTCCTGTGCAACCTGCTCTAGGCAAACCTGCTTTAGCAGGGGGGTTGGACTAGATGATCTCCCGAGGGCACTTCCAACCCCTACCATTCTGTGATTCTGTGAAATTTGATGTTCCTTGTCAGTAGTTAATTTGCTCTATATGCTTCTGTATTTCAGTCATCTCTTTCTCTTAACATACAGTGCCACTCCTCCACACATACAACTTATTCTGTCATTCCTAAAGTAAATTGTATGCTAACATCTAAGTTAGATTGTTGCACTGGTTATCAGCTTTCCACCATGTTTCTTCAATCCCTAGTATAACAATACTCATTTAAAACCATGAGTTTCATCTTGGCCAGCTAATTCTTCATATTTCTGTAATTTGTATAGAACCACTTATATATCTGGCCCTGTTCTGGTTGTCAGTTTTTTAGTGCTCTGCTTCAATAGAATCTTATTTATAGAGATTACTCCTATCTATTACATTCCTGAATGTTATTGACTTCTGTTCTGTCAGGTTTTGTAATACTGCAGAGATTTTATTACTTCACCTTTGTACACCTGTTGGATTTTCGTTCATCTTTAGTTTAAAACTTTCACATAAAATTTAGTTTAGCCTTCAATTCTATTTGCTTTAGACGGAACTCATCCTTCCCTTACAGGCTATTTCAAAGGTTTCCCTGGTTCCTAATAATTTGAAATTTTACCCCTCTAGTTGGTTGCAAGTGTGGTATAAAAAACATTTCAAATACGTGAGTGTGAGTTTACCTTGCCCTTTAGAAACTTTTTTCACACATTTCTCCCTTTATTGTTCATCTGCCCAAGTATGATTTGCCTTCCAGGTCTTACTGGGAGGCAGATGTCTTGTAGTATTTGCCACCCACTGGCAATTTACTATGACATCCTCTCTGGATGGAAGTTGAGCACAACTAATGGCAGAAATTTTAATCATTTATTTACTGTTACTTCTTCTCAGGATATCAGCTGGAATCCTGTTTTGCAAAGGGGTCTATAAAACATATGTTGTAATTTTCCAGCTGAGGAAAAAGGAGAATTCTAACCATTGGATTCCCTTCCCCACAGTTACTAGGGCATAAGTTAAACATATTACTGATTGCAAAAATATGCAAGAAATGGGAATTTAGCTGCTAGACTTCTATGAGTCTTTGGTTTTATTAATAGGCTGTTATTCTAATGTGAATGTGGGGATGAGGTGAGGAAGCACAGCCTAGTAAATAAAGTACATCTGTGTATGTAGGGTTATACTTTTGTATTTGTACACATCTGTATGAAATTTGTAGATTGCTACAAATATTTTCAGAATTGTGGATTGGTGAAAACAAAATAAGTGGACTTTTTTTAAGCGGTATTTTTTTCACATATTTATCATATGTAAAATTATAAATATCTTACTTAAAGGGTGTATGCCCCCCCCCGCCTCAGCTCAAAGAGGTGACATATCTATATTATGAGACCTATACATACTACACATGTGCATGTTGCCACATTATTTCTCAGTATGGTCCTGATGTTTAGTATTTTTCTTGAAACCTGAAAACTTAGAGAGATATTCAGGTCAAGAGAACAGACACTTATAGATCAATTGAATTGTCTAGTTCTGGATGTCTAGTGCTATACGACTACCCTGGGCTGCCAGACATGATATGTCATAATAGCTGTCAGAATTGACATAGCACATACAGAAGACTCAAGTCTCTGAGCATTAACAGGACACGGGATAGGATACCATAGGTCATCTGAAATAACACTAGATGCCTATGTTGAGGGGACGCAATCAAGTCTTTAGAATTTATCTCTTATACTAACTAAATCTCCACTGACAAGAATGACATTTAGACAGTTAGACAAATGTTATGACCCAAAATGTCCACACTCTAGAGGTGAATACCACTCTTGCAGTCACATAGGTATTATAATACTCTAAGTTTTCTTTTTTCTTTCCCTTGCATAATTCATAGTTATAGAGAAATAGCATGATCTGAGTATGACTTAATGTGGACTGATTTCTGAGATAGTTTGAAAAGCATTCTCATAAAATGTATTAAAAGCCCAAAGGTGTCCTTATTATTGTTAATAAAACGTCAGTTTTGTAATCCAGAAGAAACTCAACCATATGATTGGAATCAGGAATGCTATTTTCTTTTCTTTAAAATACTTATGTTTGGTACTACATTATTTGGTATGTAACATATACATATATCTGGTTGACGGTCACATCAGAGTACCGGATGTGGTGATTTAGGAGCCCTCGTCCAGATCTTTTTCCATTTTGCATCAACTAAATTTAGAGGTCTTCTTTTCATTTCATTTATTAGCAAATATTTGATGTTTCTTTATATTTAGGATTCTTTTACACTGTATTTAATGCTGAATAATATGAATATGATTCAGAAAAATTAAGAAGAGGAATTTTGCCTGATGTCTTCTATGTTACGGAAAGTTCTCCCTCAATTTGAGGGGTTAGTTATGCTAATTAATGCATTTGATCAACCACGACCTAAAATTAATTGCATTTTTTGTAGAACGTATATTTTGCCATAGCACAATTTCTGCCTCTTGCTTTATAGATTTATTTAAAAGACTGTATGAATGAGAATGAGAATCATGGAGAGGTAGAAAAAAACTTTTCCAGAGAGAAAGAACTACAATTTTACCATTAGATTTCACTATTGGTAATGTCTTTTACTTGATAATTCACATCACTACTTCAAACACAAGAAAGATATGACAGTGAACTTCTAGTAAATTCATATGATAATTATTCTACAAGGTAGAGTGTCTTCAGGACATATGATTCATATCTCCTGAAGGAGTAAATTCAGTATCACGTTCAAGAAATAAAGCTTTGTAGTAAGTGCAGATCACATATATTACAAAAGCCCAACTCATTCATTTTCTGGCTGAAGTAATATGAAGCTTAAAAAACTTTTGTTATCAGAAACACATTGTTGTGGTGTAGACCCTGCTCCCCCCTACTAACAAGCCGCATTGCAATGTCAGATCATTCAGCACCATATGAGAACAAAGAGCTGGGATAATTGGGCACTCTACGACCCTGCCTGTTGGTACAATGAGCCAAGATAAGAAGTA
>VZSC01005077.1:25002-66748 GCA_013398225.1 Steatornis caripensis
ACAGGAAGTTCCACCTGAACATGAGGAGGAACTTTTTTACTGTGAGGGTGACAGAGCACTGGAACAGGCTGCCCAGAGAGGTTGTGGAGTCTCCTTCTCTGGAGATATTCAAAACCTGCCTGGACTCATTCCTGTGCAACCTGCTCTAGGCTAACCTGCTTTAGCAGGGGTGTTGGACTAGATGATCTCCAGAGGTCCCTTCCAACCCCTACCATTCTATGATTCTATGATTCTTTCTAAAGTACAATGTCTATATCAATTTGGTTGTAACCTAATTTTCCATAGTCTGAATGAAGTCAAAATATTTCAACATTAATTGATGAAAGATCAGATGTGATCATTTTTGCATGATTAGTTTTACCTTTAATAATTATATTCAGAAAGAACTAATGCGGAGATTACTGTACATTGCCATGGTTACATTTTTTGTTGGGAAATCATGCTTACTGATAGACTGTTCTTGAATAAACTTTCCCTATACAAAGGACTAACATAAATTAAACTCTGTTGTTAATTACTGTGGGATCATGCCTTTAATTTGTGTACTGAAAAATCGCAAAAAAAAAAATGGAGGAATGCTGTAATAGAAGTCAATACTTGTAAACTTCATTGTTTCAGAAATTTCTATCTGTACCAAGGAAGTATCTGAAAATTGAAAATATTCTAACCCATAAAACACAAGATTTTCTCCTTTACGTCTTTAATACATTCCAAAAATATTATCATAAAAACCCCAAAGAAACACAAAAAGAACTTCAGTAAATCCAAGAATAAGCATGCCATATGTATATTGTATGTGCGATATTATAAAAAAGAAAAAGATGAACCACTTCAACAATATCAGTAAATTTGTGTACATCCAAAAACAATTTTCAGTTCAGCATACAGTAAATGATAAAAAAATACAAAAGAACATTTTATAAAAGCCCTAGAAAAATCATAGAAGGTGCATATTCTTCAAGGGACTTCAAGAGTAAAGAACAGCTTTTTTTAAGGACTGTGTTAGGATTGAAAAACAAAGAGCACGAAAATCAGTCCAGCATGGCCTGGATTTTTTTAGTATGGATGATATAAACGGATAACATGGATTATTATTAGATATGTTTTCTATAGTTTATCATTACATATATATATATATGTACGTATACAGAATAGTCAATAAGAGGCCAGGTTCAGCAGTACAACTAATTCTTGTCCAGCAGGATTTTGACACACACAGTACTCTGTGCTATTCCCCCTCGTTCTGTCATTGCCAAAATATTTCATCATGTTTCAGTGCCCTCCTGAAAGGCACATACACTTTCATTGTTATCACCCAAGTATCTGCAAGCTAACAGATGGTCATTTCAAATTAAATCATGAATTTGAGCAGATTTGTACTTTGTCACAAAAGATTTACTATGAGATGCATATGAATTTTCCCACTCTCTCTTTCTCTCATTCCTGTTTAGAAATGTGAATTTTTCTATTCCCTAGTGAATTCCTCATTTATTTCGAAGGCAGCCCTGAGCCTTTAGCTCTGCTTTTTAGTCTCTTCCAGAGCCATTCTGGCTACACCTATGAAACAAGTGAAGGACTACTCTTTCTGGCACTGTGGCCACCTGGCTTGCAAGAGCCTATGTCCCCACTAATAAACTCTTTTACGTTCCACTACAAGGTGCCTGTATCCAAGCTGTGTGCCGGGAATGATCCTACTTCCATGCAAACTCATGAGCCCCAGATAAGAATCCTTTGGCACAGGACAATATCACACCAGAGACAGAGTTAAAAATTTAACAGGATAAACAATTATGTTTCGTTATCTGGAAACATTGCCTGGCATTCTTTAATTTTCTAGTATGCTTATAAATTCAGAGTTTTCATAGGATATAGTCAGACAAGGCTAGGTCCTCAAAGGTATTTATGCATCTAGCTTTCACTTCTTTCAATTAATTTAGACCCCAAAACTGCCTTTAGGAAGTGGGCCAAAGTGCACAGAATAAGGACACACACCTCTGCAAAGTTCTGTTTGGTGTGGAAGCAGCTTCCTGGAATTCTGCACAACAGCACATACACAACATCCACTGCTGTAAACCATCTATCTGTTACTCATTTTGGTTTTCTTTTCATACTGCCTCAACTTGGACAAATGGAAATATTTCTGGGAAAACATCTCAACCCTCACTCAAAAGCTCATCTCAAATAAGTGATGGTAACTTATGTCAGTAGCTAGAATGTTAGATTTATCTACCATTTAGTAAATACTGCAAGCAACTAAAGCAACTATGTTTAAAAGCACGATCCTCTCCTACCAGCAGATTTTAAGTCCATAAAGTTGGCTGGCAACTGTTTAGACAGAAGTATAAATGACATGAGGGCAAACTTTTGCTGCCCACACACAGGCATTTGAGAGCAACAGTAATGTAGAGGGCTGTGCTTTGAACTGCATAATGCATACCCTGTTTTCTGTGTGGACAGTGATGTCCTGAAAATCTCTCTCAACAAATTTCCACACTATCACTCTGTTGTGGCTGGCTGGACCTGCCAACTGAGATTACTTCTCATGTTCTGTCTTTGTCTCACCTTCTGGCTGCTGTTCCTCTCCCCAGGCATTTCTGTTTTGATTCTTTGTTTTGTAAGCTTTAGCAGTAACTCTAGCACATTAAGCTACAAAAAAACCCTGTATGCTCAGCATACACCAAGGGTTTGAATAAAACCCACAAAAGCAAGCAGGCTCAGATCCACAACAAAGCTTCACTGTATATCTACCTGAAATTACTTACAAGGTGGCAATTAATGTTGTGCATGCATAACATTTATTTATTCCTATACTATACAACATTCATACACATGCACATGCACAGATGTATACATAGACACATACATATCAGGCCACTCCTGGCATTTCTGATGCAGAGGAGATGCTCACTGAATAAGATCATCTGAACTCCAATGTGTTTCTCTCACTGAATTTACTGTTACTGAGAGGCCGTTGATGATGATGTTGGTATTATACCCTCTGGACAAGTCACATAAACTCTCAGTGTGATAAATCTAGCCAAACTGACAATGATTTTACCCCTTGAAAAGTACTTTGAGATCTCTGGATAAAAGTGATGGTACTGTAAGGTAGTTTGTTTCATCAAAAATCTCAGGGACTGTTCAGATAAAATACATCTCAGCATGAACAAAAATGTGAGATGTGAATAAAGCTAAACTACATTATTACCAGAGCATATTTATTTTTTTAGTTGTCTTTCAATGAATGTGAGAAAGGCTAATAAACCCAATAAGTCTAAGATGTTTGCAGAAAACATGATCAGTGATCAAATAAACCAAATATTACTTTAAGAAACAGAATATGTGAAGGCTTGTATCCTGTGACTTTCCAGATTTTAAAGTTTGTATTAAAAGTTTTCTGTCACAAAAACCACTGATTTAGGTCTCTCCTCCAGCAGATGCTTTCTTTCATAAAACTTGTAGGAACTTCAGGTCTATACTTGTAATTAAAAGAAGCTTCTGGGAATAAGTTCAAGTATTGGAACCCTGATTAGTTAAATATTAGCTCTCCCAAAGAACTCTCTCTGGTTTGCATTGCTCCAACTAGATCTCCCTGCTATACAGATCTGCTTTTGATGAGGTTAGTTATAAAGACTGTATATATGAGTCAGGGCCACTTCATCTTAGAGCAAAGGACTGAATTCTAGCTCTTTAAAATTTAGCTGTATAAATAAAAGAGTCCATCATCATCAGATTTGGTCTAAATTGACAATCCAAATAAAAACATTACTACACACAACTGACAGACAAATCAGAAATATATGCACTCAAGCATCTGGAAAATCTTCTTGTACCACCATTAAATTATATAACTAGGACAAACGCTGATTCTCGAATGAGCAATATTGTTAGTACCCATATTGCTGTCACATGTAAAACATCTTAAGTTCACAGAAGAGATGTGATCCTAAAATAAATGTTAAGAAGAAAACTTTGAAAGGACATGGTAGAAAAACAAAAATCTTAATTTTTCATTACTTTTTAAGAAAAGCAGCACATTTCTTTACAGAGACCTTTTCTGAAGATTTAGTTGTTTTCAGTTAGCTATTATCTGGCTAATCCATTAACTCACTTTATGTGCAGAGGGGGAGGGCAAAATTCGTATTCTTTTAATTTGCTAATCCAATATAAGATTCATCTCACTAACTCTACAGCATCTAAAAGTAATTCATTTTAGTCTACAGTCATCACATAGTTTCTTTCTAGAGTCAATGGAGAGGAACTGGCATCATCACACAGTGATTAATCTGCTTTAACGTTGGTATCTAAAATCGGTGAAAGAATCACACTCCGGAGGTGCCTGCTTTTCTGTACCATCTGTAAAGACACCTCCAGTAAGTCACTAACAATAGACATCTAACTTTAAAAAGCTTACATTTAAATCTGATCAATTCCACCTCAACTGATTTTTCTTGTAAGAAACCATAATTACTTGAACAGTATTTCCACCAGTGACTAGGATAGTGTTCTTTGTTTCAGCATCACAAATCATTCAGATTCCCTTTCTGCCTTTCTGATCTACAAAGAATCATGCTTTATTTGCAGTGGAGAATGATGCTCAGCATTGAGGAAGGATGGAAGAGCTTGATGTGAAGTTACTAAGTCCTTGCAAAGGAGGCTAAAGCATTTACCTGCCAGAAGTTCTTTTTCACTGTTCAACTGCACTTTACTGATTGTACTTGCATTTCCTGATTGCTTTTGATTTAGATTGCCACACAGAGGATGATTTTTCCCTTTTTCTTTCCTGATACAACTGATGGTGGTTTTTTATAATGTTCTGCCTGGCCTTTTTTGCCTTGTGTTCAGCTTCAGTTTTGTAAGTCCATCTACGGCATCCTGAGATTACATATATGATACTGTCACATGTTACACAAAATACCCTAAATACAGGTTTCTTTCCAACATTCTTCTCTTTGTGACACTTGCAGTTTCTGTACTACTCATATACTTGTGGACTTTGGGACACTAGACTTAAAATCTGCCTCTGACTTTTTTGCTAGTGACACAAGCACTTTTTTTGCCCTTCACAAGACATTAGAAATTCTTGATATCTGCACATTATTTTGAGCATTAGAAGCAGGAGAGTGAGTGTCTGATTAGAAAAATCCTTCAGCATCTCTCATCCCTGTTCAAGGTGTAGAAAGCAAGCCTACTGCATCCTCTTAACACTCCTTTGAGACCATACTAGAAATTATCTCCGTTTAACTCATTTCACATGGGATCTTCTTCTGATCTGCTACCTACGTCGAGTACCTCGGGCATTTTATTTCACGTTTCTGGCCATATACATGGCTTGAAGTTAATACTCAAGTCCTTCGTAAATTATGTCTGAACTCATTTATCATCTTTATGGTAAATTGTACTAAATTAGCTTACGGTGAGTGCTAAATAGAGCTGTATATATTTACATATTTGATGCTGTGGAGTTCATATATTATTTAAGCTTTTACAGCTTTGGAAGGTTTTCTTTCGTAATGGAGTCATTAGATGCTGCAGTCCTCTTAAACTCATGTGATCATTCAGAATTTCTTATTTCAGCTGCTCTGTGACCAGTCTACTCGTAAAACAAGATGGTTTCATTTTTCTAGAAATAAGGGTCAGTGTCACACCCCTGAGTCCCCTCCTCCCCGGAGTACAGCTGTCTGGACTCAGCACCAAACCATAGACAGTGTTGCTCGTGGCCATGAAAGAGCGAGCTAAAAGGTGCTTCCCCAAATATCTCTGCTAGGTAGCCTCAGGGGGGCTTCTCGCTCCTTGCTTTGGATATGCTTTTTCCTGAGGCTCCTGTGCTCAGTGCCCACCTGAGCTCCCACCCCCGCCGTGTTGCACCCATTGCTTTGCCCAGCCATAAGCCTGATCCCTCAACTGCAGACCCATGTCTTGGCCTGGCCTCGGCCTGTCCCACTCCCCAGGAAGATGCCTGATGCCTGGGGCTGGGGTTGTCCCAGTACCCCCAAGCTGCCCTGCTCCTGGCTGTGGCGGTGAGATAGCCCTGGCTGCCAGGCCCTGCTGCTACCAGACCTCATCGGGAGCCCCCGCTCCTGGCCTCCCCTCCCTCAGGGAGCCTCCAGCCTGCACACTGCCATGGCAGTCAGCTCCCTAAAGTGAGCACAGCCATGTCCTGGCCTATCCCATCTTTCGTTGATAATCAAGATAATCTGTTTTGTAACACTACATGCATCAAAACAGAGCAGACACCCTGTAATAGGCTTTGGAGAGAGTCCTAAATACCCGAGCCATCTGAAAGTTAAAAATGTGAAGATAAGGTGAAAGTGAAGAATGTGCAGAAAAATGATTTGCTCTTAGTCAGAGGTATGACAAAAGAGAGGACTTTTAGAAAAAATTAAATAAAAATCCCTCAGCCTAAACATCTTTTCATTTTTTTACTAATTTCAGGATTTTTGTAGTTCAACTTGCTTTGCTTCAGTGATTCACTTCATTCTTAAGGGTTCACTGAGCTGGGACAATAATAGACTGTACAATAAATGTTCCTCATGTGTTGTACTGATTTCATGCATGAGGATGATTTTGATGAAATGTGCTGCTTATGAAAGGAATCAATACGCAGTAATAGCCTTAGCTGGGCCAGGTACATGGAAGAAAGAGGCTACAGAGGCTTTCCCAAGTAGGTCTGCTGATATATCTCTATTACTTGCAACAACTTGACTCTTCTGGTCCAAAACATGCTGGAAGGAATGTTAGTTCCTGATTGCCAAACTGTCAAATACTATCTAAAACTTAGAAACCACCCTATGAACAAACCCGACACTTGGGATCTTTAAGAGCCTGCTCAGCTAGGTGATAGAGTTGCACTTTTCATATTTGGTGAAACTAATAATTGAAGCTGCACTATTCTACAATACTTCCTTTCTTTTTTAAAAATATTATTCTGAATATTTCAAATTAATATGTATACCATGTTTGTGTTTGTGTGTGTGTATGTATTTGTATAAATGCATATATACATAGCTTTCTGTATGGGAAAATAGTTGGCACAAACAATGTGAAGTACGGTTGACACTTGGTAGATGTATAATCATACCAAAGCATTGCATTCATATGTCTGTCTTTGAACTTGAAAAGGTATTTTGTAACAAATATTACATCACAAACAACAGTAGAAATGTTACATCACAAGAAATAGTGACTCTCTAGTGAACTACGGACAGAAGAAGATCTCTTTTCTGGCTGCTAAGAACATAATAATTTTTCGAGGGAATATGGAATCACAACTGTGTGGTGACCATTAAGATGGAGTGCTTAGTTTTGCAGCAGCCAAACTTTAAGTAAGAAGAGAGGTCTTGGAAATAGAAATGAATGAAAATCCTTACAAAGAAGAAATGTGTTGCATTCTATTTTGTCATTTTTCTTTTTTGTACTTGGTTATATTGTGAAAGGGAGGCACTTTGACTTCAAGAGATTTCAATCAGACATCTTTGTGGTAAGTCCAATGGCTTAACTAACATCCTTGCATTGTGTGAGAGGAAAGAAAACCAATTATTAACAGGCTGGTCTGATGCACAAAGACCAAGCAGAATGAGGACTATATGGATACAAAAAAGTAATCAGGCTTGTCCTTCTCATTCCAGCCACTTGTATTTTGAGGTCATTTCAAAAACACTGTCAATCCGAAAAGTATCTGCCTGTCATAACCTTTATTAAGAACTGCTGATGAACTACATACATTGTACCAATTTCTATGTGTGTATATTTGGAATAAATAATTCCAAAATTATTTGTTGGTAAATCACAAACATCTATGCAATGAAACTTATTTGTATTCAGAACCAAGCTGAATTCCAACTTTATCAAACTATGTGGGCTACAAGTTTGTTAACTGAAGGAAATAAATGGAAAAAAGCATTTTTGTAAACTAGAATCACAGCCAAATAATGTTATGCTCTCATTTCCCTCTGTCCACTTCAAAATCTAGTATCAGATTTAATAACCTGCAAATTTTCCTAGAATAAAGGTTTCTGTTTGGTTTGGTTGTTTGTTTTCAGTTTTGTTGTGTACTTTCTTGTGTCCTCCATGTCAACAAAAAGCCATCCCACATCTTCCTTCATGAGGCTGCAAAGGATAGAGGGACGATGTTGAAAGCTGTGGCACCTTCTTGAAAACATATGTTAGACAGTGTGACGTAAGCATATTGCATTATAGCATAGAGAGGCCTGAAACTTGGAGATCATCTATGATTATGGTGACATTTAAAATGTGGTTCAGGGAAATGGTCTCTTCTTTATAAACAGGCAATAATGCATGTTGAAGCTACCCTAGAAAATGCACCATGATCTCCCACCTAAATATCCATTGTTGCCAAAAGGGGATGAAAACTCATTCTTCACCTGTCTTCCCACAAGTAATATTTCTAACTTACAGAAGTTCCAAACATACATAAGTTTGGTCTATAAGCAACTGAAGGAAATGGCAATGAATCGTAAAAGCAGGTAAGTAACTGACTATTCGATGTAAAATAAGGTGGTTTCATGGTGGGCAGGAAAGACATAGGAAACATGAATTCCTCTCAAGAAGCCAAAAGCAATATAGAAAGAGAAGAAATACTGATCCAGTTGCTAGTCTTCTAACAAGCAGGAAGAGCAAATATAGATAATCACAGGTATCTGAAAGCCAATAGCCAAGCAAACAGGGGTAATGGCCAAGAATCACCAGAAGCAGCACTTTATCTACAGACTACTTATCTCCTTATACTTACATTATTTACAATCCTTTTCTAGAAATTACTCACATGAGCATACAAGGTGGTTCAAAAGGCATCAATGTGCTTAAGAGAGGTGAGTCAGAGCAGAAGAATGGGACTGCAATTTCGCAGTGCACTGATACAGGATTTCTTAACACGTAAACATTTTGAAGATCTATGAAGTGACCCAAAAACATTTTGTGCATTTGTAGCTTGGAACAATGGATTAAAAGCATATTACAATGTTTTCTATCCTTTACTCTTTTAGTAATGTTTTGTGAAGGCTGCCAATTATGCAAGGAGGAGAAAATACACATTATGTCCTAAATTGTTTTTTTTTTTCATTTCTATTATAATTTCTTTTTTCCAGACAAAAGACATTCTTCTACAGTCTTTTTTATTAAGCAGAAGTTTAGCTAAAGCAAAAATTAGGTTCCCATCTTTAACACTATTTTTTTATTTTTAGTTTTCTGCACCTCACTACTGACTACTGAGTATTTAATATAAAGCAATGTATTAAGTAATATCTGAATTAAGCTCCACTGGAGCAGAATTGCAGAAAGCCACCAGAGGTTCCATACTGAAAAAATCCACAGAAAATGAATTTTGACAAAAATTAAACCCTTAATGAGATTACAAATATTTAATTTTGGAAGTAGGACTTTTTAATGTATGTGCTATGATTAGTTACTGATAGCTGCCCAGAAATGAGGAGGCAGACTTCCTTTATTGTTTATATCCTAGGTAGGATGTGCCCTGCAAAAATGAGTTAAGAGTTCCCAGGATCTCATAAGAGAATAAAGTAATTCTTTGTCTTTTATGTGTTCTCAAGTCTTTTAAATATTCTTAAAATATAATGACTTTCATCTGTCACATATCAGTCATTTTAGTATGGCAATGTTAAATGCAGCAATACTTTAGCAATGTGGTGTCTCTTTAAAGATCACTTTTGTCAATGACTGTATTTTTGTGCATACTGTCAAATCAAAAGAATGGACATCTCACCATCATGCTAGTCTATAGACCTCTCTTCTGCACTCATTCAAAAAATATTTTAACCAACACAGTTAGAGAAATAATTTAATTTAATTGTATGTTCAAGTAAGTAATACATAATTTTAAGTTCAGGGCACAGAACATGTAGGGTCTATTCTTATTTTCATGAAGGATGTCCTAGGCTATGTTTCCTTCAGCTAGAAATAAGATAGCAACCTTTACTTTAGAACCTCAGAAGAGAGATGGAAAGGTTATAAAGCTATAAAATAGGTTTTTTCTGCCCGTACAGCACTGATTATGATTTTTTTATCTAATGAATTCCTTCTTTGAATGGGAATGTACCATTTAGGGAAGAAAATAAAAAGATCTTCAAATTGATTTCAAAGTTGTGGGTAATGATCATTCAAACAAGTCTTGTTAAATTTTCCTGTCTCATTTCGCACATAAACAAGAATGTTGGGCAGTAAATTTAGTTTCACCCTTAAATTCTCTCCCTGTTGCATGATTGGTCCTTTGCATGATTAAAATATTGTTTGTAATTAATTTTAAGGCTGGTTCTCAAAAAAACCACTGACTTTGGAAAAAAAAGACTTTTGTCTTTCAGTTGAATATTTATTTCTTTGTGGATATGTTTATTAATGAGTAAATGAAATATTTCCTCAAAAACCAAATGCCTCCAATTACCTCTCTCAAATAAAACCCAAGCAGTGTGTTTTTATTTTTAAAGTGGTATTTCAGTAAAACATTAGGTTTTTATTTATTTATTTTAA
This sequence comes from Steatornis caripensis, assembly GCA_013398225.1. Classification (NCBI taxonomy): domain Eukaryota; kingdom Metazoa; phylum Chordata; class Aves; order Caprimulgiformes; family Steatornithidae; genus Steatornis; species Steatornis caripensis. The sequence goes on from VZSC01005077.1 coordinate 35,506, forward strand.
AAGACAATTCATTTAAAAAAAAGAAAAATAACCTGTCTAAATCAAACAATCACTTTTCCAGTTCTCTGGAATATCTTTTTTTTTTTTTTTCCCCAGGTACAGATTGAAAATACGTGAAAGCAACCTTTGTCATCTCTGAGTTCAAGTTCTTCTCTCTGCAGGTTCCTCTGCACATTTTAGCTATAGATTCCTTTAAGCAAAGGTGATAAGCAACCCTCAGTCTTGCATTTCTTCCTGCATAATGTCTCAACTGTTACAGAAATGTAAGAGTATCATTTCAAAATTGGGACAGTTTTACAGGAATTTAGCACTGCAGGTTCATAGCCCTTTGTTATGGATAGGTGTGTCCTGAGTGAGTAGAACTGATGGTTTTCAGACATATTTTTGTAAATTGCGTATTTTAGCAGTGGACTTTACTGTGCAGTGTGCCATCATTAAATACCTTTGTATGAGTAAGTGGTTAGCCAATATATTTAACTCTTTAATGATCACTTCTCAGCTAATGTGATACCTCAGGTGGGTATCTGGAATAGGAATAAGCTTTTAAACATTTTTTTCAAAACAACCACTGTGAATTTAATGCATTATTAGAAGTTTAAATTGCATTATGGGTGGATTAGACCATTATTATTACAGTGGGGTTTTGTTTGTTTTAATTAACAGCAGTGCTTTGCGGCATAGTCTTGAGAGGAGGGCTTCTTAGCCTATTGGGCTTTAATAGGAACACTTTGCACAGTAGTGCTAGAGCCATAGGGCATTAAAAAAATGTATGTTTTAGTAACTGAAGGTGCTATCCTAATTTCTAGATTCAAATAAACTTTTTGAATATCAACTTGAAAATGAATACAAATATTGATTTAAGGTTGAGATCCAGCTATCCTGAAATAACTATTTAAGTCCCCACAGTCTGTGGAGAGAGGTTGATTTCTTGAGGAACCCTAAAGGGAGATGATGTTTACCTAAGTTTAGACATCCAAGTTCAAGAACTGACAAGAAAAATCTGAATACAATTAATTTATACTTGTCAGAAGTATACTGGTCAGAAGCCATTCAAGAGTTAGAATACTGTTTTATTTCCATTTCTAATTATAGAAGTATCACTATTCATATAGAGTGTAGGATTATGATGTTCAGTTAATATGTTTTTACTGGAGTACTAAAATGCTGAACTGAAAGGGAAGATTAAATTTGTGTGGATCAAACAGAAAATTAAAATCCACAGTAAGAGAATTTATATAAACTGACACTCTTATGCTTTTTAAACTTTGTATAATGTTGACCTCATGGGAATGTAAAACAGATCATTAAGGACTTTAAACTTACTGGCAGCTAATGATTTGATGGCTTCTTGCTTTATAATGGAAATTGTGAATTTTCACTTTTTTTTTTGTCTTGGATAAACAGTTCTTTTAGAAGAGTACTTCTAAAAACCTCAAAGTTATTATCGTTTATTTTTCCATATGATTTAAGTGCTTAACAAATTAAATAGTAGTTTCTCTTCTGAATTGGAAATGTATTTTCTTCAGAGAAAACTATATTGTCTCTTTGTTTTCAATATTGTGTAAAGTTCAAAGTAGTGTACTATAAACTTGATTGATGTCACAGTATGGATGAATCAAAAGAAATGCCTTTGGACACAAGCTAGAATAGTGCCTAGTGACAACAGCATTTTTATTTTTTTCTAAAACGTTGAAAGGAGACATCAGTAGTCAACGCTGTTGTGAAACTATTGAAATTTAAAGTATCTTCAAAATCAGAATGCTGTTTGGAGTAATTTCTTAAGTTACTTAGACATTTCACAATGAAGGTGTTCCTTTTTATAATGAAAACATAGCTTGTTAGTCAAAAAGTTAACAATTTACTGTATAGTCACAACAGTTACTGTTCTGTAGTCTTGAAAATAACAATGGCTTTATGATTCTTTGTTTGTTTGCTTGTTTTTATCTTGGCAAACATACACCTTTATTCATAGAAGAGTGACAAAGCTGGTGAAGGGTCTAGCGAACAAGTATTATGAGGAGTGACTAAGGGAACTGGGGTTGTTTAGCCTGAAGAAAAGGAGGCTGAGGGGAGACCTTATCAGTCTCTACAGCTACCTGAAAGGAGGCTGTAGTGATGTGGGGGTCGGTCTCTTCTCCCAAGTAACAAGCAATAGGACAAGAGGAAATGGCCTCAGGTTGCACTAGGGGAGGTTCAGATTGTATATTAGGAAAAATTTCTTCACTGAAAGGGTTGTCAAGCATCAGAACAGGCTGCCCAGGGAAGTGTTCATGATGGAAGCTATCATGCCTGGAGGTATTTAAAGACATGTAGACATGGCGCTTAGGGGGGACATGGTTTAGTGGTGATTTTGGCAGTGTTAAGGTTTATGGTTGGACTTGAAGATCCAAGGGTCTTTTCTAACCTAAATGATTCTATGATTCTGTAAAGTTGAAGTCAGAGTAACATTAAACAGTATGATCTGGAGAAGGGAAAACAAGATCTGATATTCTGGTTTGTCAACATATTGGCAACACCATAGCTGATTTGAGATGTAAGCCCTGTTAAATATGTAATTACCCGTGAGACACAACAGCTGCATTTTCCTCACCTCGATGTTGAAAACCTGGACTTAAGACTATATATTGTTGGCAGGCATATCAGAAAAAAAACCTGACAGCACAAAATTCTAGACAAAAAATCATGGAAAAAAGAACCCTGCAGTTTCAAAACAACTCTGTGCAGGACGCAACTGATTGGAAGCAGCCAAGAATTAACAATAGTTTAAATAGATCAGTTGCAGACAGAGAAGATGCGTTCATCTCTCAACTTCAACTCTCCTCAAAGTTAGAAGTTAAGTCTTTACTAGTGAACCAACTTTATGACCTACAGGGCACCTCCACTTTGATGTGAAAGGTGGATGGACTAGTACTGCTGCAGAGGTCCCTGTGTCGTCAAAAGGATTCCTTACTGATCAAAACTTATTTTCTAGCTTTTTTTTTTCATATACTACTTTCAATATGTCTGTTATTAGTGACATGAAAGGATGTAAATGTATCAGAAGCCTAAAAGTAATCCTCAATCCTCAGAACACTTAAGTATTAACTCAGATGCCTAGCAGTAACCATTTCACTGCAAGGTCAATGTTTTACCTATTTGATCTGTTTGTGTGAAAGAGGGATTTTTCACAGAACTCTCAACAATTTACCTTTACAGCAGTCAAATGATATGGGGTGTACTGACTTAATGCTGACAAAAAATTTTACCTCAACTGAAAACGGGAAGATCCTGGTCCAACATTCCATCATACATCCTCCCAGTGGCTAATCTTACAATAATGATTTTTCCCACTTGCACAAGTTCCTGTTGCTCATCAGTCACTTCTCAGAACTGTCTGGTTTCCTTAGAACAGCAAGTAGAAAAATAGTAGGTAAGTTGTCTGCCATTTCTATGAGTCATGGAAAAGGAACTATTTTTTTGATAAAAGGTGTAAGATCACTACTGCAGTTTTCCTCACATGTAATTTTTGTGAGATATCAGTTTTCAAGATGTATAGAACTGACAGTTCTGCAAATGAACAAGCAGCACTCCAAAATCATATGTTATGTGTGTTGTAAATTGATCTGTACTAAAAGTAAAGCATGTGGAGACGATGATTGAACTGGTGACAGTTTTCTGCTTCATGCATATTTGTAACAGATTTATTTTTCATAGTTTGCTTTGTATTGGGATCTTGTTCAAATGCATTCATAATCAGTCCTGTATTTATAAAATTCACATTTTCTGTTGATTTTACTGGCATGTCACAACACTACTAATGTAAAAGGTTCTACTTTCAATCAGTTGTAGGATTCATGTTCTTAGAAATTACTAAAATGTTCTATTAGACACCTGTCTGCTACTGAAAATAAAATAGTGCTCATGCATATAAATGTAATGCCCAAAGGTAGATTTTTTTCTAGAGGCCCACATCATACCACTTCTTACATAATTTCAGCAATCTGTCATTACTTCCACTAGTACTTTTGTTTTGAATCTTTCAGAGATGAAGCTAGTTGTGTCTCTCTCTCTCTTTGATTTTCTTGCTTATTTTTGGCTTTTTTTTTTTTTGGTTTTGTTTTGTTCTAGCTAGGGGACAAATAAAGCATTTCTATATTCAACAGTATTGAAGGTTAATCCCCAGTTCAGTTTGCACTTGACAGACCCAGTCTGTGAATCATATTACCAATCCTTTGTTGCCTCTGTAGTGGCAGCTTCAGGTTTATACCAAATCACTGATGCAAACCCGTTCTCTCTGAAGCAAGCTGTAAGAGGTAGAAGACGCTGTGCAGTACAGCAATTTAGGGACCATTACACATGTCTACTACCCTTTAAGAAGAGTTTCTATTTCAAGGTCACTATTCTGATGTTCAAAGTTATCTATGGGCAGGCCTTTACTGGCGGATGTGAGGCACTTCTGAACTCAGATTTGATTGTCTCAGCTCAATTCCAGGGCAAGTCCAGGGCTACAGCAGGACCCTCCCTTTGCTTCACTGCATATCATGATTTCTGAAGTAAGAAAACAGTGAGCATGAGCTGGAAGACAGTTTTTTACTCAGTTCCTCAGTCTGGATGAACAAATACCATGATACAAGGGCACATGGTACAGCCAGTCTGTTTACCCTTATAATACTAAGATAAATCTGCAAGACTAATCCTGATGACTGTTTATAACAGAGAAAAAATATTTGCAGAGTAGCTGAGTCAAGACTAGACACTTCTCATGACAAAAATGGCTTCACTTTTCCATCTTAGAAAAAACAACAAACTATCAATCCTCATGGATTTGATGTATCATTCTCTTTCAATCTCAAGTAAAACACATGCAGAAAAAAAACCCTACCTTTTTTTTTCTCCAGAGAACTGGGAATAAGTTATCAGTTTTATGTTTATTTAAAAATTAAGTCTTCCTTTAAATAAACAGATCTAGAGCTACAGGATGTGAATAGTATTCTGTTGAGGCTTCCAAAAAGAAAACTCTGTACTTTGACGTTGAGGTCTCAAGGTCAAAAGGAAATTAATGCCCCTCACACTCCTATTCTGTAAGTAAACTGTCATCAGCATCTTGCCTCTCTAGCCAGGACTACATGTGAGATTTTTCTGTCTAAAATTTGATACAGCAATGGAAGTGTTGGGGGAGCAGTTTACTGATCTCCTGATACAGATGCCATTTATTTCTCAGGATCTTGCAATTACAATGAACATTGTAGTACAGATGCAGTTCAATGACAAAACTGGTAGCCTTGCTGTAAAGAAAGTGGAAGATTATTTTGGAAGCTAAGAATACTGAAAGCATCCTAAAAGATGTTTTTGTGAACTCTGAAACAATCAATATACATCTGCATTTTTTGCCCCAGAGTATCTTTCCAATCATATTGGGGCAGGGAGGGAAGTCAATCCAATTTTTACAGGTAAACAGGGTACTAGTTACTGGAAATGTGGGTTAACGTATGCAGAACACTAATAATTGCATCAAAAGTATAATAGGGAATGTAGTATGTTGGTGTTGTCACAGAGGATTTATGTACATTGATGTCTAACTGACAAAGTCTGTTCTGTGGCCAACACTCTTGCCTCTACTTTTCAAAAGGAAAGATTTCCAGGAGAACATTGAATAGCATAAGCTTACTTTTTGCTTGCTTGTTTTTTACTTTTAGAAAAAGATTATATCTTAAAGAAAGCAGTCTGTCAGTAGAGACTGCTTATGTGACAATTTTTGTATGGACTGTTGAATAATTAGCACTGGATGTTACTGCTCTTGCAAGCTCCATTTGGCAATCAATAGACATTTTAGTGTTTGTGTAGCTCATATTTATCCCACAGCAGTTATGTCACAATACAAGAAATCAGTAGCTTTTTTCATTTCTCTTGCATTGCATGGAAGTACAACAGCAAGCCTGGAATATGACTGGCTAACTGCCACAGGTTAAAGCAGTCATGTTGTATATTACTTGGAGTTGTCACTCTTTAGGATACAAAACATACGCACAAAACCTTTTGGTTTTTTCAATCTAGCAAGTCATTTATGATGCAAATAATTCTGCACAGGCATCTACAATGGACATGTGGAAGTGAACCGGTGGCAAGGGCTTACCTGGAGGAGAAAGCCACTGTATTCCAAATTGCTACCTGGGCGCTTAAAAGCAGACCACTTGGATCAGTTTGCATTGTCTGCATTTCTCACAGTCTCTCACCTCAAAATAGACTTGATGAAGGAGGATCTCAGCTCAACTTTTCTGAAGGTGACAGCTACTGACAAGACAGCTGAACTGAATAAATGCTAACAGGCTCATCACACAAAGTGCGAAGGCCAAACTGCATCAGCCTTTCTCCCAATTTTTGTGGAGCTGCAGGCTGATGAATGACCTTGCTTTCCCCTTCACAGAGTCTGAGTCCACAACAAGAAGAAAGTCCTTTCTTGGAAGACTTAAATGCATAGAATCTCTGTTCCTGGTGAGAAGAACGTGTACATTTCAGCCTCAGCTTTACATCAGGAACTACAGCATCATGCATAAGGCATGTTGCCACAGCATTTGTGGACCTCACATACCACCGCTGTTTCTGCTTCAACTACTGGTGCTGATGACTCTTAGCCTCGTGCAATGGGAAGTTCAGTTATCTCCTCTCCAAAGAGTTCCTCACTGTTCTCAATGAGGAACTGCACAAGGCCTGTCGCCTGCACACATTAAACCATTGGGTTCAACCGGAAAACAGCCTTTCCCACTCCTGCCCCTCACTTCTGTGCAGAAAGCTATAGCTGTGGGGCTGCTTTTCCTTGGCATCTACCTCACAAGCATTTATCCAAGAGAGAAGGCAGCCAAATACCTCTGAACAGCAGAGCTCAGGTGGGCCTGGAAGGCTGTAGCCAGCTGGTAAATACAGAATACTTTCCCAGTCACCTGCACGGGCATGTGTAGGGGGAGCATGTACTCCTCAGCAGGCCTCAGTAGTTTTGGCCCCACACAGATGGCCAGGTTACTGGCAGTCATCCTGCTGGTTGCAGAGTTTTTGCTGATATTAAGCAGCAGGTCAAGTAAGTGCTTCAGGAGGGTTTGGCATGGGGCAACTTGTAGGCCACCGTGAGGGAACAGGAACATAACGTTAATAAACGTATGTTGCTCTCACTGAGCCGCCTTGCAGCAGAAATGATTCCTGGTGAGCTGCATCACCCCCGGTGATTTGTGAGAGGTGGGTATGGTCAAGAGGCTTTGCTGCAGCCAGAGGCCCAGAGCATCCCCTGTGGGGAAGGATGCCAATGTTGGGGCAGGCTGCGACATGGTGACCTCTGGCAAAAGCAGCTTGAGTGATCCTCACCTTTGCCTGGCCTTCGATCAGCCTCTCTAGCCTGCTAGTGTGTAGTGTCATCGCCTGGTCAAGGGGAAAAAAGTGGAAGGTGAGAAGCAATGCACCTAATGCTGGGCTCGAGAATCATCTGGTGGCAGAGCAGAGAGAAGAGGGACACGCACATCATTGCAGTGGCTCAGCTCCTTCACAAGGAGCTTGATGAAGGGAAGCTGGGTCTTCTGGGCTCGTTCGTCTCCTTCTGGTGGCCTGTACATGGGGAAAGGACAGACAAAGAGCTCTGTGAGACCCAAGATGCCTTTATTGTCTCCTTCCAGCTCGGGAAGCACTTCCAAGAGACCTCGAAACACTCGAGTACTGCCCATCAGTTGAGCAGAGAGCAGCAGCGGTGGTGAGAACAGGGCTGGGCAGGTGTTGCCTGGACACAGTTTGGCAAAGCAGCTCTGCCAGCTCTGCCCAAGAGCTGCCCACAACTGTGAGGGCACCTCTCCCCAGCTCACAAGTGATTTTTTGGCATACAACTACACATGGAACATCCCCCTGGCATGAACACTGGCTCCCCCAGACTGAACTGCCAGGCAGGGATTGCCCACGGAGTGTGCTGGCCCACAGGTGCTTCACCATCTGGGAGCTGCAGAAAGAGAGGAGAAACAGTCTGAGTCCTCATTGTTCCCCAGCTTGTGGGCAGAGGCACGTGCCTGTACAGCCCTGCCCCATGGGGATGGCCACAGAGGCACAATGAAGGCTTGTGAGGCAGGACAGAGATGCTGCCCATCCTCGCCCAGGAATGTGGCACCAAGACTCATCTGAAAGTGACAATGCAGGAGCCTCAGGGCCAGATGAGGACAAATGAGTTGGTCTACTTACTGCCTTTTTCCTCCTCCCCTGCATCCCCATCCACCCACTTTCTGCTGCTCAGCACCTGTAGCTAGTCCAGGATCAGGCAGAGTTGGGGTCAGTGGGTGCTGCCACGTCTGCAGAGAGGAGCGACAGGCAGTGACTTTGAGGTGGCCACCCTGGAGGCTCCCAGGGCATCCTGCTTGGCAGAGCCATGTACCCCACACAGAGTCCCAAAAGGGAGGCCTCCAGGCTCTGGTGGCAGACCCCAGCCACAAGCACTGCCCCAGGGGCACACGGTGGGTGCTATGACCCTGACGATTCCCCTCTACTGTACACTGGCCATGGGTGCAGACATTGCTGCATCCAGTACCATCATTCCAGGGACCCCAGAGCTGCTCCTTGGATGTCCCTGCCTCAGTGCCAGGGCTAGAGCTTGGGAGAAGAGGCAACTGGGGTTTGCAGGTCTTACTTGGGCTTGACAATGATCAAGTCATCCCTGAAGAGGAGGGGATCCCTCTTCCTCATCACACGGCCCTGCATCATGCACACACCCTCATGGAGCAGTGGCTCAGGTGATGCTGGGACAAGCACACACTGCTGCACAGGGCGAGACAGAGCAGACAGCGTCAGGTATGAGAAAGGCAGCTGCTGCAAGGCCTGGCTATGCAGGCATGTCCCTGAGCTGCAGAGCAGGGCTCAGGACATTGTCCAGTCAGCTTAAGCCTAAGCAAGGCTGCAAAATGGTGTCTAGTGCAGGGCAGTGCTGCTCGACAACAGCCTGACTCTCCCCAGCGGTGATCTGTGCCGGCACAGTGCCATCCCTGTGGACACTGGGGCTCTTCCAGAGCCAGTGCTGTGTCAACACAACATCCCATTCTGACCCCAACAGTCATGCTGTGACTAAGGGGGCTGGATGGAGGAGAGGCCCTGGGGAACTCTCAGCAGTATGTCCATGGCAGTTTCTTACTGGGGAGCCCAGACCTGGGCACAGTGCTGACAGAGGGGAAGGGTCACCTCCCTGCAGCTGCTGGCAATGCTTTGCATAGTGCAGCCCAGGGTACCACTTGATGCCCTTGTGGCAAGAGCACCTTGCCGGCCCCTGTTCAACTTGATGTCCACCAGGATCCCCAGGGCCTTTTCACCAAGCTGCTTTCCAGCAGATTTATGAAGTTGGTTGTTGTCACAAGTATGTGTGAATGTTTCCCTGAATGCTACATGCCTATACTGCTGCCATCTGCAGTCTGTCCCACACTGTTTCTGCAGGTCCCTCTGCGTCACTACTGTGAGGGTTAGAAGGGTGTGTTTTCTCCAGCCAAAGCAGTGGGCCAAGTGGAAAGACTCTGTCTTGTTAGGGGACAGGGAGAAAGAGGATGAACCTTGTCGACACAGTCCAGAGATGGAGTTTCCACAGACCATCAAGTGATGGCCTGGGATTTACAAAATGCAAGGTTTTTTGTCAACAGTCAGCAGTACTGCCATAATATGAAGCAAATAAAACAAAAAAGCAAGCAAACAAACAAATAAGTTGAAAAAAAAACACCTCAAGAAAGCAGAGGTATAAGGAATGCCAAAAAAAGGAGAACAAGGGAGCAAAAATGATTCTTCGATGTCCTTTGCTGTGTATTTTTCAACCTCTAAACATTGAAACTGCTCTCTGGTCCTAAATACTAGTGGGAAAATTGTTCTGCATGTGACAATGTCACCCAGACAAAAATATTAGACAGGGCCTGACATTAGCATGTCTGTTACCAAATTTAATTGTTTCCAGACAGAATGGTATATGTATTAGGAAACACACATCCTAACCATTCTTTTTAAGAGGTGTAGTAATTTTACAGATGAAGAAGTACTTTTACCACCTACTCCTACCTCCTTTGCAAAAACAGAATCACTGACACATAACTCTTGTCTTTCCTAAAGACATCTGCTGCTGCTTCAAATGGAATAGACAGACACAGGCAGAAGATGCTGAACAGCAACATCTCTGTTTGGCAAGAAAAAAGACCCAACAGTCAGAAAGTACTGTGATTTTCCAAAATGAAAAAAGGTTCCAGAGGCTACATTTTGGGAATGGAGCATGTTTTCAGAAAGTGCCTTGGAAAATGCCTTTTCAGAAAGCATCACCTAGAATCCAGCTATATGTAAGCTGATCCAAGAGGCCATCCAGGATTGCTGACTGCCTTGGAAAGCTCAATGCTCTCAATCAGGGCAACTTGGAGTTAAGAAGACTTGAAAATTCTAAGCCCTGAAAACTTCAGAGCACTTAAAGTGCTCAAATATTTTTCATACTTGGGCACAGCTGCATAAACATATATATTTGCCAAATTCTATGTAAGAATTTAGGCATGAGACTGCTTATGAAGAATTCATTGTTTACAAATACAAATAAAAGCCCTCTTTTTAGACCATTCTACACCTTTCAACAGTTCTTAGTTTGACATGTTGGGTGTCTTTTGACAATATCTATTTGACAATAATCTACTTATCAAAGACAGGTTAAAATCTTTCCTAGACATAATGTGTAGGATCTAGTTTGCCTGCTTTAGACTGCAGCATTAGAATTGCCTGGAATTTACACAACTTCTCCACAAAGGTAGGGAATATGACACAGTACTTCTGAGACAGCTACAGACTTTGGAGTATTAGTAGTTACTCTGAAGTTCAGTAATTATAGAGGTCTATATGTAAGTTTGGTATTCAAAATCTCCAATTATAAGCAAAGTCCAAGTCACTGGACTTCAGCTGATAAAGCACAAAAATTTCTGCTATCATTTCACCATCAGAGTATGCTCCCATGCTATCATGGATCATGAAGTACAAAGACATACTCAGCTGAACAAATGTGAAGGTGACATTTAATTGTTTCAACAGATATGTTTAGCCATATTAGGCACACTAAGGTGTATTGTATGGATTCTGATGTACTCCAGAAAGGAGTCTGTGTCATTTCTACCCCCTATTTGTAACAGAAATGATATAAAGTCGTATATCCTCCTATGGATTGATTTGTCAGCTGCGCACAAGTCCTCAGTATAAGTGGTAAGAAACAACAGGTGAAACCTCTGTTTCAGAGTAACTCAACCAAGACTTTTAAGCTATGGATGTGAGCAGACAGAAAGGTGACCTGGTTAGAAGGGGAAAGTTACTGAACAGAAGAAAATGACTGCTGAGACACTAACAGAGAAAATACCTGCCAACCTGGGAACTAGGCCTGGAACCAGAACCATCCTTGAAAAGTGCAGCTGGCATCTCTGAAGTACAGTTGGGTACCTAGAAACCCGAAACATCCTGGGAACACATCAGTAAGCATAAAAAGAAGGAACAATAAGGGCAACTTATCCTCTGAAAAGGGGGAAAATAGTCTGGGAAAAGGGGAAAACATCCTGAGAAAGTAAGAGTCCAAAACTGCTGGTAACTGCAAGAAGAGAACACCAGCCTGGAAACAAAAAATTTTCTCGGAGAATAGAAAACACCTTAATCTATTGGCTGTCTCAAGTGAAAAGCAGAAATTAACAGCATGTGGTTGCTGCTTGAAGTCATGCTTCAATTTCTTTTTTTGTCTCTGTGACATAAAGATGACTTAATTTTTTCCCAAAATGAACTTTCTGAGAACTTCCCATGCTGCACGTATTGTAATGAAGTGGAGAAATATAAAGGTAAACTCTGCATCAGTGTGTGCTACGGAGTCCAGCACACCCCAGGTCTCCTCGTTCAGCAACAACAGGCCAGGTAACCCCAGGCAGGTCCTGACAGCTACATAGCCAAAGGCCGAAAGTTTCTGCACTCCTGGCTAAGGTAGCTGGCCATACCAGTCTAAGGAGGGAGAATGATGAAGGAGCTGGGGCACTAAGATTTGAGACAACCTCTGATGATACAGACATGGTTTTCCCTTGTGCCACGTAAAAGATTGGCAGAGTTTGGAGCCGTGACTGCTCGTGCCCATAGGGGTAGTGGTAGCCCATGTGTTGCAACATCTCAGGGTGACAGTGACACCAGGTTTTCAGGGCTTTGGACTAACAAACTGAGCATAGGCTGCTTTCTGGTTTTGTCTACTCAAAGAATTACACTATTTTGACAATGCTAACATCTGAGTTTCTCCTTTGGCTTTATCCAAGCACGTAGTATTCTAAAAAAGCTACCTCTCCACTCAGAGCAGGCCCACATTGCATAGTACAAATTAGTGCAGACACATCTAACCTAACTCTAAATATGTATGGATGTGTTGAAAATAATTTTAAGCAACAGGAAAACAATACTAACATTAAAGAATGTAATACTTACTATTTTTCATTTTTCAGAAACCTTAGTCAATTTAAGAGTATACTGAAAAATATTTGTATTATGAGAGTGGTAGGATTCAAGCTTTACATGGCTACGTTGTAGACATGTATGTGATGGGCAACTCAAATCTTCTGATCAGGCAGGTGGAGAGAAGTAAATAAATCTAGGGTAGCTATTCATAGGACTTACTTCAGACAACTACTTCAGGATTAGAAGACCTTTGCTGTAAAAGTTCTTATTTTTCTTTGGAGACTAGGAAACTTAAGATGATTAGTTTTAATGTGGACAGTTGCATCTAAGAGACAATTTCCACTGCAGATGTATTTTTGGATTATTTCTTGTTCATACATACATAAACATATATATTGGTAAAACAAGCATAATTCTTTTCTATTTCTAACTGGGCAAAGAAAGTCAGAGTGCTGGCTTAAAGAACTTGGTGGTATGTTTCACTTGAAGAAAGAATTGACAGGTAGTTTAGATTAATGAATGTGAAACCTTCCAGATTATTGCTAATCCATTCTCACTGAGGGAATGGGTTTGTACAAATTATGAATTACATGTACAGAAATTTGATCAAACTTGCTTCTGGGCCCTGGCTCCAGAAAGAAACGTGATGAAGCCAGGTTCTTTACCATATTAAGGATTTTATTGTTTCAGCAAGAAAATACTCATGATGTAAATAAGTTTAAGGATGTATTTAGAGTGGAGTTGTCATGAGTGTTCCAGATTGTTCCTAACTTTCTCATGATGTAAAAACCAAAATTTGCATTGACTTCCAGAGATGAGTTTAAGCCAATAGTAAGTACTTTAAAATTTCAGCACTAAAATTTGATAGGTGTTAAAATTTAAAACTTGAGTCTAGAATGAGATTTCCTTGAAAGTTACTATAGTTTGAATTACTATAATAATTTGAATTTTATACCTTCCAGTTACTTCTAAAATTAATTTGAATTATTCTCGGTACATTTCTTATGAATCTTATTATGAAGTCTTGTGAACAGATTAATTTCCATAAATTCAAATGCTTTCCACCTCACTTTAATATTGAATAGCATTTGGTTATCTAAGTCTAGATCTGTAGCTGGAAATTAAAAGAGGCCACATTCTCCAGCTGTGAGACTAAATGACATAAAAGGGCTCAGTCCAGAACAGTTCAAGATAAATATTTCCTTCTCTACAAACAAGTAGCCGTACTGCTAGCTGAAAGCAGCGCCTATATCAGTTATTGTCAGTGAAAAGCTTAGTTAGAATAAGGTAAAACTGTAGAAAAAAAAAGTGCTAAACCATACAAGGTTGTTTCTGTCAGTTATAAAATTATCATCTATGAAAAGACTTGACTCCACTTCAGTGCCCAGTCAGCTATGTGTGAACATGAGACCCTGCATGTTGTAGAGGTTGCACTCTGGTCGTACTTAAAGACTGAGTTTTCATGCTTAAAATTGATCTATATTTATGAGATTAATATGGAAAATTTGGGGAAATTTAAATCCCATTTAAGAAAAACTTTCTCATAATTAATATTTGTTATTTTTGCTGTTATCTTTTCTTCTAAATGTTAAGCCTAGCCTCTGTGGTCAACCATCCAATTATTTCCTCTTATTATTAATTGCTCTTAATTCTACTTTATGGGTCAGTAACAATCTCTAATATTCAAATCTACATAATGCATTATAAACAAAATGTATGCAACTTCTTTTTTTAGGTTGATTTTTATATTAAAAATTACTTCTGTCAGGAGGAAAGATGTTTTATTTAAGCTTTCATCTCTCCTGAGTGTGCTTCTCAAAAGAGAAGAATGGGTTATTTATTGTTTGAAAGATGAAGGTGATATTGGAAGACTTAACTATCACTCTTAACTTCAGCTTCTATATGGCAACAAAAATCACTTCTAATGTCTTTGATGTTTCTCTGTGTAGTTTCAGTATCTTCGGTACTTTAGGGAATATCTTCATAGCGGCATGCAAACTATTTTATTATATGCAGAGATAGGTAATGTGATTTGCCTTTGGTAATCTTTCCCTTTGTGCTTCTAGGCATAAATTATTTTGATAGACTTAACTGCCCGTCATTTAACAAAATATTCTGCTGTGACACTTTTGTTTCACACAGTATATTGCTGCAGAAATTATTTAGCCTATTCAATTAAGTTATCACAGCATGCCATACAAAGTAAATATATTCAAAATAAAAATCTAAAAAACCCTTTAAACAGAGATTTCAGATTCTAGCTCAATAATGTAAGCAATTGTGCATCATTAAATGGATGACTGAATAGCTACATATTTAAAAGAAACTTAAATTGTGAATGTGATATTCATAAGCAGAGATTTGGTAGGAGATCATTTTATAAATTAAGCTAATGGAGTAGTAAAAGTGAATGCCTTGTCTTCAGGGAAGTCTAAATCAGGATTATTAATGGGAAAAGGAAAAAAAAAAGGACTGACTTGTGTAGGAAAAATTTTAGGATCTTCACCACTAAGGATGTACTGTGTCTAATAGATATATACAGGTAATTATTAAAGTCAAAAAGAAAAATATCATGTCTTAACATAGCACAGCATCCCTTATTTTTAACAATCTAATAAATAAATAAGCTTTTAAAAATCTAGTAAATATATTTTATAAATTGGCACGCTTTTCCCTGTCAAATAATTAATAATTCTTTTGATGCAGTTTGTTTTAGTAAGAGGGAAAGATTGTATGGAAAATGAAAATTCTGTGGTGAAAGATTATTTAAATCCAGAAGAATTTACCTTTTTTTTTCCTACTGAAATACTGGAAAATAAGCTACACAAGTAATTTCATCCTCCTGAAAAGCAGGGTATGCAAAGTCAGTAAGACTATAAACAAATGTTTCAGATGTCATGGCTGATTTTTTTAAAATAACAAGTATTAATTCATGCTCCAAAACTGTCTTTAAAGATGTACTAATAGGGAATAGTGTATACTGTCATAACATGCAACTGAAATTTACTGTGAATAGAGTCAGCACACACAGAGCCACAACAACATGAGGAGCAGAGAAAAAAAGATCTGTGTTGGCAAAGACTGGATAGGGAACTCATCTTCTACAACGGAAAACATGCTAGAAAATGCTTCTTCATCACAGCAATTAGGGTGAAATCTGTCTTCCTTGTTTTTAAGGCCTGATGACAGGAAAAAAATCAGGAAAAAGTAATTGTTTCTATAAACCATAAAATAAATTCTTTCTATATCTGGAACTCATCTCTAGCATGAAAAGGGTTTCTTCCAAATTTCAAGAATAAACTGATGTTATTATTCGTAGCATTAACTATTCTTCAAAGTGGTTGGTGAATGCCCACAGCAAACATCCAAAACTGCTCTGAAATAATCTTACCTATCCTCCAGTTCAGTCTTACCAAAGTCTGTACTCCAACTGGATTGTATATTCCTCTTCATGTCACGAAGAAAACAGTTGACTACCTCATCCACAAAAACTGCAACCACATTTGGTCTTTGAGGGCTTATTCTGTAATATTATAACTGTGTCTACAGAAGTAATTTAGAATTAGGAAGAATTTATTTATAAAAAACATTTCCCTGTTCTGGCACATGTGAAGAAAAAAGTGTTTAGCTCTGACTGAGTTGTGTCATCTTGCCTTCAGTGCTTCATACATTATACTTTCCTAATTGGCAGGAAATCTGATGCTTGTCTCATCATGGCTTTCTTTAGCCTTTCAAATCTGCCGGACACTGCTTGGCACTAATTATCTGGTTGTGCAATATGTTGTCTAGTCACTGAGAATTGTTGATGTCTTACTACTTTTAATTGTTTTCCATTAGAAAGATAAATAAAATAGAAAATTAGAAGTAAAATAAAATAAGATGTCCTGCTGAAATTAAAAACATTATACCTTTGCCCTCAAATTCCAGGATTTGGTTAAAATCCACAAACTTTATATATACCAATAACATGACAGATTAAAAATTAATTTTCCTTACCAACTTGAGATGGAAAATCTGAGAAGGTCTTTTCTTTGTTCATATGAACATTTCAACACGATGGACATATAAATTGTTGAGCTAAACAGTAACAGAGCATGGAGACACGTGTGATGTTTAGCACTCAAAGATATTTTTTTGTAAAACTCTTAAAGACTACAGCTAACAGTGTGCAAGCCTGTGATTTAGGCCACTCTCTTTTAGTACAAGATTAATGTACAAAACCTTCAAAACTCAAAGCTACTGAGAGCTTTCCAGAAACAAGTTTCATGCTGCTCCCATGAAGATCCTCCAAAAGTGCAGGAAGTTTTTATTTATTATTAGCTGGTCCTCAAGTAACCCGCAAACTCATTCCTGTGATCCTGCAGTAGAACTTGGTCCAGTATCTTCTGGACCTGCTTTCCCTGTTAACCCACAGTCCCAGCTGCTGGGTAATTTTGATTTGTCATCAGCTGTCTGCTAGGTGTTTCTCACTTCTTTGTTAGCCCTTGTTAAAAACAGTGAGTTCCTTCAGTCCTTTATGCTGCTGGCATTTTCCCCTTTCTTCATTTCCCTCCTTGTCACATCTGCCTAAATTAATCATCACTATGACAGTGCAAAAGGCCTTTTCTTTGAAAGGCTCAGCTAATGGACATATTGCAGCTTTCCCCATTAATCTTTCCCAATCAACTACTGTCTGTCCGCAGGATCCTAACTTACTTTTTTCTTCTTTCTAGCCTTTTTCTCCATCCTACTGAGACTACTCAGCACTTAATACTTTAAACCTCGAGACACTTGCGTTCTAAAAGTATCGCATAAGATGAAGATATGCATGGAACCGGATCTGAAATATAGTTGCATCATTAGTTAACCTTGTATGAGGATAGACTACCAGGAATAGGGGTGACTTCTCTCCCTCTTTTCCCTCATTGCATACTCTCTCTGCTTTTTCAGCAATCGTGAGATTGAATGATGATCAATCAGGGAATCTATCCCAAAACACTTAACAGAAAAAGCATAGTTACTTATCAAGGAAATTAATTCCCTCTTGCTCCTCTTAAGGCCATCCAGATACTGAAATCTGCATAGCAAAGGCACTGAGAGCATGTACCTGGGGACAAATGAACAGAATGGGAGTGCCATTTTCAGCAGCAACCATATTGAAGAGAAACAGGCTCTGTTGTGAATCTTTTTTTTACAGATCTGGTGATTTCAACACTTTCATCACTGTCATCACAATCACTTCACTCATTTAAGTACACAAGCCCAGAGATTTCATACATGAGTAGTCTCACTGGGTAATGTACTGTCAATCGTTATTTTCATTTAACTGATGATGGAATCTAGGATCCAAATTATCTCCATACAGTATGTTCAACTATCAGTTAAAGTTACTTTTTAATGACTGCCTGCTAAATCAAGAGAAGAAATGATAGAATCATAGAATGGTTTGGTTGGAAGGGACCTTTGAAAAATCATCTAGTTCCAGCAGCCCTGCCATGGGCAGAGACACCTTCCACTAGATTGGGTTGCCCAAAGCCCCATCCACTCATAAATTCTTTTGGGTACTCCAAATTATTCATGCTCAAAGAAAGTTTGAAAGTATTTTGAATGAAGTATAGGATTTATTTCACTTAGCTTTAACAATCCAAATGTTACATGTCTCCTCTAGTCATACAGAATTATTTTCTAATAATTAGAAAGGAAAAAAGTATGTGTGAAAGGTGCTTCAGTACATCTCAGACACTGTTTCTTGGGACTGGATTATTTTTCTTAGATTTTTTTTTTTCCTTCCTGGTTATAGAGAAGGTCTAAGCAGACAGATTAGTCCAAAGTCTAACTTTTAGATTGCAAAAACTGATAAGTATCTCCACTCAACATCTTCAATATTTTGTTAATGAATCTCCAGAGGTTGTTTGATGGTTCAATGTTTGACTCGTGACCTCTATTTTGAAGATAATTCTTTCATAGATATTTACTATGATTTCTGTGTTACTAGTAAGCCAGAAAACTGCATTTTTAAAAAGAAAATCTTATCACATAATTTTCAAGATATTTATGTCTTTAAAAATTTAGTTTTTATTTAGAGACCAAACAGCAGAATAATGTCCTTTCTTTGCTTTTCATAAGCTTGAAGGTATCATATGTATCATATGAAATGGATTACATGAACATGAACTAGTTCAGTATCTCCAGGTGCAAAATGATTGTCTGGGAATATCATTTTCACTGTCAATAAGTGAGGTCAAGAAAAGAATATAGTGACATCATAGGATATAGTGGCAAGGCCATGTCAGGTCTAGTCTTCTCTAGAACTGTGTTTAAATACCTTCAAAACACAGTGGCACATGAGAAAGTTGTAACATCAGGACAGCTTTGGGTTTATTTTGTGCTATTTCATGCAACGTCCTTTCACAAACTACGCTAGCAGAATGCTGTTCTTCCCAGCAAATAATTTAGCTGAACATTCTTGCTCTGTATTTTTTCACATATGAAAGTGAATGGCAACTGGACAAAGATCTCATCTTTTTAATCATCAGTTGTAATAAAATCTAGTTCAATGGTTGTATTTAAAATGATGTGTAGAAATATTTAAAAAATGTAAGAAAAGTTAGTACATGTTAGTATATTTAAGTTAAAAGTTTTGTAACAAGGGTCTTCCTAGTAATAAAACCACAGGTTAGCATGACATAAACCAACTGTAAACCTGGCAATATTTATGGATGAAAGTGCCAAATGTGTTTTAGTAGGATAATATTAATGGAAAATACTTGCCATGTTTCAGGACTTTTTATTCAAAAAAGTTTTTGTTTAATAGGAATTTTTCATTTCAAGGATTTCTGAAGTAGCTGCCAAAATTGCTCTCTTGTAAGTTGTCTAATTGTTCAACTGCCATGATATATATTGGTGCACTCCCTCATTAACTAAATGTCTTTAGATTAGGAACTCCTAAGCTTCTAGACTCCCACAGCCAACCGTCTCTCCTGTTTTCTGGCTCTTTGCTCAGTCAGCTTCTGAACTCCTAATTAAGAAGACATTCTTAAAGCTCTCTGGCTTCTACTCTGGGAAAAAGTATATAATAGGATACCCAGTTTCCAAGTTCCAGGCTCTCAGCTCTGATTTACAATATCTGTGATTTATACATCCTCTGGGAATAGCTCAGCTCCCTAGACAAGCTTCAGTAAACTAGATTACCAGGTATTCTGAGACTCACAGCTGCTTCTATGATGAGAGCTGAGGAAAAATAGATTTTATTAATTCAACATTTAGAGGTAAGCAGCCATAAAATTCTCAAAAGTCACACCAACTCCTGTCACCAGTTACTAGTGCTCCTCAAATAGGTGGCTGTGCTGTAGTGTGGCAAGTGGGTCAGGAATTCCAATGAGCCTGTGTTGTCTAAGAAACACCCTCAGTATTTTCAGATAAAATCTTCTATGGTTCTGGTTCCAGAAACTTTTCAGATTTTATTCTTTATTTTTATAAGAGATTTTTAAAAAAAATAACAAAACCTCACATTATTTATGTGTAAATAGAGTTGGGTCTCCTAAGGATAGGAGATCTTGGCTCAAAAATGTCCAAGAGTTTGAAAGCACAGATTGTGTTAATTGTGTTAAGTCACTGTTTTTGTCTCTTGGGCTATAAACAAGGTTCGTGTCAAATGCCATGTTTTCTGTCTTCCTTGCCCTTTCTATCCTTGAGAGAGTTTGCCTGTGTTGTTCTTAAAAAAATAAGATCTGTTTTTAACATGTTAGATCAGACAGGGTCATTTACGCTGACTATTTTTCTATTTCTTTCCAAATGAATGTTTTACACGTTCTACAAATGTATCTGAAAAGACAATTAAGGTCTATAAAGGAGACAGTGAAGTTAAAGGGAGTGAGAAAAGGAAAAAAAAGTTAAATATATAAATTCCAACTACTTCCATGAACAATTTTGTTTCTTGTAAGTAAAAAAAAAAAAAAAGATTTGAAAAAGTGTAATGAAGGTTTATGACTGAGGCTAAAGCAGTTGATAAATTGATAGATCTCATATTACTCTTGTTAAAGGAAACAAACCATGTATATATCTCAAGTAGCTTCAGGTAGATGGAGGTTAGGTGGCAGAAGTTACAGTATGTGAGATGGCAGTAAATCTCTATATTTTGCAAAATCCACTGAGTCACTTGCTAAAACAATCCAAAAAGCTTAAGAATATGATTCAACTGGCCAGACAGCAGGAAGTGGTTTCTTTTGTCACCCACATACACAGGTCTAGTGCCATTTGGGAAGTCTTACAGTTCTCTGACTGTCTTCCATTTGCCACTCCAGAAGGGCCTGAATATCTCATAGGTTATATGTCGTTTCTGTCAACTCCATCAAAATGTCTGAGGTAGATACTTTAGGGCATTTCAGATGACTCTAGATATGTGTACGGACTTGAGTCCTCAGTGTCTACAGTGACCTGAATTTCTCTCCAGGTTACGTTAGTAGTATTGACTATGGCCAGGATTAGTTGAGTAAACATGTATTTTTAGTTGTATTTTCATGTGTTGTGAGGTACCTACTGGTCTTCAGCAGCCCCATCAAAAATTAAGTCCTGTTTTACAAATGCCAGGTCCATAGAAGTGCCTTGAGTACTCTACATGATCTCAAAGAGCACGGGCATCTACATTTAGACAACTATATCCTAAACTGCAGTCACTTTACTTAAATAGGACATTAAACTCTTAGTTCAAATATTCACATCTATGTTTAGTTATCTTAATTTTACAGTGAATCCATCTATCATATTTTTCTTCTTTATAAGGACAGTTTTACTTAGCAGTAGATATTTTGCAACTTATTAGCTGTTTTCTGCTGGTTTCAGTTAGAAGTAAAAACAAACCATAATTGTGGACATTATCACACTAAGCATTCAATACCTGCAGAGGACACAAGAACTTCAGAATTTTACACTATTAATCTTCAGCTTTAATGACGAAACTGAAAATTTTGAATGATGTATGAAGGAATATGTCGTTAGAAAAATCTCAATAGCTGCAATATTTTACTATTACTTACTTCATACAATTAAACCACAGATCAAAACCAGGAAAATCAACATTGTTTAGTCAGATAATTGCATCTGAAATCTTCCCTGCCTTTGATAAGTTATACAAAGCATACAGAAGATCTTAAAGGCAAGAGTTTTACTTCATACCCTGTCATACCACATAGATTCAGTATTACTAGGTATTTAACTTAATGACGATTTCAGTAACATCTTATCCGCAAACAAAATGCTTTCTAATACTTAGTCTTTCTCACTGGTGTCTGCTAGCCACATATAGTAGTCATGCTATTTACTTCTGTCCTAGTTTTGGCTGGAATGGAACTGGTTTTTTTTTTTTTTTTTAGTAGTTAGAATAGTACTGTGTTTTGGATTCAGTATGGGATTTTGTATGAGAAGAATGTTGATAATACACTGATGTTTTTAGTTATTGCTAAGAAATCAAGGACTTTTCAACTTCTCATGCCTTACTAGTGTGTACGTGCACAAGAAGCTGTGAGGGAGCATATGGACCCCAATTGGCCAATATGATACTCCATATCATACAACACCATGCCTAGTATGCAGATGAGGGTTAGTCATGAAGCTGGTGCTCTTTTCCGGGATTGTGGTTTTGGGATTTTCTCTCCTCTGGGATCACTAGCCGGGAACGGGCTGGGCATTGGTCAGTGGGTGGTGAGCAATCACATTGTGCATCACTCGTTTGTATATTCTGTTATTACTATTGTTATCATTATTATTTTAATTGTATTTAATATCAATTATTAAATTGTTTTTATCTCAACCTACAGGTCTCCTTACCTTTACCCCTCCAACTTTCTCCCCCCATCCCCAGGACAGAGGAGGCTGAGCAATTTGCTGTGTGGTGTTTGGCTCTCAGCTGAGTTAAAACCACAACTTCATAATTCCACTTTGTTCCATGGAGATATCTTTTTTCCTAGCTTTGACAACTGTGATCGTTCATTTGCACCATCCATCTTTTTTTCTTTTTTTTAATTGAGAAGCTTTTAATTGCCTGTTTACTATTAAGAAGTTAGGGATTAAACAGTATTTACCACTCCTAGTTTTTAACAATGTCACGAACAGTCTATTCTTTGCAATATGATGTGATTTTGGCTTTTCTTTTTCATACTACTAATTCAATATAAGCTTTAAGAATGGATTAAGGAAAACTTGTCGCTCTTTCAATGAAATAATAGGTGCTGAATGCAATGACACTCATGATTTTCTTGTTCGTCTGTGTTTGTTATTTATCCCAAAGAATTCTGTAATGAATTGATATTTATTAATTTTTAAGTAGGGCTTTATTATTGTTAGTGCCATTATAGAATCATATGAATTTTAAGGTATGTTTCCAAACTGTCAGAAAATTCTCAGCTATATTAGCTGCTTTACTTTCTGTGTAAGATAACATGCAAGTTATGGGCGTGAATCCTCTTGTGAATGAGGTGAGTACCTGAAGGCAAAGTTGCATCTCTTTCAATGTCCAGGCTTTTCTGTGGGAAAATATCAGGAATTGGGCTGTTTGATAAAGTCTCTCTGAATGAAAGTCACTCTGGTGTAAAAGGCTGATATAAGACTTCTTCCAGCATCCCAGGAGAGATGATTATGAAGTCTGTGCCTGTCTTCCTCAAAAAAAACTTCAGACCAGTCACACATATGTTATAGCAAGATAACCAGAACTGGGGAGTCACATCCGTATTCCTGAAGCAACCTTTGTATCTGTCATTGTTCAAGAAAATCTGCCAGAACTTTTAATCTCCCTGCACTAGTGTACCTAGTTAGAGCAAGAATGGAGTGTTTGAACAAGAGATATGCAGTTACCAAAGGCATGCTTGGAGATGATTTTCACAACACGATTCTGAACATTTTACCAATAAATAGGCCATGATTGAGACTTTCTGTAGCCTAGAGCTATAGTACGATTCCCATATAGCTTCCTACTAATTTTCCTATTACTTTCAAAAGAAACAAAATATTTCCCGTTACTCATAATCATAACATGCACTGAAATTTGAAACACAATACTGCATTCTTAAGTTTATTTGTTAGAAATGCTCCAAGTAATTAATGTTGAATTAATGTTAGAAATTTGTATGACATCTTCACTAATTTCAAAGGAACTCTTTTGAATTAATTATAACACAGCAAATATCAAAAGAATTCATAATGATTATGCTATCATTTTAAAGTGCCATCCTCACTAAAACAACTAGCAATTTTCATATATTTTTAGCAAATTTCTGTGTCAGGCCTTTATAACAAGTTGCAAATCATCATCATTTCTCTTTGTATACATGTGCTAACACTAGTCAGGGTAGCTACTTATGCATATGTGTAGATAGCAATGCAGTAGTGGATCTCTTAGAATTACAGAGTAATTGAATGTCAAGTATTATTACAGCAGCCATTCTTTTGAGATTTTTCTCTGATGTTGATGCTTTGCTTTTTATTTATTTATTTTAAAACATCCTATTTGTCTGTTGTATTCTGGGGTTTTTATTTTAAAGAAAAGGCACAAAATATCAAATAATTGTCTTCTGTAGAAAACTTAGATATGTGCTAAAAACTATCAAAATAAAAGGAAAAGAACTTTCTGACAACTAAGTGATTTTAAGTGCCCAATCTGAAATATTCTGATTATAGTACTAAAAAGGTGAGTGCTCCACTGCTTAGCATTTTCAAAATCCTAGTAACAGTGAAGGTATTTCAAGCTGGTTACCCAAAAATGTAGGACAACTTGAATATCTGCATAGTGGAAAGCACCCTCCCTGGCAACTTTTATGTTTTGTCTCATGGCAGCTAATGTTCTCCAGACACTGCTTAGAAACAGACTGGAGGATAGCCATAGATGAGCCATATTGTTCCCAAGTGTCAGTATAGTAGTAATTCTGTTAAAGGGGAGAAGAGAATTTAACTGTAGGCAGCAATTAGAGAGAAATGGTCTGCTATTTGTCTTCAGGAGCAGATAAAAGATTCTAGTGTATTTCATTCCTTACTATGGATGTAGCTGTTATGAAAGGCTGCACATTCTTAAAACTATAAACAGTATTTAGTCTAGTCACCATTCCTTATACCTGGAGTGTATTTTAGGGTATGTCATGTTGACATTACCTGAGTTCTTAAAGAGATTTGGAATTTGTTGTTCAAATACAATTGTAAAATAAGTTATAAAACATCTCATCAAACTGACACTTTTCAGATATTTCTTTGCACACAGAAAGAAGTATCTCTTCCCAGAGCGAATTGATTTACACAGCATGTTAGACACAATATTTTGAGCAAATTGTTAACTATTTAAAATACGGTGAAAAAAGTGAAGATACAGCTCTTAAGTAAATTCAGGTTTTCTTTGGCTCTCCTAGTTATTAAACAATTGCATGAATTGAAATGGTAAACCTCAATATTTAAGGTAATAACAAAAAATTTCAACTATTGTTATTATTACTGATTACAGAAAGATAAAAGGAAAATTTCCATATTTGAACTAGTCAGCCTTTCAAAATTTGTGTAAACAAGAGTACTGTCAATCTTACAATAAATCAAAGTATCATCAATTTAGCAATAATTAAACCCTCAGTGTATTGTGACCTTTGTTTATATCAGGCTCAGTAAGTCAGCAGCAAAATCTGCCAAGCCCACCTGGCATTCTGACCTCCAAAAGCAACAAGAGTTTTGCAGAAAAGTAATTAAAAGGAATTAATGAAACTGTACTGTAGATTTTTTTTTTTTTCATGAATCACACTATTCATTCCACTTGTGTTTCTGGCACATCACAACAATTTTTTCCTCTCCTTGTACTTTTCCATATTGACATGGGTGACAAAGCTATGATTTTCACAGCACCTTCTCTGAAAGTTGTGGTCTGTCTCTTGTGGCATGTCACTTCCAAATCTCCTGTGGCACTTGGGTCTCTGAGGACTATTTCAGAGAAGAGATAGTACACTTGCTTGGTAACTTCCTTGTGACACATGTCTATATGATCCATTGAGAATAAAACACCCATTGCCATTCCCCTTTGCTGAAAGAAAACAGCACACATATATGCAAACAAAATCAAGAACAGTAGAACACTAAAATGCACTGCCTGAAAGATTTCACTGACACTTACATTTCCTTCAGCAGTACCACTCTTGGATTTTTTAGAATGCTTGCCTGAACCATTTCTTTTACTGTAATTTCTAAATAAAATGTTCAAAACATGGCAGGTGATTAGAGATAATTTCTAATTTTATCTGAATTTGAACTATAGTCTAAGATTTTACAAAAGCTTAGTGAAAATACTGATAATTCCAAGAGAAAACATTTAAGTGAAAAATTCCCACTCCTTTCTAATACCCAGCTAACCACTATTCATTTTCATGTTTTGTTCATATGAGAACTAAAATTAACCTGCAACAGTTGAAGAAGAGGAAATAAAATGAAAACATTTTAAATACCCATTCTAAATCTGTGTTAAAAGAGACAGAAGAGGCAGAAAATGTGCTGAAAAGATTAAGATAATTTATGTATAAAAGAATAAAAGACACCAAGAAGATTAAATTTAGTCTTTTCTGACAGTTTCATAGCAACAAGTTAGAGATGGAAAAGGTTTTTAGATTGTTCATTTCATCTCTCTGTCAAGGCAGGATTTTCTCCAACTATGTTTTTTCCTGTGCTTTGTCCCGTCTAGTGTTGAAAATGCCAAATGATGAGTCTTCTACCACTACCCTCAGGAGTCTATTCCAAATCCTAAAACATCTCCCTGTCAGGATATCTATCCATATTCAGTCTAAAGTTTCCATTTGTTAATCTCACGTCATTACTTCCAGGATAACCCATTTTCCATATAAAATAATTTCTGTTCTTTTCTCCCCTTCTCTGTATTGCTGTCTCTCTCATCCCGCTTAGTTACTGTTTAGCTAAACTCTTTTATTTTTATCTCTGTTCATCATTACTCTGCAGTTATTGCATCCAGCTCCCAATATCACTTTTCCTTCTTTTTGCTGACTTCTACCAATTTGTTCTTATTTTATTAGTAACATGATATCTAAATTTTCTGGGTACCTAAGACAGAAAACTCTAAACCAGTAGAGATTGAACCATACATATTCTATTTTCTAGCTATAATAATACCTAATAAAATTTACTTTAAACTGTCAATTTTCAGGAACTAGGCAAAGGAGGAGAGCCATGACACTGCAGCAAATACAATTTGTAGGAAATGCAAAGTCAATGTAGATAGCTAAGGAAGATATTATATAATGATTAAAATATTTAATGTTGATATTGCCAGCACACAATACGACCAATGGGAGAGGCTCAGTCAAATCTAAATCCCTTCTTAAAAGTCTGTAAAAAAAAAAAAAGAAAGAATCTTCCAGAAACACTAGGAGGAAATTTACATGGAAACTAAAGATTTTTTTAAAATAATGTAGAAAAATGTTGTTTAAGAATCCTTTTTTTTTTAGTTTGAGATTAAAGTTGTCCCTCTCATCATAATATGAAAGTGTTATGACTTCTCATATCTAGATATACATGTAAATGGTGTATAAATTGAAAGTTTAGACTTGAGATCATCAGCTTTTCAATGGCAGCATTTTTCTGTGTGTTAAATCTCCTTTTTCATTAAAATTTCTTGCTATGTTGCATTTTCAATGATCCTATATATGTGCTAAAACTATAAGCTAAAACTGAACTACAGGGAATAGATGTGCCTAAAGTTAATATAACTAATTTATTTAAATGTTCTGGTTTAGTCAGATTAAAGATAAATTATCTTTCTCCAAATGAATTAATAAATCCTTTCATATATCTGAAATAATCCTACTACATTTAACACGTTTTGATGAATTGTGTATTGTCACTGTACAGCAGTAGACATCTAAACCAGATGAACAGCATATCTATGAAATGGTTGAATTGTAAAATGAAGGCATAAAAGAAATTTTTCAGATATGGTAGAAACACTGCTGTGAAATGTG
This sequence comes from Steatornis caripensis, assembly GCA_013398225.1. Lineage (NCBI taxonomy): Eukaryota > Metazoa > Chordata > Aves > Caprimulgiformes > Steatornithidae > Steatornis > Steatornis caripensis. The sequence continues at coordinate 62,883 of VZSC01005077.1, forward strand.
GATCAAAATTAGAGCCTGTCATTTAATAATGAAGCTAACAATTTAAAATTTCAGACAGAAAATTAGTTCAGACTGCTGGTTCTTATAAAGTCTTAAGTAGCTGTTAATACTAGGATTTTTGAGTCTAGTTGAAGGAAAGGTTTTGATAATGATATGGCTAAACATAATGAGCACAATGAGGACATCTAACTGTAACGCCAACAAAAGTGTTTCCATGTTCTGCTGTATTGAAGAGCATAGCCCTTTTCAGTAATATTCAGCTCATTTAACTCAATGAAAGAAACTCTGATAGTGATCTAATCCCATTACATTCTTTCCATGGAGTGGATTAGAGACTGTGAAGGGTTCTTGGGGTTTTTTTTCTGTGGTTTTTTTTTAAAGTGATACTTTGAAGTGCACAAAAAGAACATTTTCTCTTTTTTAATGCATTGTGGTATTTTTGTAGTATAATACAGTTGAAACTGTTCATATTGGAAACAATACATTAAGACAGGAGAATTACTAGAAAAATGTCTTGTTTAAACCAACTGTAGAGATGTAGGCATGCACGCTGACATCTATGGTATTTCTCCACATCAAAAATTTGGCTTAAAAATGAACTGAATGGACATTTGACTTTAATATGCTAATTTATTTTGGCACTCTTTTTTCTATTTTTTTTATGTTTTATCTTTATTGTCTTACGATCTCCTTGCTAGCTTCAAGTGAAAAAAAAAAAAAAAAAGAAAAGCTTAGCAACTTAGTTTTAATTTCTAATTTAGTGATATTAGAAGCTGTGAAATTCCATGGGAACAGAAAACTCCATATTGAAATCTGAATTCAATTCAGGCTGCCTATCTCAGGCCCCCATCTCAACCTCTCCAGTACCTTGAAAATAAGCACCAGGCGGTGGTTGGGTGATTGACAGAAACTTACAANGCAATTTAGTTTTAATTTCTAATTTAGTGATATTAGAAGCTGTGAAATTCCATGGGAACAGAAAACTCCATATTGAAATCTGAATTCAATTCAGGCTGCCTATCTCAGGCCCCCATCTCAACCTCTCCAGTACCTTGAAAATAAGCACCAGGCAGTGGTTGGGTGATTGACAGAAACTTACAAAATGTTCCAACTTATTCTAAATGACATCTCTTTTCTGCCATCTAATTGCTCTGAAAAGGCTAATGCATGTTACTTTCTGAGTCTAGTTTTTACTTAGACAGCTGCTGCTTCCTCTGCATCTCCTATTTTTTTTAATATTATTTAAACAAGTTATATTAATGAAAGTTGTAGCCAGATGCAATTATAAGTGTGTCTCAGAGTTACCATTGAAAGAACAAAACTTCTTTGGTGAGAAGTTTTCTGCTCTAGCAATGTGCTGATGCTTCTACATGCTTTTGCTTTCTGTTTTCTAAACAAAGTGAAACAAGAGCAGAAATTTTCAGATGACATAAAAGATTGTTTTATGTCACCCAAATAACAGGTCTTACTGACCATTTCAAGTACTGTGATGCAGTCATACTGGATTATGTTGCCTTTGCTAATCAAACACAAATGTCATTATTGCAGCACATCTTTTTCAGATTACTTAATAAATCAAGAGTTCTACATTTTAGCAGATTCTGCACTCTAATTTTTTTTTTTTTAAAGTGGAAATGCAGAAAATGATCAAACAACTAAATCATGTACTAGGAAAACCGAAACAATGAACATGAAGCTTTCAGGTTTTTTTTACTTCCTTCTCCACTCTGTATTTCACCGATAACACAGCAAAAAGAAAATTAAGTTTTTATGTTTGTGTTTCACCAGGCTTTAGAAAAAGCTGGTAGTGTGGGAGTTTTCTGTAAACGACATTTAGAATAGGAAAATTTGTAGATCGTAAGACATATATCTCATACCTGAGGCAGGTTTTACTACTTCTTTGCACCACTTATCAGTAATCTTTTTCAACATTTCTCATCCTTTTCTCAGAAATCTATTCAAATTTGCTCCATGTTTGCATTTTTTAAATTATCTTAATCTTTTGTACAGTCCTGATGTGCAAGACTACTCATTCCAACTATTTTTACATTGTTTAGAAAAGCCAAGAAGGAAACCAAAACTTGCTATTTGCATAGAACCATATATTTTTGTGACGTCCCTTCCCCTTCCATTCCAATGTTTTTTTTAAAGGTGTATTTTTTAGATTTTATGCATTTCTCCTTAAAATGACAGATTTCTTTTAAAATAAAAATAATTAACTAACCAAGTTGCTATCAATGCTTGTCAAGTTTCTTCCCACTTAATTTTTTATTTTTGAGCACTACTCAGAGGTTTCTAGGTTTCTATGTGTAGATCTCAGTATGCTTCATTTACAACAAGTGGTGTCAAGAGTTAAGAAATATTCCTGATATTTTTGTGAAGAGACAATCTCTAAAGACTCCTCAAAGTGATTTTCAGAGAATGAACCAAGGAAATAAAAGGAGAAGAAAGATTACCGTAATCCCATAAAAAATGTACACTGAGGATATACTACTCTTCTGGAAAAAAAATAGACTTCTGTCTCCAAGGCATTTATTAATCCAACACAGTTCACAGACTCAATTATAAAATCTAAACCAGTGTAAAACGAAAGTTATAAAGTGGATAGTCAGTAAAGGAGAAGAAAGCAAGGACAGGGAAGTTATGAAAAAGAATATCAAATTATACATTTATAGATAGCCAATAAAAAAGTTTTCTGTATTGTATGTATCGATCAAGTTTGACAGTAATAGGGCTTTGTATTTTTAAAAGTATGACCTAGCCCTTGCAACTTAAAAAAAAAAAAAAGGGAACTAAAAAACAGTGCCAAAATTATCAGAAAGAAAACAAACCCAAACCACAACAACTCTCACAATTTTTTTATTATTACCATTTTGAGGATAAAACATTCAAATTCAAAAATTTTATATATGAGCAGGACACTTCTTAATTGTTTTCTTCATTAAAAATAATGAACAAAAAACTGAAAGCCATGCAGGAAATCTCTATCTATATAAACATATACAGTTATTTTTACAGTTTGTAAAACTATAATTAGGCCGGTAGGAGGAGGTCCCTGTTCTCTAAATACACAATTTGGGGTTGAGAATAGATAGTGAATTCTTTTGTGCTTTACGCCTACAGAAATAGCTCAAGAGCTGAAGTCCAGGTCCTTTACTTTGTGAGAGTTAATTAGTTTTATAATTAGAAAATCACAACCTTTTGTATTATGCTGCAAGATGATAAACCACTACAAAACAAATAAGACCAAGACAGTCTTTGTAAACAGTCTGAAGGAAATTCTGAAGCCATTTGATGAGGACTATGGTAAAGTCTCTTGCAAATGTATGTGGTTAAAAAAACCCAGATATTAACTGCTTTGTATTCTACACCCTTCTTGGCAATAGTGTAATTCTAGATACATTACGTAAAATGGGAGTTTTTCAATTAAAAGGAAACAAATCATATCTAAATTGGCTTTAATCTTTTTTGCCTATATTTGACAGTCTTAATTCTTACATTCATGTTCCCTTCCAGTGTCTTTCTTCCACCTTGACAACAAAAGAATTCTATTGAACTTACTCATGCAAGTAGTTGTCAGCATATTTATAAAGTACTTAAGATATCCTGAGAGTAGCTGCTCACAACACTTAGTGTTTGACCATAAAGTATATTAATTTTAGCAGTGTCCTCTATTTTGGGAAAATTATTTTGTGGCCATAGATATGATCAGCCCTAAATTGGTCAGGAAGATGAGGCAGTTGCACTAGGTGATCACTGATAGATCTCTTCCAACTGAAATAGTTCTCTTCTCTTCTCTTCTCTTCTCTTCTCTTCTCTTCTCTTCTCTTCTCTTCTCTTCTCTTCTCTTCTCTTCTCTTCTCTTC
>VZSC01005077.1:75689-94637 GCA_013398225.1 Steatornis caripensis
CCCCCTTAATGAAACCAGTATGCTTACATAAAGGTTTTGGGCAAAAAGACTATAATATTTATAATAAAGTCATGTAAAAAAGGTGGAGGAACAAAAAAAAGTTTTATGTCTACTCTCAAAAAGTTTCCAAGAGCTTAACGAGATACATTGCTCTCAGGTGTAATAAGCTCTAAATTAATAGCAGTGGGTCTGTTATTGGCAAAAAGGTATCTATCACACTGCATACTGTCTGTGTTCTGTCTGTGGACTCTGAAAGATACTAGTGAGTGGTGGGATTTGAAGGAGAAATGTGTTTCATTCTAACTGAAAATTGCAACACCTGCTATGCAAAATAACAACTTTTATTTCCCCATTGTTTCATGACATCTATTAAGGAATTCTAATTTTTTCTTTGGAAGCTCTATCAAGTGCAGAGGTTACTGAAAAAAATAACCAAAGTGTCAGAGATTAAACTTCAGAAAGCCCAAAAAGTATATTTATTGATTAATACCTCGAGTCTTCAGATTTCTAATGTTCTTTAAATCCTTCATCAACTTCAAATGCGAAACTTTTTTTTTTAATCTCTGATGTTTTAAATTGTGTTGGATTTCTCTTTGCCTTTGTTTTCACTGTTTTTGAACTTAACCTAGTTTATTTCTCAGTAACTGCTTTCTCTAAACAAAATGGGCTGTATCAAATCTCTTAATCCAATTTCTTTTATGTAAACAGTAGCTAATTTTCCTTGTTTTACTGTAGTTTGATAAGCATAGATCTTTTCAATGTTGTTCTACCTTGGGGCTATTATCTCTTACAATATATTGATATGTTTTAAAGTGAAGGCACAAAGCGGAGAGGTCAAACACAAAAGGTAACAGCTCTTTTGAAAAAGATCAGTTTAATCAGGTACAGATTTCATGTTTTCAAATAATAATTAAAAAGTTCAAGCAATTTAGAAGGTTCCAAGCTATTTCTTGAGAGAAGAATCAAATTGCAGGATGATATGAAGTGATGCTAGCTCTTGAACTAACAGAGACAAGCTTTGGTAGTTGCAATCAGAAGACTTCTGAATCAAGAAAATGAGTATTTCTATTACCAAGACATAATGTGGTTCCACGGTTAGAAGTAATAGTTGACTATCTAGAGGGATGATCATGTAAATGACAATAATTTTGCTTTGTGAAAGTAAGGTGCTCCTTTATTATTTTATTTTAAAGAAAATAATCTGAACTTCACAGACTTCCTGTATAAGACTAACTGGACATAGATTATTCACAAAGACATCTAATGTGAAAGGAAATTTAGAAATCTAATTAATCAGACATCTCTTTGACTGATTTAGAGTCTAGAATATCTAAAGTTCATATATTTCTCTTGTTCAAATATTTTATAATGGTTTCTCTTAAAAGTATCAACAGTGTAATTCTGATACTGTTCCTCACACTTCAGAGGAAACAAGTTGATTCATCTGGAGGTATATGGGTGACTTAAAAAGTATTGCCCTTTTTTGTTAGCCATCAGCAATGAATGTGAACATGAAAAATGACAGCTTTATTTCAGCTTAGCTGTTTGAAATTGCGATTAAAAAAGTGAGTCTAAGAAAGGTGTCTTGTGGTAGGTCCAATACATCCTAAATTAATGCATGGTAAACCATATGGCTTTGACATTCCTAATACAGACGCTTATTGACTTCATTGGGTTTAGGGTCTGATAAAGTGTGTAAAACTGAAAGTCCTGTTTATAGGGGCTGAAATTTGTTCCTTTTTCCTTTCTTTTACATCCTGACTACCTTTTCTGGACCACAGTTTGAGCTCATGTACATTGATTAGAAACTGTGTACACTGTAACTGCTCTCCAGTTTTGAACCTTTTCACTGCTTTGGAGTTGTTTGCTATTGGGCTAATACACCACCTGCAGCTCTTGCAATATTAACATGTTTATGTTTAAAGATGTTTCCCGTTAAATTGTAAAGCTCAGTAACAATTTTCAAACAGTCGAAGTCATAATTTCAGCATGAGTGACTTGTTCTCATTTAGATCAAAGGCAGATTATTTCAAGTAGAAATAAAGAACAGCTATTCTAGAATAAGAGATGTTTTCAGATGTGTTTGTTCAGAAATAGTTATTCTGGAATAGCTGTTCATGAATAGCTAATTTAGATTGCTTCCATTTGCTGATTGGTGATAGGGAATACAAAAGAGCAGAATTCAAAGGGACTTTTCAGTCATCATTCTCTTGGGGGAAGAGGAGCAAAGTGACTTTATGGACTTTGTAAAAGCATTGATTCTCAAGTAAATTTTAATCAAAAAGTCTGTTTTATAGCTTTAACTGTCTGTGTGAGGTTATTATAGGATGTTTTCAAGTGCACTGGAAACTTTAAAACCCTTGTCATTCAGTTAACCATTTAAATCTTATTATTAGAGAAATCCGTAGATTTAAGAAATTAATAAAAATTATTAAAATTACAATAACTGAGAAAGAAATTATTTTGTCTAGCAAGTTTAAAAGTTTATGTTGCTAGGTACAAGATTTGAGAATGTATTTATAAAGTATGAAAGGCTTTTTATTGTTGAAAATTACAAACATCTGTTCTTTTTAAGGCAGTCCTTAAAATAAACCTTATCCTCTGAGTTCTCTTCAAATCTCTCTTCCTTCTGCTCTCCAACTCCTGATTCTCCTAGGTTCTCTTCAGTCAAGACAGACTTTAACATAGCTGAGAAAAGCGAATTCCCACAATCATCAACTAAATGAGTAAAAAAGGCAAGAAGCGTAGAGCTGATGGACCTGTATATGCCATGCAATCATAAATCCAGAAGCTTTGATGTGAACAGTGAGGTCTCCATGATAAAATGCTCCATGATTTGAAGCACTCTGAGCTTATTAATTTGCTCTCACAACCACTGTTTTAAGTGAGACAGGCCCTGATAGGTATTTCTGTGGGACAATATATGAGCTGGTAAACATGAAGATGGTTAAAATGCTTGCACTAATCCTCCCAGCACTTCCAAGAATGATGCTGGCATATGCAGCATCAGATTTGAGTGTCTGCACCTTTATGTTGTGTCACTGCTTGTATACTATAAAGACAGGGTAAAAAAAGTTAATGTGTCCAGCCACGTAAGTCAACAGAACTGTACAGAAGTTACCTACTAGAAACTCTTGCCCATTAGTTCCATATGAACAATTCTAAGCTGTCTATCAGAAAACACATATTTTCACTCATTTATTTAACCTTTTAGGTAGCATTATCAGTCTTACTTTGTTCTTTTTGTCTGAAGTACTCATATGTGCTTGTAAGTATGAATAACTGAAGAAAAAAACAAGCCCAAAGAATAATGAAGAAAATTTGTAGAACCCATCAAGAGCAGATTACCCTTAACTAGCAATTTTTTTGTTGTTTCCATCTCTGAAACATTTAGACATGAGCTAATTAATGTTAAGAAGATTAAAGCAATAAGCATCAAAACATTGCTGATAGTGGTTTCCTTAAAAATGTATCTTTAAGAACAAATATTTAAAAATATGTATTTTACACAAACTACTAATGGTGTCTAAATAAGAGAACATGAATTAAAACATTAAATAGTTGGTTTTGTGTGGAAAATTGTTAATCCAGGATAATAAAACAAATGTTCACCTTTACTACATAGATCTAATGCAAAGCATTCTGCCTGCCTGCCTGCCTTCCTTCCTTGCTTCCTTCCTTTCTCCCTTCCTTCCTTCCCTCTCTCCCTCCCTCCCTCCCTCCCTCCCTTATCAGATTGTCCAGAAGGCATCATATCAAGAAAGGAGAAAATGTATACCACCTTACAGGAGTCATTGCAGGAAGCTTGGTCAGTAGTAATAAAAGAACTATTATTCAGCATTGTGTGCTGACCATAACCTTCCAGAACATGCAAACTTACGTTCAAAGTATCAGATGCTCTGTTTAAAGTATAAGATGTGGAAAGCTATTAATATTAGTCTGGCTATCTGTAAAAAAATGACCCAACATACCTTAGATTTATATTTAACCTTCCATTTATATAGAAAAATGTACAATATGTATTTGCAGTTCATATATATAAACTATAATTTACATAAAAATAAATATTAAAACACCTACAAAAGATAACAAATGCAGTACACTGCTGAAAAATAGGATTGTATGTTTATTAATTCTCACTTGAGCAAGAATGAGCTATACTGATTAGTTTAAAGGAAAGGATGCAGAACTGAGGGATTGCAACTACTGAGGGATGTTGGTTTAGTCTTCTTTAGTCTCCTTGATAAGCCTCAGTCCTTCAAAGATTCTCTTTTTAAAATGGACCGAGTGCTTTCAGAGGCAGAAAACGAAATTTGTAATGAGTGCAGACAAATTAGATGATCCAAGCAATATCTGTTCCATCTTTAAATCCTCACGTTGCAAGTCAGGAACAGAGGGCTAGATAAGAAGCGCTAAAGCTGTCAGACTCCACGCAGGCAGCAGTGTATGTTAGCAACTGACTCTTCTATTGTAAACAGTAACTGAATGCGATTGTTTGATATCTAAATATGCCACTGTGGATTCTCCACTTACTACTGCACGCAGGTCAAAGACATACACAAGATACTTTCAAGTAACTTCTTTCAGATTCTGATGTTTCATCTGTTCCTACCATCACAGTGAGCGTGAATGTTTGCTATTAGCTATTAGCCTGTAGCTCAGTCAGGCCACCTTGACTTCTAATCCGAATCAATCCAGTACACCAAACAGTGCCTGGATGTTTGCCCAGTGAAAGTAGTTTCTGAAATGACTTGTCCATTCAGCCTCTGTTTGAAAGTCTGTTAATCGTGTCTTATCCATATTTAACTCTTGACTCTTCCATTGTGTGTGTAATAGTTTGAGCTTATATATCCACCTCTACCTCCAGGCACTGGAAGAACACATTTCAAGAATATGAATTTTCAGGGCAGAGGGAGGTGAAGGAGAGGACAGTAAAGTTTCTACTTACCTCTTGTTAAAAATAAAATAACAAAAAATAAAATTAGATGTCATCTTAACTAGTCATTTTTTCCTATCCCCAAGCCCTAAAGCAGGATCATGTTTACCAAACTGTTTTGGATAGGTGAGAAATCCCCTAATGTTCTGCCTGTCTCCTTCACACTCTATTTTGGTTCATCTTTATCTTCAATACCAGAAAGAAATGTCTTTATTTCTAGCTTGAATATTGCCACTACTACTTGTTTTGGCTATCTCAGTAATAGTTATTGAAATCTTTGTTAAAACTCTCCATGTTATAGAAACTTGCTCTAAAAGAGCATGGAATATGTGACCCTTGATTTAGGATAAACTGTTGCTTTTTGTATCTTAAAAAACCAAAACCTACTGAGATGGAAAAATACTTATAGAACAGTTTACACTTGAGAAACAAGTTATAGTTGCCATCTTTGCTTTCTTTCTTTCATGTGATATTTTCAGTTCATAGCTAATGCTTGTGATTTATAGAAAATTTCCTCTTTTTTATTTTTCAAACTATAATATGTAAATTAAAAGCATTAGAAATTATAATTAGAGCTAGTGAAAAATAATTTAGAATTCATTAAGAGATATTTTTTGTCTAAAGAAAATACTATGTGTTTGCTCATATAAAATACTTTTTTTGATCTTTACCAATTGCATTTTTGAAAAATATTTTTCAGGGTTATATTAATTTTTTAGAAATTGGAGCAATCATCTTATTTCACATGTACCTTGGAGAATTAGCTTGACTCTCTAATTTTAGGTGGGTGTTGTCAATTTCTCCCACATATAGATCATTGTATATGACTGATTCAGTTCACTCATTTTCTGCTAACTTTTGAAGGAGTTCAGATAGCTAGCTTAGTCCAACTTTCAGATGGCTCAAGCTGATGAGAGGAGTGCCACCTCTGAAGTCATAGTTCAAGCTGGCTTCTTTGTGTGACTGAAGTTTTGTTTATCTATTTCATGTCCACAGTCCCTGACCAGCATATTACTAGTATTCAGTGAAAGCACACATAAAAAAGCAACTTTTGGAGAACTTGTCTATCACAGCTGGACAGTCAGGCTATCGCCCTCAGAGCCCTTGCACTGGATGGCAGTAATATTTTTATGAGGCAGTTATTATACATCAGTTTCACTTCATCTTTGCAATAACCCTCTCCCTTTCTATCCATTGATCCTAGGATACAACACTTGTCTCAGGCCCCAAAAGAAAAAAAGAAAACAAGAAAAAAGAAAAGAAAAAAACCCCAACAATATGATAAAATCTGTTCCTGATATTACTCATTAAAACATTAAAGTGATTATACCTTTTCTGAAGTTTCATTCTCAGAACTATACTGAGTCTGGGACATCACAGTACAAGGCTGCTTACCAGCTGTTTTCTGATGGAAAAAAAAAGCTGGAGACGGAAAATAGGAAAGCTTGTTCTTCTGAATGTTCATCATGTGAATCTGGCACTGAAGAGAGAAACCTGGCTTGGGGTCAGGTGGTTACACTATGAAAAGGATGTGACAATATTAATGATGAGGAGTATGATGATGAAGATGCTGGTGTGAGGCTGTCTCAAAAGCTTGCTGCTTTCAAGAGTATCTTGCATTCTGGAACAGTGCCGGATGTTATCTGTCCTGAAAGTATGTAATAATTCCCAGTTTTAAAAAATTATTTTTTCTGCTTATAGAGAGTATGGTGGAGTGCAAAGAATACTCCCATTGCACATATAATTCATCAAACAGCTTTAGTGTCACAGATCTTAAGTATCAGATAGTCCCACTGGTTTGGAATAATTTCCAGTAGGAAAGATGGCTCAATACTACATCCATTTCTGGATATGCAGATGGAGAGTTTGTCTTGTTCCTTCAAAAGCAGGGACATTCATCTTGTGCAACAGAATTTTGGAAGGAAGAAAACGAAAATTGCTAAGCTCATTTACAGTCTTAGGAGTGATTTTGAGGTATGTTATGAGAAACTGAAGATGATGCTGATCACCTAGTAAGATGGCTACACCTTCTTTAAGTCTCTGTGCTATGTAAGGAGGTAATTAAATATGTTTTCACATTAATGAAAACTAATCCCTTGAGCCTTTAGGTTTGGAAGCAAGAGGAAGTGTTTAGAAATGTGCCAATCATCTATATTCATAGAAAGAAACATAAAGTTACAGGAAAACAAATAGGTAGCTATTACAGAAAACATAATGGTAGCCTGAATGTCAAAGTTTTGTTTGAGCCTTAGGCAATGTCTGGCAGTACAAGAAAGATTCAAATTCAGCTTTTTCTTTGCTATTTGGGAACCTGGGACTACAACGTTATTGTCCTTACTAGTGTATAATGCTACTTCCCAAATGCACATAGTATGCCCATGATAGTGTTACATTAGTAGAATTCACCACAGAATGAAAATTCTGCTTTGGTTTATATTTACCTCCCCATATAAGCATCCACTGTTCAGTAATCTTTTAATATTGTCCTAAAAACGTTTTACAGTAAATAATTATTCTTACTCAAGAAATTTTAATTTGATTGAAGAAATTGTTTCTCAGAACAGTAAATATAGCTGTAAATACTAAGCCACCGGTTAGCTTGCAGGTATGTTTGAGATATTCCAAAACCTTCAAATTCTCCTGGAGAATTTCCTTTTATGCTTGCTTAACTGTTCCTACAGTGCAACTTCTGTNTAAATAATTATTCTTACTCAAGAAATTTTAATTTGATTGAAGAAATTGTTTCTCAGAACAGTAAATATAACTGTAAATACTAAGCCACCCGTTAGCTTGCAGGTATGTTAGAGATATTCCAAAACCTTCAAATTCTCCTGGAGAATTTCCTTTTATGCTTGCTTAACTGTTCCTACAGTGCAACTTCTGTTCTCAAACTGGTAGCAAAGCAGAAAAAAAGAACATTTTGAAAACTCTATGTGGAATTGTTCTGTCAACATAAAACCAAATATGGTGTTATTTCAATTTCTGCTTCATGTTATCATTGAGGAAGAAAAGTTACGTCTGTACCTTGCACAATTATTCTGAAGTTACCTATCTATCTCCTCAAAACTCCAAGCAAAAAAATCATAGAATAAATAAAAGACAAAAGCAATATTCCCTCTGTGAAATTGAACACGAAGTAAGCTTAACATAGTGCATAATACTTTCTACACCGTAAGTTCTGAAATTAAACAGCTAACGAAGTGAGAATTATTTGTATTAGTTACTGTTTCCCGCACCCCATGCAATATAATACAGTATTTTTTATATTTACCTTAGAGAAAACAAAACAATGCATTTTTCCAAACTGATCTATCTGTAGTCCTCACATCTCTACATAATTTGCTACTAACTGTAAACCAAAAGTTTTTTGAAGTTTCAGAAAATTTTGAGTACTTGCTGATCTCTCAGAGCTTCCAAACAAATATCACCCCTCACCAAGAACTTGGGCAGTTGCATTCTGTAAGTATTTGCTTGCCGTTCTCTTTGATCCAGAGAATAAGAAGTCAGACTTCACTGCTCTCTGACCTCTGGGCTTTCCATCTGCATGCTCAGAGGAATGCTTCTTACTGATCATTCCTGTTTGTTATGTTTTGGCTATGCTCAGTTGCAAGCCATTGGCAGTGCAGTTGATCAGAGACTTGATGTTTACTGTCCTGATAATCATTTGCTCCTCTGACTGATACTGATGCTCACATCTGTATAGAGTTCATTAGGACTAATACAGCTGCACACATAAATGAAAGTAGAAATCTTTAGGAAACGTGGACTCTTTTTATTTTTTATTCGTTCTCCTTTATTGACTTTCAGCACTCTTTCTGCTTCAGAAACAGTACAAAATCACCATTACAAGAATGCAATGCTGTGCAAAAGTCATTGCCTTGACTTTTCCGCATTCTGTAATTCATGAACATGTGAACTCATGTCTAATTTGAGATAAAGAGTGGAATACTATTGTGAAATTGAACGCAAATCTATGAATTTATTCACTAATCAAGCCCTCTGAAAACAGTATGGAGCAGCAGCTGTGCAGACTACAAAAACCCGAGGACCACCGTGACATTTTGCAGTCAGTTCTTTTGGCATTCCCACAGCTTCAGGATGGAAGAATCTATGTATTTTGACCTCTACAAAGAAATTCTTCCCAAAGCATTTTACTGTGATTTTATGCAAGAAGGGAGAATTTGTCTATTTGGAAGAATGTAACCTACTACTAGTAGTACAGACAAAAGACCCTGCACAAACCTCAACCTGATCTTCTCTATCTGCAAAAACAAAATTCATAACACATTTTTTCTTACTCAGTAAGTTCACTCAGATCTGTAATTTATCAGAAAAACAGAAACAATAAATATTTATTTCCTTAAAGAGCAGCCTGGGAAAACACTGTTATTTTTAAAAGGAAAGAAGAAGCTGATATCATTTAGATACTTCAGATGGCAGAGAATGAGCAGGAAGGAAAGATATCTAAGCTAGTACTAATATAGCAAAACACTAACATTCATGTACACAAGCACAAAAGAAAAGAACAAGTTGTGGGTTTTGCAAGGTCTTTAAGATTCCTGCTGGGTACTTCTCAGTATGATTAAGGAAATCTGAGAGCTGAAGAAATTTTTGAAATGGCATGGTCAGAATTTAGCCTATAAAATAGAACAATAATACATTTTCTCATTGTACTACTTGCTCCTTGACCAATTGTTGCCATATATTGTTTGGTGAAAGATAAGAGTCTGGGAGAATTTTCAAAAACATTGTGCTGAAACTTCCTGTGAAAACTCAGCTTTTCCTGAACAGGAACTAATTTCCTCACCCCCAAAACTGCAAAGAAATAGTTGAAAATGTGAGTCATTTAGATTGAAGATATTTGGCCTCTAAAGACAAAGACAGTTTTTCATCCACATTTTTTTTTCTAATTTGCAATCTCTTTTGTTATCTTTCCTTATTTAATGATTTTCTGGTGTGGGTGTTGAGCAGCAGTGCTGGACAACCCTACCTCTTGATGCTGTCAGGAAGGCAAGCTGACTATCTCAATCACCTTCTGCTTTTCTAAGAGTGTGTACACACTCACAAACAAATTAAAAGTTTCTGCATCTCGTGTCTCTTAGTGCACAATAGCAGACTTAGGCTACAGTGTCTCCCTCTCTGAAATGCTGATTTATATGAATAGGAGTCCCTTTGTCATAAATGGAAAAGACTGTCCCGGAAGATGTTTACTTGTGAGAGAAAATTCATGTCTCCATTGTGGTAAAACCAGGCTTAGAATATTTTTAATCACTTGGACAGGTGATATATTTCATCCTTGATCTTTTCAGGCAGAATGCAAACAGTAATTAAATTATATTAATATTATCAAACTATGATTATTGCTCCCTTGAGTGACTGTGTTTAATCTGAAGGTTTCTTGATAGCTATTTGAATATAACCTTTGTTGGTGTATTTTTAGTTTATTAAGATATTCAGATAAAAATATTTTATTTACTGAAAAATATAAACAAACATATATAGCATGTCAATGCATTATACATTAATTATGCTATGGTAGATTTGTCAGTTGTAAAATATCTTCTTGCATTTAAGAGACAGTCGAAATGTTTAAATTTAACATGATAATATTTTCACAATCTTTTCCTTCAATTTTTATTTTCTTTCAAATCACTGTAATTCTGAAGTATTATATTAGGTTGATGATTCTGTCATTCAAATGCATTTAAATAACATCACCAAAGTTTCCTGACTGTCATTAAATGAAGATTTCCAGATAACAATTTGTCCACTTACGTAGCAGTTCAAAATTATTGATACCTGCTGCTGTTATCGCTCAAACAGATATTTGTAATCTGGTCTTTCAACTTGCTGCAGCAAACCTCAAATGAATTCAAAATATAGACTGTTAAATGGATTAATTAACCTCTCCATCCAGGCACTATTGTGAATACCAGTAAAGCACCCTATTGATTTTAAGATTTTTGCTTTGCATTATAAATCCCTTCACTGTCTCTTTCCACAATATCTGGGACAATTGCGAACACCATATTTCCCTCCCTACTGTTTGAATGCTGGCCCAGTAATGGTTCCTTTGATCTTTCTAAACCTTCTTTGAGCTGTATATTATTCCCTCTCACTCAAGACTTTATTCCCTACTATACATCAATGTCTCTTGCTAGCCTTAAAATCAGGTCTAAAATCTGGTATGTTACATGTAGACCGCTAGCGTTATTCAGCTTCAGTAGCCAATGATGGCAATAGTATGATAATAACACAACATTTTTTCCTGTGGTAGCAAGAGGCTTGACATACTTATTATTTCTTTCACGTGACTTGTTTTATTTATTTATTTTGCAGAATTTTGAGACAATAATCATAAGTATTTTATGAAAGATCTACCAGTTCTTAGAGGCAAAGATATGATGGGCGGGAGAAGAAAATCTTTGTGAAATAAGACTGAAATTTTACACATTTCCTTGACAACTATGCCCTTAAACAATGAAATGTAATTAAAGAGGACACGTTAGAAAAAAATTGGAAAGATAATGAATCACAAAGTTCAAATTTCTGATTTTCTGATGGTGAAAGAGCTGGAGAAAACAAACACAACCAGAAAGAACTGTTCATGTTATTCAATCAGTAACTACATAAAGCTGAACTCAAAAGAGACTAGTTTTTTTCCTTTAAAACCTAATTTAAGGTACCATATACTCACCCCTGTACAAGGGAAAGTGTCACTGTTTGTGCCAGTAGATCAAAATTACTATTCCAGATGGCCTCAGAAAACCACCTTAGTTTATATTCAAACAATATCTTCTACAACTTTCAATTACACAAAAACAAGCAGATGGAACTTTACTTTAGTCACTGTTAAGACAGTGTTTTCATTATGTTTTCCTCTTTTCCAAAGATTTGCATTTCCAAATTCTGGTTTTTTTTAGTATCAAATTGTATTCTGATACAGTCTCAGCAAGACAAGTTTGAGGAAGATTGGGCTAGTAACATATTAACATTTCCTGATCTACTCTTGTAAAACTATCAAATCATGCATTCCTCAAAAAAGAATAGTGGTTTGGGGTTTGGTTGTTGGTTTTGGTTGGTTGGTTGGTTGGTTGCTTGCTTGCTTGCTTTTGTTTGGCTTTGTTGGGTGTTGGTTTTGTTTTGTTTGGGTTTTTTTTAAATTAATTTTCAACTCTGATTTTCAAATGAAGGATTTTGAAGAAGCTTTAACAATACTTTGTGGCTAGTCAATGAATCCTTTTTCATGGATTGTTCAATGTCTTTTCCTGTAATCCAGCCTGAAGGTACAACCTCATCACAGGTCTAGACATGGGAATGGAATGCTCCTACATGTAATTGCAGACATACATACCCTCTTTTCTCCATTCCTATTTATTTGATTCAGTTATGTTTATAGTAAAACAAATTTTCATAAAATATAGATAGAAAAGCAACTAAATTAAAATTAAAGACAGTATATTTTCAGTTTAAAATAACAATGATAATGCTACAGAGTTGATGTACTGATGCAAATGAAATAGACAGAATTATGCCTTTCCCTTTGTAATTAAAAATATATAGCAGTCACAGAATTGATTTCTGAATTACAAGAGTATTGTCACGGTATGTGAATTCTACTTCTTATATGGAAGCTAAATTAAAAAACACAACCCTTCAGAATATTCAAAATAGATCAGTTCTAGGAAAATGTGAAAATTTCATACTGGTAATTTTTTTTCCCAAACAGTGTATCACAAAAGTGATGTAAAAAAGAGTAATATGTTAAAAAGGACTAGTATCAAAGTCACAGCAGTATATACCCAGATAATGTCTTTAGTCATCAGTCATGTTTACTGTATGTAGTCTTAGGGCAAAATAATTTGAAGAATAACATTTTAAAAAATAATTTGTGAAAATCACATCACACTATGTTATTACATAAAAAAAAAAAAAAGATGGAAAAATCTCTACCCCCACACACACACAAAAACTTTAGGAATCTTAGTGTCCATCTAAATACAATATACCTGTGGGTTTAAGTAGAAGAATCAGAACTTAGAGCCAGCAGAACAGAGTACATGACTTTATTCCCCAAATTGCAATTAATCAAGAACAAATGCATTTCATTTTTACAAAGGACCAGAAACTTACCATGAGAGCTTCACAGGGAAAATGATCTCGATAAATTAAAGAAACTCATTTTTCCCTTGGAGACAGCGCAGTAGACAGTAATATGTTTCATTGCTCTTTGGAAGATCCTTTCGAAGAGGATGAAAAATCTAAAGGTCATGTCATTGAAATAATGCAGTCCAGGGTAACTAGTGTCATCTGTACAATACAGTAATCTAGCTGTTAAATAAGGTTAGGATGTTTTTTTCACTTTTTAAAGATGACCTGCACATTAAAATGAACCAACGAACCATCTATCATTTTTTTCAATGTTAATTACAACTGATGAAATGTAAAAAACTTGTATGGAACTTACCACGCCAGCTTTAAAAGAATGCACAGATACACCTACACTAACTATCTAACAACAGAAAAATTATAGCTGTTTTAAGGGGTTACAAGCTCCTGCATTTGCAATAAATACAATGGGGAGAAATATCTCTATGGGCAGAAAGTGATCTGAAGTATATATTCATCTCTCCTCACTGGCTGTGGAGAGAATTGCTAAATACCAGCTTCCACTCAAAACTAGTTTTCCCATATTTTTTTGAAGATGAAAACATATTGAAACAGAAGATAGCATAAGCAGAATCTTGTATAGTGTTTGTGTGACACAGACATGATTTGAACACTTGTCCATTCAGGGTAATATGTGAGTTTCAGGTCTCTCCCATTCTAAAGTGGTTTGAACCTATGTGCTTTAGGGTATCTTCAAAACTGGACAGTACTGTAAAAACAGGAATGCAAGCGTAGCTGGAAAAGGGAACAAGGAGAAAGAAACTTAAACTCCATGGCAAAGGAGTGCTTGGTAGAAGACAAGTGCCTGTACAGGTATAGAACACTGAAGTTACACAGCCATGAAACCTTCAGATAATCAAGAGAAAACTTCCAGGACTTTGTCTGGGCTCCTGTACTGTGGCACATCATGTAATTTCAAGCAACCTAGTCTATCAGGCCATCCACACAGGGCAGGAAGACGTGACATGGGACTCATGATCATCTCATAACCTCCTTCAACAATTGCTCTTGGAGCTTTACATTTACACTGAGTATAACAGAAATTTAGACACCTCATTTACATGAAGACACTGACATGCAGTAAACACTGACACACAGCAGATCTCTACATTTAGACACCCAATTCACTGATGTCTATTGGCATTTGAGATACCTAAAATACCCCAAAAGACCCTAACGAACACTCCTGAAAGACACAGGTCTCCTATAAATTTTTTGTCATATCTGTCAGCCCAACTAGGATATTTAGAATACTCTAGAGTTTCTCAAAAGACACTGTGGGCAGCTGAATGTTATTTCTTAATGTCAAGCTGAACACTACCCTCAATAAGTTTAATTACTTTGACGGTGAAACAGTACTAGAAAGTAAGCAGCTTGAGTTGCTTTTGGAAACTCAGGAGAAGGTTTAGGCACCTAAGACATTATGCCCTGGTATTCTACTAAGAGATGATGGACCGGGAGGATAGGTGCTGATGGCCTCTGTCTTGTTAGTGTCCAGTCTCATTCTGAATTTCAGTAAGCTATTTGGGTCAGTCTTCTACAGCAGTGAATTTCACAAGTTAACTATATTTTACTCAAAATAGTATTTTCTTTACTGCAGAGGTAAGATAGTGTTGTAACTGGAATACAAGACTTGAAGGGGAAAGAGGGCTCTATTTCAGGAAAATCCTCACACAGGTCATTTATTCAATTTCTGTATGAGTCTCTCTAGCAGTAATACAGGCATAGCAATGCTTACTTATTTCACAGAGCCACTTAATGCTCTTTCTGTAAAAAGACTTATGCCTGGGCTTATCTTAAATACCAAGTGGGAAATTCATGTGCTTAAAGTTTAAAAAGTTACCCAATCATCATAGAAAGACCCTCAATGCACCTTTATTAAAATTTTATTTTATGTACTCTAAAGGATGTTAGGAGGAGATTTTACATTGCATATTATTATTGTATTATAAATTCAAATAACATTTAAAAGAAAAGTAATATTGCATCCTTTCTCACTTAATTTTGAAAACTGTGTTATGCAATACAGTGCTTGTTAAAAAGAAACACTAACATCTTCCTTCTGTACAGTGCTCCCAAACATAGACTGTTATCCCCTACATTGAAAGTCACAAAAGTTTTCAAATTTTCCGTCATAAGCCACAAATTGTTAAATTAGCATAAGCAACACTTAGGGCAAAAACAAACAAAAAAACCCCCACACAACCCACAAACCAAAAACCACTCACTGTTCATGTCCTCATATAGTGGCATGAAAAGAGATGAGCAAAAAAGGAGGGATATATTTTAAAAATATTTGAAAAACATCTCTTATTCTTTCATCGAATAGAAAACGATGTTGAAATAATTCACCATAAAGTCTCCAGAAATGTTCTGTTTATTTGCACTTTCCTTGGGTTAGATGTGTCCCTTAAAAATCTATCCAGTACCATATAACATTGTGCCTATGTAATAGTTTCTAAATAGCAAATAAACTTTTATTCACGGAATAGCAAACATACCTTAGAAAGCAATACTTTAGCAAACTCATACTATAAAAAAGCAATAGCAAGGTACAAGAACTTGTGTATAAGCAGAGAAAAAAGTACAACCACAAATATGTAAAGCTAAGCTAACAAAACTTACAAAACCCTGCAATATACTGATGAAGCAGCTTGCTTAAACCTAGGTTTTGATTATAATAGTTTGTCCTGGTTTGATCTAATGCAGTATTCCATTCCATACACATCATGCTCAAAATAAAAGTGAGGGATCACAAGGGTCAATTCCCCTCCCTTTATGGCCAGGGCCTAAGGGCACTAAATGGCTCTAAGGGCCCTAAGCAGCCTCACCTGGTGCTTCCGCCCACACCCATGGCCCAGGAGCCTATTTAAGCCTGGTATGTTAGTGGGGTCCTGGTGAGGTTGTGGGATGCTGTTCTTTAGCTCTACCCAGGTCCTTGCTTAAGCATCTGAGGAGGACTCTACCCAATTATTCTACTTTTGATCCTGAATCCAGCTCCTACCTGCTGCTGAGTACAGTCTGGGACTTTCCTGGGGTGTGCCCCGCAGCATCGGGGTGATGTATTCCTCATTGGTCTGGGGAGCTTGATAATGGTTTTGTGCATATTTGTATGTATCTTGTTATTATAATACACAATTATTGTAGTTAAATTAAAGCTGTTATAACTTTTCCATCCCATAAGTCTCTTTCCCTTTTTTCTTTCCCCCCCATTTTGGGGAGGAAGGGAGTTAAAGAGCATCTGTCGTTCATTTAATAGCCCAGCTTTAAACTGTGGAATAGTTTAAACAAATTTCAGAACTATCATTGTATAAATTTCAGATATATATTGGCTATCATGTACAGTGATTTTAGACCATATTAATAGGAATATTAAGTATTCAAATGCTGCAAAACCATCTCATGGAGGCCTGGGTTGTTTTCTGGTTGGTTGTGGTGCATCTATAGGGTTCTGAAAAGCTTTCAAGAAGTTATGAGACAGATTTGTCTTTTTTAATGTGCTGAATAGAATTATTACACACAAGCAATTTCAGAGAAGTTACATACACTACTACCTTCATATGAGATAAAGAACATGGATGTCCCTTGTCTAAACTTCTATATATTTTGATATTCAAGCCTCTGGCAAGAAAACAAAGGAATGGCTTAGAAATCAGAAAACTACAAGTAGTAAAAAAGATAAGAAATCATGCAAACACTGAAATATTACATTACTATTAGTCACATTTCCACCCCCACTGTTAAGAAATAGTAAAGATGATGGGTACTTTTTAGTGCTCTCAAAGGATGCAAAATAAACTGAGTAAAAATAGAGGATGTTAGATAATAAATGTTGTCCAAATGAAATACATTCTGTCTCTGACCAGACTTCCAAGGGAATGTGTAAGATGTGTGGTAAACTATCTAATGATTTTGAAAAAAATGTATAGAAAAGCTGGTTATTTCTACTAAGTGAATTGTTTGTGATATTAAAGAGACTGATGTGCTTAGAATTCCAAGAGTGTCAAATAAATGATAAAAAATATCAGTGGCTGAATAATAGAGAAATTTTGTAGTTGTTACAATGAAGAGAGAAGAGGAAGAGAAACAAAAAAAGAATCACAGATATGGTAGTTTCAGAATTAATCATTTCCAAGCCTTATCCATAATAAATATTCTCCTTAATAGTAGTATGGAAAGGGATTTTTAAAATTCCCCAAAACATGAATCTTGTGCTGCTGTAAGAAAAGATTGATAATGAACAAAGTTATTACTTGATTGCATTGATTTGTGGAATAGATTAATGTTAACACTCTATTTCCAAAAGTTGTAAGAAAAACAAAAAAACTAAGTGTTTTTCCACCTACCTCATTACATATTGTTGTTATATGTGGAAGAATTTGTTCGTGTTGTTTAGCCAACTGTCAGTGCTATATTGATGTCATTTAAAAGTTAACAAATGCTCTTAATGTAAACTGGGCACAACATTCTCATCAGCCCACGAGCCAGCTGCATTTTCTGCGCTGAGTTTTTCAGTATTTGTGGAGCACTGAGAAACAGAAAAAATGTATATTCTCCTTTCTGTTAACAACTTCTATCAGTTTCCAGTGGGATCAAACCAAGCCTTAATATTTATTTCAATATTTTGTTTTCAACCTTGAAAGATACAAACATGTATTTGTACATACATTTTAAATTGCATAGTGTCTGATCAAAGTAAGAAACCATTTCAACCATATTGAGAGCAACTGACCCAAAACTCCAGCAAAAGGCCAGCTTAACATTTTGTATATCACCTCAGCATGAATAACAGGACAGCACTAATGTAAGTGTAAGCAGAACACAAAGACTACTTGTCTGTTGCTCACATAGAAATGGGAGCGGACTTGGTGATTTATAACTGAAAAAAAGGAGCTAGTCTTGAAGTCTTTGGAAGATTTTGTAAGGCTCATGTAATTTATAGTATATGAAGTGATTTAATTACTATATGCAAAAAATAAAATGAGAAAAATAAATGTTATCTTTCTTTCTTTACTTGGAATATAGATAGAGCAGTATCTGTGAGGTTAAAGCATATTATTTTAATTTATCTTGGCAGGCTTAGAACCCAATGTAATATATGGGACACTTTGAAGTTTAAGTTCATAGATGTAAAATTGGTGGTATCTTACTCAAATTAAACAATAACTTGGGAGGAATTAAATATTCACAGAACCTCAGGTGTTGGAAGGGACCTGTGGAGATCACCTAGTCCAACCCTCCTGCCAAAGCAGGTGCGCCTAGAGCAGGTTGTACAGGAACGTGTCCAGGTGGGTTTTGAATATCTCCAGAGAAGGAGACTCCACAACATCTCTGGGCAGCCTGTCCCAATGCTCTGTCACCCTGACAGTAAAGAATTTCTTCCTCAGGTTCAGGTGGAACTTTCTGTGCTCCAGTTTGTGCCCATTGCCCCTTGTCCTGTTGCTGGGCACCACCAAAAAAAGCTGGGCCCCATCCTCTTAACACCTGCCCTNCAATGCACTGTCACCCTGACAGTAAAGAATTTCTTCCTCAGGTTCAGGTGGAACTTTCTGTGCTCCAGTTTGTGCCCATTGCCCCTTGTCCTGTTGCTGGGCACCACCAAAAAAAGCTGGGCCCCATCCTCTTAACACCTGCCCTTTAGATATTTATAACCATTGATGAGAACCCCTCTCAGTCTTCTCCAGGCTAAACAGACCCAGGTGTCTCAGCCTTCCCTCATAAGAGAGATGCTCCAGTCCCCTCATCATCTTTGTAGCCATCCACTGGACTCTCTCCAGTAGTTCCCTGTCTCTCTTGTACTGGGGAGCCCAGAACTGGATACAGTACTCCAGATGTGGCCTCAC